>DF239684.1:112500-163894 GCA_000507305.1 Breviolum minutum Mf 1.05b.01 | reverse complement strand
CTGCCACACAATTCTACGCGTCAGCCTGAAAGTAGCCAATCATGCAAGTCCCAGCGTACTGTAAATGCCATGCAAAACGAGCCGTGTTCACTTGCGCACCTAAAAAGCTAGACACTTTCAGTTCCTTCCGCCCAGGTCAGACCGTCACAAAGTATTGCACCTGCCACGCAAAACAACGCGTGCACCTGCGGTCACTTGCGCACCTAAAAGGCGTTCACTTACGCACCTAAAACATGGCACTTTTTAGGTGCACAAGCGACACCACGTTTTTAGGTGCACAAGCGACCCCGGCGCCAACATTTGTTGTTTGGTGGATCATTTTTTTCCGTGTTAGAAACATAAAGTTCATCGACATTTTCGATTTCTGGATCATGTGGGATGATAGGTTCTCCCTAGTGCTGCGCTTGTACAAAAAATCGGCCCTTGCTTTTACCCAACACCTATGAGAAAAGCGGGGGAATCGTTTGGGCGCCTTGAGAATTTCCAATGCCGTTCAAAGTGGGAGTGAAGCCGATGGTTTGCATGGCAGTAGGGCCTGGCAAAGTTTAGGTGAAGCAAGTTACCCTTCCTCCCATAATCATGGAACTCGAAAAGCACCCTAAATAGAAGGCTTTAAAGGCTTTTTTTAATGGGTAACTGGGGTTATAACCCTTATAAATGGATAATCATGAAAGGTAACTAATATTGGAGACGCACCCATTTTCCACTGAACCATGATTATGGGAGGAAGGGTAATGACATCAATAGTCAAGAAATATCAAATATAAAAAAGTCACGAGAATCATTCTATTCTCACTATCAACTCATTGCAACTTGGTGGTTTGGAGCCCGGTGGTTTGGGATTCAAATCGGGGTACACCTAAGAATTCCAAATCCCTTTCAAAAAGTTATCCCAAATATCCAAAGCACAGGGCCCCAAACCACCAATTAACCATTAGCTGATAGGAGTAGGATTGGATTCTGGGAATATTCTTAAAATCATGCCCCGCCTTGACTCCAAGTAGCTTCTTCCAAACCTCCAAACAGAATCCATCTGCGACCCTTACATCTGAAATTTCAATAAAGCGTTTTTCACTAATATCTTTGGGCTTAAATGAACTCAAACTGATATTGCTATACGTAGTTCTATATCGACATCTGTTTGAACTGTTGAATGGCCGCTCCTTCAACCTCTTAAACCATTTTATCACCGACAAAGCTGAATTTTGCACCTATGATTTGGAATCATAAACGGGTACAATCTGAAAATGATCAACTCAAACAATGTTTTTTTTCCTAAACCTCCAGGATATCGGGAGTTTGAACTGACCAAACTCTGCCCTGCTGAAATGTTGAATTCAAAAACTTAAGCGTTTGAAATCCAATTTTTGTTTGAAACATCCGAAAAAAAAAACAACGGTTCCAGGGATCCGGCTAATGGTATGTGTTCGTGATGCCGAATCTGAAAGTGCTACACCTGATAGAAGTGACAAAAGAGGTAGTGACCTAACAACTGCCTCTTGGATTTCATACGAGTCTGCTGGCTTTCATTGCAAGTTGTTGCAGTTTTCTTGTTTGAATGATAAAGGTCTCATTTAACCAATTGGAAGATCTGGAACAGTCTGTTGATCGGCGAGCTACTGGAAGCCATAGGCATCATTCTGTCATCAAAAGGTGCACCTTGACAACATGGATTCGTAGAGATGGGATGCGTGTTTTTGTTTGGGAGCAAAACAGTCGTGGTAAAAACGTTGACATTTTCTCACACTTAGATTCGGAGAACTATGCTGGAGATTTCTTCAATCAAAATCCGTTTCATGATGTTGGATACTTGAAGCCGGGTGTTGGCATAGATGATCTCAAAGGAAAACTTTATGGCAGGGAAATTCGAAATTCACTATGCGACTATGGGCAATGGCTGCCACAAATCGGGATAGCAAACCAACCACAAATCTGATCATTTTCAGTGCTTCAATCATCTGTTTCAAAAATCACTGATTTTGAGCTCACACTGATGACTCAGTGCGAGTAGCTGACCCAACTCTTAAAAAGGTCATATTTTTTCCCAGGCTCTATTGAAAACCAATATCCAAAATGTCCCTACATGGAATTTGTTACTGTCGAATCTTGATCATCTGAGAGTCTGACCAGACCG
This sequence comes from Breviolum minutum Mf 1.05b.01, assembly GCA_000507305.1. Classification (NCBI taxonomy): domain Eukaryota; class Dinophyceae; order Suessiales; family Symbiodiniaceae; genus Breviolum; species Breviolum minutum. The sequence continues at coordinate 161,760 of DF239684.1, read as the reverse complement.
AGAACCTCGGCAAGTTGAAACCCGGAATTGATCTTTGATACTTTTGGATGTGGGCCATGCCTTTTTTTTCTAAATCAAGATGCCAAAAACTTGGCCTACTTAATTGACACAACAAAAATCAGTGAACTCAAAATGAGGCTTCATTTTGCATTTTGAATTCCTTTCAAGTCATAGACAAAAAACACCAACGTGTTGTATCTATATATCCTATACACGGATGATTGCCCCAATTTCCCCAACTCCCTCTTCACTGAGTCTTCCATACCAGCCGTGTTGCCAGGCATCAAGCCTCGTTCCGAGAAGGACTGACACCCGAAACGTTGCGTCAATTTCATACGAGACTTGATCTATTTGCAGATGGATCTTTAAATGTAATTCATGATATCCATATTTCTATACATACAATATGTAAGATATATCTATATATATATATATATATAATCATAGATATATACATTGAGCTTTGGAATGGCATTGATTTATCATTACTTTGGAATGTATGGAATTATGCTCTATAAACTGGGATTCTGCTTCCTTGTCTCAAGGTCTTTCATACTCTTGAAAACACCTGGCAGTTCAACCAGCGAAAAACCTTCCAGTCCGGCCTGGATTTACCAATGGGATGTGCTCATAAGGACCTGGCCGGTGCAGGCAAGCTGTATGCTTGGGAGATCCTGAAACAAAGGATCAAACATTAACGGATTAAAGGCAGCTCTTGAAAACCTCAGGGTGCGGTGCTGCAATAGTGTTTACACTGTTACACTCTAGGAAACCTAGATTCAAATTACAGTGTTACAGTACATTCTGGGAAAATTGTACCACTTTGAAACCTGCTTACCCAAATGACATCAACAGCACTATTCATACGGCAAGTTACCAAACCAGTACACATGGAGCTGAAAATTTGTTGACTGAAGGTAGCAATTGGGAATATATATTTATATATATATACTTCAAATCAATTGGTTCAACATAATTTTACCCCTAGGGAATTCATGCTATGCTAGTCATCAATTTTCAGTGATTTCCAACTCTGTCCCCAAAAAACCGCTCCAAAAAACCAAGGAACGTGTGAATGTCTCGGCAGGTGGAGGCGGTGGCTGCGAAGGAGATGGACCATGTCCTGGTCAAAAACATTGAAACATCGAAAGAAAAAAATCCGTCATTTGGGCGTTTTTGTGTCAGTTGAAACAACTAAATTCATGGAAGTTTTGAAAAATTGTTTGCGGGGGTGATTTGAATTCTTGTGACTTTTGTTTGGCATGCCTGGCATTTTGATCCTACAACATCCAGAAATGATGGCAGTTCTCACGGATTCTCTCTATACTTTCTGGGGTTGTTGATGATGTTGGCCTGATCTTTTCAAGATACTGGAAAAGCTGAAGAATAATCCAATATATAAAATTTGCTACAATAGTACCAATTTGATTTGATTTTTTCCTCCCTATCCTCAACCCGATCGTTGGGTGCTGTGAAAACGCCAGGGGGTCCATGGCTTGGTGCCAAGTAACCGAGACCAGCATCTGGTGGCGGTGGTGGCGGTGGTGGGGAATGAGGAGAACCTTGGCGGAAGCAACAGTCCAGCTAGTATCCCCGGTGAAACGCAACGAAACGTGGGATCGTGGGATTCATGATGATCATGAGTTGATGATGATGATGATGATGATGATGATGATGATGATGATGATGATGATGATGATGATGATGATGATGATGATGAATTAATTGATTCATTTCATTTCTTCAAAGCCATGGAATTATTGTACTAAGTTCACTGGTTTGTGTCAGCCTGATTCTGACGACCTGATCTCGGTCTGGAGTTGCGTCACTTGGATGATCAGAACTTCCGGATTCCTAGGGTTATTTTGGCTCTACACAATTCTTTATCAACCAGTTATGACTAGTCACCACTTAAGTGGGATAATCATTTAATAGCAAAAGCCCAGGCTTCAAACTCATGGGTTAAACCAAGTCCACTTCTGATTTCTCTCGATTTGATTCTGGTTCCAATCCATTTCATGCATCCTCGCTACAAGGAATTGAAGGAAGACCATCATTTTGAACTCACTTGGACTTTCAAAGAACTTGAGCGATGGTCGTTTTTCACCTCCTGAGGCATCGCACTGATGGAGTGCGATCCTTACGCAGGGAACAACAATGGTGGTGAAGAAGAATCGTGACTATAGCCCGGTTGGTGGAGGTTTTATTGGTCCATCATTTGCCACCTATACCCAAAGCTCAGAACAGCAAGTGTCTCACATTCTTTAGTCCAAACATGGTGCTGGTACAGTACTATGTGTGACCAAGCAAAAACCTTCAAAATAATCTGTTTCAAAAGATACTTGATGATACAGTTGACGAAAAAAAACTCGTGCATTAGTTGGGATGGCAACAGTGGTTTTCATTCTCCTTAAACCACTACTTCAAAATTGTCCATCAACTCGGTGATAGTAAACATTTCCTTAAAATCATCAAAAGTGGCGTTTTTGTTTCGTTCTTTCCTCAATGCAATCCATCCAAAATGAGTCCCAAAAAAACACGAAAAACTTCCATCCGATTTTTACGACCATTTTTTTTCATGAAAACTTACATCCGATTTTTACAAAAAAAACTTCCATTGGATCTCCAAGAGGCCGGGATAAATGGTCCCGTTGCTCCGTGGTACTGGATCGCCTTGTGATTTTGGGACACCTTTTGTTGTGTGTTTTTTTGTCCATTTTGCTGTTGATGGTGTTTCTCAAAGAACAATGCTTGAAACATCTTGAAACAATGTTTTCTTTTCGACAACTTTTAAGGTCCAACAAAAGCATTGATATTATGCATTGAAATTTGGATGCGGAAAGGGACTTGGGATTGAAGCGTTGGTCAGATTTAGTATTGGTAAGGACCATTTTGAGGTCGGCTTTGGATAGCCTGAGCTGGACATGCTGGGTTTTTTTGCGCACAAAAAAATCGGCCTTCCGGAACATGAGACTCCAGTGGGACGATTCCTTCCAGCGGATGTTTTTTTGTGGAGAGTTGGTGATTTTTGGACAAATGAAAGATAAGGAACTGCTCGAGATGAAGGAAATGCGTGTCTTTCTTCAAACATGATTTCAATGCAAAGGAATGTATATTTGACTTTGACAAATCTTATTGAGGCTCAAGTGTAAGAGAGATTCGTTCCATCCCCCTTGGAATTCACTGGGTACGTCGTGCACCTATTTTAGAGAGCATAAAGTGAACTTTGGGTACCCTGGGACCTCTCTAGAATCAAACTCTAGGGTTGCTCTGGTGCAGGTTTTTTTCTTCAAAGGTCACCACTCTAAATGTAAAACATGATTTAACAACCTGATGTGGTACACCATTTTTGAGCAATTCTGGTGAGCATAAAATTGCCATGATTTTGGAGCATGTCCTCCCCATTTTAGAGTGGGAATTGCCAGGGGGATTTCGTTCCCCTGTTTCCTCAGAAAATGAGGTATTGAATTGGCAGTTAGCTATATCTCCAGTTGCCGAAAAAGGATATACATGTTCACTACAAGTTGCCCTCTCTTGACCCTGAGCTGCCAAACGAACCGGATGAAGATCAGGATCATCGCCTTGGGGTTTTGGTGTATCATGCAGCTAGAGATCTCGCGATATCACAGCAACAGCTACATATAATGCCAACGTATTTAGAATAGGAACGTTTTGAGACTCAAACATGTTGGTGAAGGATCCCATGATGTATGCTTCTGAAAACCAAGACTGGGATTTCTTAAACTTTCATCCCCCAAAAGATAATTTCCACTGCTTTCATTCCTTGCCCTTCTCTAGAGCCGACATCAAACATCAAATCCACATTTCTTCCATCCATACTCCCCTGGAAACTAACATGTACCCTGAAAAATGATTATTGACTATTTTGCTTTTGAAATGCTCCCTTTTCAAGGGATGTTTCGTTCATTTTCGGGGGAGTATAATCTGTAAGGCCAGGGCTGAAATGTCGAGCTTCAGATTCACCTCGTGAAGTTCCCCAGAAATCCGCCCTCGCTTCCAAATGACCTCAATATACAAGGCTGTTTGTGTTGTGTTGAGGGCACAGCCAAGACTTGAGAAACATGACAAAAAACACAGCGATGTCACTTCCAACGAAAAAAACAACCACAGAATATGCCACAGTCTTTTAGTCGCACAACCAGTGCTGCCCGACAGTTGGGAAGATTTTGATTGCTTTTCGGGTGGCATAAGATGATCAAACATAGCCGTGTCCAGCATGGGTCTCTTTGCGAAACATGCCAAACTCCACAACATTTCAGTTAGGTAAAACATGTTCAATGGCAAAATCTGCTTTCTAAAAAAAAACTGGACCTCCTTTCCATGCATCCAACCTGAAACATGTTGGGCACCCGGCTAAAGTCAAAGCTGGGCAGAACCAGCATTCCAGTAGCTGGGTCGCCTGAGAATGGGGTTTGGTGTCATTGAGACATTTTTTCCCACGGATTTCGGACATTTCAAAAACATCGCAATTCAGAAGAGGAAGAACAACATAGTCCCACTTGGAATCTCATGTGTTAAGTCAAGTAAGGGTTACTCAACCTCCATTTCCTGGGATTCAACCCTTAACTGACTTATCAGAGTTACTCACTGGAGGTGCTTCATCTGCATGCTCATCAGCGTCACGAGTCAGATCCTGCCTTGCGGTATGGCCGCAACGAAGAAGAGTTCTCTAGATCCTTGGAACAACGGTGCTTTAAAAACACTGGAGGGATTCTCATGAACGATCCACTTCCGGACCAAACAATTTGAATTCACAAACTCTTTTGCTCCAACAAAATACTACGAGTACTTTTTTCTTGTCGAAATCAGATTTCATTCCTGTTGGAATAAAACAATGGCTATATCACACAACGCTGCTCATTGTTACCTATACACCTTTCTTCAGTTGCATTTGGTGGCTTGAGTATCGGACCAACAGCCTGGCAAATGCAAATTTGGACGAGCCCGGTTCAAACCAGCTGTTGGATTTACGGTCTTCCTGGGATTTTCTACAACAATCAAATGGATTTGAAGAATGGGCCTCGTCGTTGTCCTCCTGAGCTCTTTGCTCTGGAGACCTGGGGTTCAACAAGACAAATTCAAATGCAGCAAGATCCGTGATATTTATGTATCTAAAATATCAATTATAATGATCTCCAAAGCAAAAATGGCAACGACCACGACGACGAGAAGAAAAAGAATAATAAGAATAAACATGACAACAACAACAACAACAACAACAACAACAACAACAACAACAACAACAACAGCAACAACAACAACAACAACAACAACAAAAACAAGAGAGACATCTTTGACAAAAAACACATCGATGCTGATAGTTTTAACCTTACAAAAGCATCCATGTCCTGAGGCTCCAACGCTCGGTGCCGCTTTGGGCCGCCGGGCAGTTCCTTGCTGGGTACGGGGGTGCCGCTGGGTGGTGGAGCATCTTTCTTCAGCTGACTTTGAGAATTCCAACAAACAAGTTTTCTACAAAAAACCTTTTTAGAATGTCTGGATTCTTTTCCCCCAAAAACAACTGGATCAGTTGTCCAGTATAAACATCTTCACACTTTTGACCGACCCAACGTATTACAATCTTGTCATATGATGCTGGGTTCGATTGTCTGACTGATGAACCTCTCAGCGGATGATGCCTGCTGCGCCTGCGATTGATTGGACATCATCCTTTCTTCATATTGCCTTGGGTGTCGGGTGAAACGGTGAAATTGCAGAGGCCAAGAGCTATTAAGAGCTTGGTGAATGCTGGTGTGAAATAAAGATGGTGCAAACAAAGGGGCAAACAAAGTTTCAGGAATGGAACGTATTTTTAGCTTGTCATCACTTCATCACTTATCACTGTTATCTGTACCATTATCATTGCCGTTCTCATTACCAGTCCCATTGCCATGATCATAAGTATTCTGCAAAGTCAGTTTAGTCAGTAAAAGTCCTTTACCAAAAAAGTTAAAGCTGTCTTTTGATAGGGCTGCTCCGTTTTGGATAGCACTATCCAATAGCTTGAACCAATCTACGTCATAGCTTGTGAGCATGGGCCTAAGACTTGATAATCGCCGAGCGACTGTTTCAATTGGCTCAAATGGGAATCATGTTTCAGCTGCTGACTCCAATACCTGCATTTCATTGTCGAAATGAAAGCACACACAAAAAAGGAAAGAATGCAACATTTTTGGTGTGTCAAAATGCCTTCCAATTTCCCACATGAAGCTGGATGACTATAAATCCTGATGCCAGGCTTTGTAGATTCCTATGTCAAATGGCGATTTCGGTCGACTCGACTGGCATCCAACTTGGCGCCTCTGTTGTGCTTCCTGCAACATGTTCGCCTGCCCAGGGAAGGTGGACCTGCAGCAATGGAGTCATGCTGAATGACTAAAAGCAGATTCCTATAGATTTGGAAAACAACAAAAACAGCAACAAGAAAAGAAGAGGGAATTCACTTCAACATGCTGTTTTGTAGAAACAGTCTGTGTTGATAGTTTGATTCATGGAAAAGAAATTATGTTGAAAAGATGCATTCAAAGTACATCAAAGTACCAAGAAAAAGACATTCGACTGGGATGCCGACTTCCGTCTTTGGGGCACGGCTCCATCTTGCCTCAGCCATCAGTCCCTGAATTTGGTCAATTGGATATTGACTTTTGCAATAAACAACTTGTTTATTTTTTGGACCTTGGACTCCACTTACCTCCGGAATACACCTTTACGAAATGCATACCACCGGCGACTTTTTTTTTGTTTGAGGCTCCAACGTGTCCGAAGAGGGGCTGCTGGGGCTTGCCTGAAACACGGGTGAATGGAAGTGATTGGCCATCATTCGACCAAACAGATTCCTGCAACTGGAAAGAGCTTTACTCTGGGAACAAACTCGGAATGTCCTCATTGTTACCATGGATTTCTATCCGAAAATCTAAGGGTCGATGGAATCCGGGTGACACCAAAATTGCACCTCATCACGAGAAATCGCTGGGAGCACTGGAAACCACACCATCTGCTCGGGTGGTGCCTTGGTCGTGGCAAGTGGTCAAGTATATCGTTAACACATGCAAAACGTGAAGGAATCTGATTTTGAACTTATCAACTTATCTTGAGGGCACTTTCTGACCTCAACATACAAGGTTTGATTTTTCTTTTGACCTTTCTTTTGACCTGCTGCTTTCGAATGTTGCAAACACCTGGAACCGCCAACGTCTTGGGGTTTCTCAAGTCTTTGCGAAGAACTTTCCTCGTAAAACTTGTCTTCAATAGCAATAGATATACTTTCAGATTGAACACTGAAAAAATTGGTCCTAATTCTGATCCATTATAAGAACATGAATCAAATTGTAAATATCTCCCCACCACCTAGAATTCATCTTGAAGCTTCAAACCTCCCAGTGAAACTCTCAAACTCCCAAGTTCAATGAGAACCGTGCCCGATCTTCCCGTGGCGCCTCATTCATAGTGCCTATTGCAGGGTTCTTACGGCTTTTACATCAACAGGTCCAGGTACTTTAGGAACATCTTTCCGCGAGATTGTGTCTCAACTGAGTAACTTGGATGTGGTAAAATCATAGGATCCAGCGGAGGACTGAAAACATTCAAGATGCCAGAGGTACAATCATAGCAAAAGGATATCGTTTTGCATTCAATACGACTCTGATTATGATGTGATGGATATCAGAAAAACGATGAACATATCCAGGATGAGCCTCCTGTTTGAAAAGATGTCAACTTAGAATCCACCATCCTTAAACATCTCCAAATAAGAGGCATGTTTCTGTCATGCCTTCGAGAGGATCAAGCAGAGAGATGGAAGTGCTTCGAGCCACAGTGGCTCGGAATCATCATATCCAACTACATGTACCCTCCGGTAAACTAACATGGCAATGGAAAGTTCCCTTTTTTAGTTGGAAATACATCTTCAAACGGTCCAGTTTCCATTGCTATGTTGGCTTGCTGGAGTGTATTCCAGGTTCAAATTCAAAACATGAACATGTAATTCGAATCTTAAAATCTTTTTCCACATAAACACTCTTCCGGTCAAAAAAGGGGGCCATCTTCCATCCACAATATGCATGTTCCCAACACACAAGATTGAAGACTAAATGAAAACCAAATTTCCTACTGTTGATTGCTGAAATCCTGTAGCACCTGGGATGTATAAAACCGTGAAAAAAATTGGATCAACTACCAACCTCAACTGGTTAGCCGGATTTCTTCCATCAACCGTATTTCAAAACATTTCAAGAGTACTGAGACTGGATCGGGGATGGCGTACGTCACTAAGTCGTAGTGATGTGAAAGGCTGGAGAGGTCCCTGTCCTGGTGGCTCGGTTTCTCTTTGACTTCAAAATTGCACGTTGAGAGCTGCAAGATGCAATGCCTTTTGAATTTTATCTCTGACTATACTAAAAACTCATTGATTATGTTGATTAGTTTGAAAGATTTGAGTGTGGAAAGTCCTCAGAACTGAGTTGCAAAGGAAGATTGCGTCGATGTAGCATCGAAGATGACCTGGCACACTGAAAACTGCGAAACCAGTGTGGCGAAAACGCGCCTCGTTCCCCATCAAATTTATGATTCCCAAACTGAGGAAAAATGGGTAACAACGGTGTCTTTTTGTAAACAAAATTTGGCTGAAACAGTGTTTTCCCCACCATCCCCACCTATACAGGTTCCGCATCTGAGTAGTCACCGTGCCCCCGTGAAAGCGCGGCAGCTGCTCCATTGGCCTGGCTGGAATTCCACTCTGCAACCCTATCGGCCCAGTGGCAGCTATGTCTTTCCTAGTGAAACTCCAAACGGAAGTGCTGAGTGCGACAGAAAATCCCGCGCGATGTTTCTTTGTTGGGGGGTTCATCTTCTCATTTATGCATTTGGTGAAAAAAGGTTCGCTACAATGCGCGATGGGAACCGACGCAACTTCTGCTGAACACACAGCTCAATGAAATCCTGGATCTTGTTACGCTCGGAGAATTACACCCTCTAGGGCTCTAGGCTTACACGACTACACCTGATTAAAAAAGAGAAGTCAATGTCAGTGGCTTTGACTAACTTTGATGGTGCAATTCCTACAAGGTAGTTTAGTAAGGGGTCATTAAAAAGAGCTATACATAGGACTTGAACTATCTGTAGAATGCAGTAAAAGTCCAAGCATCTCAGATCAATTTAGGGAGGATTCCATTTGCTTTTCATCGCCCATTGGGAGTCGCCAAACCCATCGCTTTTCTTCAGCATTGGGGGGGTTTTAAGTCTCCAAATATCCCAAAAAAATACGTTTTTCACTCTCCAAATCTTCCCACCAGCTCGGTTTGGAAATTGCCTCAAGACCAGGATGCCGCAATCGCCCAGATTCAACAAGGACACGGCATCCTCACGCTGTGAGGGTCACTTTTTTTGGCACCAGATTTCTTGGATAATTTTTCCACCCCGCCTGTTGAAGCTGACCCAAGAGTAGAGTACAACTTCCTTGGAATGGCCTCAAAATGGACCGGTGGAACAAAATATTTTTTACAAAAAAAGTAGGTTCAGTTTTTGAGCATTTTCTATTTTCCATCATCAAAATCCATCAATTTTTTTTGAAGATAAAACACTTTTATGGTGAAGATTGAGGGGAGCTTGTGGAATTCATGGAGCGTTTTCAGCATCAATCATGTATGTGCTTTTCTGAAAAGACTAAATATATACCAAAGAACTCTCGAAATTCTTAATAACAAAGGGAGCGTTTAAAGATGTAAGTGAGAACACTGCCTGAAACGGGAAGAACCTGGTTGCCCTGTCAAATCCACAGGATCTGTTTTTCATCCATCACACTAAGATCTGGGCTCTTGTCTCACGGCCTGTGATCAAATAAAAAGGCTCAAAGTGAAAGGTCAGTGAGATGGCCTTTTGGGGAACGCAGATTAAATTCCGCAATTTGGGTATCTTGGCAGTTTCCCAGCTTTCTTCAATCACATGAAAAAATGCCACAGTAAATTTCGGTCACAAATCTTCCAAACTTCCATTTTTTTGCTGTTTTTTCCGCAACAAAAATCAATCCCTTTAAAGCTATGAAACAACCCTGGCCTCAAAGGCCTCACTGGCCACACTGGGAAGATCCACACGTTGCAGACCTGTGGAGCGTGTCCTGCCAGAGGTGAAAAGGGGAAATTCACAGAGTTATAATTTATAATACAAACTTAGCCTCAACGGCGCATGAATCCAAATTCCAAGGCAGCAAAATTAGCATTGTTGAAGTACTACAAGTTTCTTCTGTTCATGCCAATTTATATTTCTATGCTCAACTTCCAATGACCGCCACCCCTGCACATCTCCTCATGCGCTCATGGACGTGTCTGAGCCTCTAAGGGGTAACTGTGGAAGGGCTGGAGGGTCGAACTTCGACTTAGCAATGAAAAAAACCCTGAGTCTTGAAAGTTGGAGGGACAGCTACTTCTGCCAGCCAACTCCAATCTGAGGTCCCAGTCAACGCTCGGGAAAATTGGCCAGCATCCACACCCTTAGTTGGATGACAGGTGGGTTTAAGTCCGGTGAGGAATTCTGAGTGACTGATCCTAGGAATGAAAACGAATCCAAGGAGTATATTGACTATGCATGAAAACAAATAAAAAAACGACAAATGTCAGAAGGGACAGATTTGGTGCAGCTTCTGTTCCTCTCTTCCTGGGTGTCAATCATCTGGATCCCCTTGCCAGTGGATAGACTGGCATAAGGGATCTAAGTGCTCAATTTTGAACCGATTATCCTTTTTGAAGGGCATCATGGGCGGTGAATCCACTTTTGGAGGGAAAACCAAGCGGAGGCATCTCAACCATGTTGGGCCCCGAACGCGATCTGCCCAGCCCCCCACGCCATCCGCCAAACCGAAAGCTGAGAGGGACAAGGAAGCCTGTCGGACCGGCAGAGGATAGCAAATGAGTGGTGGTAGATTTGGAAACGGAAAGGAAAGGATTTCAATACAAACGCAAACAAACAAAGATGTAAGTTAAGTAATATCTGTATCTAAATAATGTATATCTGTATTTCCAAACCCACACAAAAGCCATAAAGCTTTATTGTTCGAAGAAACACCAGTGAACGGGTGGCCACAGGTGAAGCCGGTGGAACATCGCCAATTTGAGCTGAGGTGCAAAGAAGGCATCTTCGCCGGAGCCCGCCTGGCAAAAAACAAAGCTGTGAAACTGCCCATGTGAACAGTGATCAAAACGCTGGTTACATTCCATTATACGGGTTGGTTGATAGGGATAGAACGGCTATTGTAAAACTTATATAGATCGATCTGGATGGGTTTTGGTCGCTGCTTGCGATCCTTGCACACATGACCCTGCTCACGTCTTGACTTGAGGGATGACGCTTGGTAGAGACATTTTTTCTGGATTTTTCCACCAAGTTGGAAACACCCTAAAATGGCTTGCGGTGATTTTGCAGTTTGAAGGGCCTGTGCGGGTGTGACGTCAAACCCAGGTGTAGCCAGATGGAATCATGTTTGAAGGTTATCCCATGACGCAGCTGAATGACTCCTCGTGCTTGAAAGTACAAGTGACCCTATGATTACACTGTTTACACCTTTACCATATCAACGCTGTCGGTGTAAAAACTATGACAATTACCCAACTAAGTATCTTGAATTTCATTTCAAAATCACTTCCTTGCACACAAGAAACCCCAATACAATCACCTTCCTTTTATCAAGTCAGCAACCCTCTACCCTCATCAGCCATCTTTGCCCCAGGTTGGCAGCCTTTGGGATGCAGCCAGCACCCAAAGCCAACTGCAACCTAGCAGAAGCAGTACAACCGATGGGGGAAGATTCGCCATGAACTCATGGATGGTAGTGAAATTATTGTAGAGAAAGGGGAAGCATGTAAGAAATCACAACTGGTACTAAGGGTGATTTAGATTGAACAACAAAGTTGATTCAGGAGTGTTCTGCAAGTGGAAAGACCATCTCTGTGTGAAAGAACGTTGATTGTTGTCAAGTCTCAGTATAACTTGGCCAAAAGTGAAGTGCAATAAATGGCAGCATAAAATATCGGAAGCGCTATGGTGTCGCGAAGTGGTACTGTAGCTGTTGCTTCTAGCTGTTCAATGACATGCAGGGCTGCCACAAGGAAAGAATCCCCAAATATCAGCATCTGATCGCGCCTGTGGCTTGAAGCGAAATGCCTACATTGAAACAGAACATGGCCACAGCACCATCCAGCTGGTACCCAACAAAAGGAGCTACAGTTGGTGAGACTCATAAGCTTCAAAAGTCAGACTTAATCATGTTCAAGATCATGACAGCAAAGGAATTTGGGCACAACCAAGTAGGACATCAAACAGTTCCCAATGGCAGGACTGGCAGGACATCGTCCCACTCATTTCATTGCTTTTCCCTCAAATCACCACACCTCGCTCGACAGAAAGTGGAGGAGACAGCACCTAGACAGGTTGGCAAAAAGAACGGCTTGATGGACAAACATCCGACATGTACCACTTGGTATTACTTTGAAAAACACGAAAGAAGAATTGATGAGAGATTCACAATATTACCTGCTTAGCAGGATTTTGGCATGCAAAAACAACAAGGTGATGTCTTAGAATTCCGACTCCAAATTGCTTTTAACATCTTACAACAAAAAAGATTCTAGGGTCCAACTTCTCAAACACTTTTCTATCAAAAGAATGTTTTCTATAGGATTGACCTCACATCCTATAGGACCAGTCCGCCACCATTGTTGATCAACCTCCAACTGAACGTAGCTGGGTGAAGGCCATGGCACCTTAGTGATTAGACATGTTTCCAGAGATTCCTTGGAATTTGTGAACAAGCATCCTTTAACAATTCAATCCACATGTAGGGAAAAACGCATTATCTATTTTTTTCTTCTGAAAGAAGACAATCCTTACAGGGATTTTGGACATTCACCCTGCTGTTGTTGGAAGCAGCAATTGAAATTTCGTCGTTTCTCCCAGCTGTTTGGTAGGAAAATTTTGGCTGCTTCGCAGGTGGATTTCAGCACTTTGGCTGCTTCCCAGGTGGATTTCAGGCAATAGAGAGATTTTTTGCTTGAACCACAGAAATTGAAACCATTCAGTCTGAATTTGCCTTTTCACGCTTCTTTCATACTGTCAATCCTTTGGTCCAAATGATCGTCGCTGAATTCTCCAGGGAAGGTCCACGTAACAAACTGGAAAGGTTAGAAACATCCTCTGTAGCTTTGGTTTTACCCAATGTCTTGGGAAACCCAAAGTCGCGTGAATCAGGTTGAGCTGTGAAACTTCCCCACTTTCTATACTAAAGCGTCAAGGTGGGCAAGAACGACTTGACGCTTTGTGGATATCAAATGCTAGGAACATTGGAAGAACAGATTTCTTTTGGTGACCAAAAAACATCTCCAAAGGTAAAGTGTCATGATAAGTTGTGCTTTCTCAAGTCTTCTAACTCATTCATATGGATGTCTTGAGTCCAAGGATATCCCACTTTCTTGATAAACATTTGAAATGCGATATTGTGATTTCTTCGTGAATATCACCATGTCAGTCAGTGGCTAGATGGCTCTTGAGTTTGAGGGTTTCAGATTCTAGGCAAATCCTTGAAGGACAATCCCTTTCACAATAGATTCTTAGAAAACCAACATCATCAACTACAAAATTGGCCAGTGACTGCTCTGGTAATGGGGAATTCACAAAAAATCGGGTGGTTCCATACGCAATTTCGACACGTCTCAACACTTCGTCGCCTACTGAGAGTCCACACAATGTGAAGCTGGTGGCATGGAAGATTTGAAAAAACTCAGATTTGATTCAACTAGCTGTGCAATCTGCAGTCTGTTGTCTTTATCCATTCACCTTCTTTTTGGAAGAATGACCCACAGGATATTTGTCATTCACTTCTTGTGACTTTTCGTAACTGCTCTCTTTATTTGGACGTAAAAAGCGTCTTGCTTGGCGTATTTTTTTGCAGGTTGCCTCGACTCATGGACCCTTGAGCCTGAATTTTTGAAACGGCACAAAAAGGTCGCTGCACCAGTTGAACACTAGTCCATATATGCGAAAAAAAAAAAATCACAAAGCTTTGGGACTAAACATGCAAAAACATGTGAACGAAACGAAAGAACATGACCTATTCTAGCTTTGGTTGGATACTAAACGTTCTTCATTGGCGGAAAAACAGCACAATCTTTCAGTGCTTTTGCACACTGATTTGCAATATTTTTCCATCATTTTTTTGAACAATTCTATTTCACCCTCAATCTCCGCAAGGTTAGGTAAATAGGCAAAGTGCGTCTTTTTCTTTGGAAGACCAGCACGTTGCAATACCACCTTCTCGTAGCGTTCTCTCACTTCCAGACCTCAGAACAAAAACGGCATCCACTCTGCTTCAACCGGGGTGGGTTTCGTAGGGCAAAAACAAACAACCAAGTCACCATAGAGTGACGATTAAATGCAAGCATAACTAGGCAATCAGCGTTGATCCTTGAAAGCACCACCCACCTGCATTATCACCGACACTGAACTAAGATCATTGTGGGCGGTGTGTTGATAGGAATCTAAATACTGATTTGGTTATAAAATCTGGTTCCGCAAAAATGGCTTGGTGGTCATCTTCCTCAAAGATTCCTGTGACGGAGAAAAGTGTGTGATTCAAAAATGGTCACATGCTATGAGGAGGTTGATGGATGATTGATGCCACACCTCCCGGTGGCTAGTTGACGACTGGAATCGATTCCATGGACGATTTCATCATCCCAGGCAATAGAGCGTAGTGTTTTGATACCCTACACAAAACTCTATGTATTATTACAAAGAGCTATGTATATATATATAGATATTACTATACATATAAAACCATGTACGCATGTGTACAACTACTACACCCTATATCCATATACATATACGTATACAATTATAAAGAACTATATGACCATATGTATTTATATGAATTTACTGCTCTTTCACTACATTATAACTCAAACAACCACGAAGGCCCCTGCTAGTCACTCCTTCAATTTGCTTCCCGTGGCATCCTGACGCTGCGAATCTCAGCGGAGCCGTCAGCATTGATGACACACTGGGAATGCATCTTGACCTCGGTCGATGTCTGGCTGCTCTTGGGATGCAAAAAAACATCCCAAACATCAAATCTGAAAAAAACAACACATCTGGCCTTTTGAATACAATTTCTATACTTCAGGATGGCAAAGCAAGTCTTGGGGTGATATACTCAGCAAATTCATGATTCGCATCTAGATTTATCCCCATCCCACAAAGGACCAAACCACCAAAGGTGAAGATTGGTTGATTATTAGAAATCCTTACATATTTTTTGTTTCAACTACTCCTTCTACAACTGGGCCAGCATAATCCACCAGATCTTTTGATCACCTCTCAAGACACTCTCAGCTGAGTTCCACTGACACCTTTCCATCCTGGCTGCATCCATTCCCACCTCACATTTTTGGTACACTAAAACCGGTGCCGGCACCAGCTCCACCCATCCCTCCATGGAGTGATAAAGTATCATTTTTGTTTTTCCATCAACTGAAGTACCTTGATTCTGGAAAAACTGAGCCAAGAGTTGCTTGCTTTCCTCAAATCTCTTTACATTGGATTCTTTTCCTTGCAGTTTGAGTAGACACTAAGCGCATTCACGACTTCCAGTCGTCCCAGTCGATCTTCATGGCATCCTGACAGATCACTAGACAATCCATGGCTTGATGGATGTTTCATTGTTCAACCAGGTTTTTGAAGATAACCTGCCTTCAACTAAGATCACAGCTTGCAACAAGGGATTTCCCAGCCAGCTATCTTTGTTTATTGGAGGTTAACTTTCCTACAAAATGTTACACATGAAATTCTTATCCCACGTGCCTGGTATCACTGTTGTAGGCCCTCACTTCACACCAACAAAACCAGCTCATCCTCAATATGTAAAAGTGGAAAAACACTTCTCCCAAAACATCACAAGTATGAACTACTGTTGAAGGAAGAAATCCTGCACCAGTTGATATGTAGTTTATCCCATTATTTACAAGGTTTATAGTGGCGCAGGATTTCTTCCATCAATAGTATCACAACAAGATATCATTGAAACATCACCAAACATCATAAAACATCATCTTCCAAAACATCATCAAACTCACCATTTTTTCATCTGCAACTGGAGCTGCCTGGAGATTTGGCAGCTGCCTTGGCTGCATTCGCGGTGGTAAATCCTGGCTCCGTTTTCTCGGAAGCCAATGGCGGCTTCAAGAAGTGGCCATCCCAAAAAGGAAGTGTATGGAGGAGTCTTGGAAATCATCACTTTTCGATCTATTCTAGTTGATCATTTCAACCCACTTAAAAGACAGTAGCCAAATTGGACCATTTCCCCAGGCAGGGGTGAAAAAAATCATTTTTCAATATACTATTCACGCATCCTTTTTTATTTTGGGAAGCACGTGGTTGGAATTTAAACATTACCTCCAAAAGGAACAGTTTGCGCTAGGATCAGTTCGGCATTTTTTTGGTAGAGGTTAGCTTCAACCTGCCTTAGTGAATCATGAAGTATTTCACCAACCTCCAAATTCCAGAAATAAGGCTAATATTTTGAACGGTTTTTTGATCAGCTCTTTTTCCTCAAAAACTCAACAATTCCACTGTTTTGGAAAGGTGTTTTTCCATCACCCCGCGTTGACACTTTGCCCCCATGAGGACACTTTCGGGTTGTTTGGCACCTTGGTTGGCACATTGTAGAACTCTTGGTGAAGCTTATCCTGCTGGCATCGGGGAGGGTGCACTGGAAAAAAAACCAACCTTCTCAAAGTGAGAGGAAAACAGGATCAAAGAAGCAAATGGCTAAGATATTAATACTAAGGAATGAATCATTGGTATATTCTGATCTTGCTAGCTCAACATAGTTCAAAGTCCCATCACTGTGACATTCTTCGTCACAGCACATTTTGGAATAAAATAGAAGCAATGGAGATGAGAAGCTTTGCTCTGTTCCGCACCGCAAAGCATACTTTGTACATTCTCAAATCTGGAAGTATCTTCCCGCTTCAAATGGGAAAAATGAACATTTATGATCAAGTCAGTTGGCCATGACTATGGCTTGGAAGCGATTGAAAATACTGAAACACATCATGAGTGTAGTTGACCACTAGTAATCACACTCTTGGGGTAACATCATCTTCCAGATTCTGAGATCAGGGTGATACAAATCCGTTGCACAACTTGGAGTAGACTCGAAATTCACTTTCTCATTCACACCAAGCGAAAGGCAACCTTGCAAAATTTCAAAGTATCCTGTTAGAATCTAAATCACTGAAACAACCAGGGAACTTGCTTTTAAAAATCAACCTTTATATTGGTATTTTTGTGCCATCAGAGTTCGTTGTGAAATCCAAGTGGATTCCGTGGGAGCTCTCCGAGTTGAACTCAATGAAAGGGCCGCGTCCATCGTCGTCTTCTGAGAAAGGGAGGGAAACCTGGTTCCACGCTCCACTCTGGTTGACTCCAAGCCATTCCATAGACCTGAAACAACCCAATGGTAGTAGGCTTGAGTCAAGGCACATGACTTCTTTTTCCAGGATATGTTTTTGAAAGTATGTCATGAAATTTTGCTTGGTATTCCAGGAAATCCCTCAAAATTCCCATATGTTTGCATTGTTTGAGCTGTTTGATTTTCCCCAAATGGGTTATTTAAATGATCCCTGTTGTAGCAGCACCCTTTTTGGAGGATTGAAACTTGTTCCGTAAGACCAAGTAACCCAGCCCTCCGGATCAGTGAGTCGAGAGATGTCCTGATTCGACTGGAAGGAAATCATTTCCCTAAAACGTAGGGTTTGAGGATAGCTCATGACTTATGATTGTCTAGTTGGTTGATTCAACCCTTCCTAAGAAGGATTTTTTACGAATGCGAATCATCTACACCCAAAAAAATCAAAGAAAAGATCCTTTTGAAATCAGGAACTTACAAAATCATCGGGATTTTCAAGACACATGCACAGAAGAAAATACAAAGCCATGGTTTCTTTGAAGGTCATCATGTCATCATCTTCACCTGAATCTTTGCCATTCCAAGTCACTGGTTTCCAAGGTCCTGCTGCCTGACACTACGGCAGGTTGGAGATGTTTTTTTGCACCCCCGAAAACTGACATGACAGTTTGAAGATGTATCTTCTTTTAAACATGGTGATTTTCCATTGCCATGTTAGTTTTCTGGAGCGTATTTTTTCTTGGTTTGAAGTGTATTTTTCTTTGTTTCCTTTGTAGTACTATATTGATTTGTTTTGATTTCCTTTTTTGGGACTTGTCTCTGCATCTCCACAAAAATTTGACATGAACCTTGAAACCTTTGCTTTGGGAAAGGAGAATCATGGCATGACCTATCCTATTTTCAAACTTATCGAGTGTACCTTCATCATGGCAAAACCTATCATCCTATTTTGTTGTCTTGGGATACCTGAATCAAGAACCACCCCCTAAAAAAAACTCATATGGCTCATACGAATAAAAAATATGTACATCCTTCTCGTTTGTTGGGTGGTGAATGTTTCCCAAGATCCATAAGGGTGGTCCAATCTGCAGCATTTTTCCCGCCTTATAGAGACCACCCAAATGGCAGGGAGGCTCCTTCATCTTTGTGGCTTCTTTTTGACTCAACTTCTCATCCACCTGATGAACACGGGTTGCATTTCCACCAGCATCAACTTTACATAAGGGCCCTGCAAAAAAATGGTGCCTTCACAAGCTGCCTTTTAGAACATTTGATTTTTGAAAACGTGGTTTCAGGTAAAACACCTCACTCCACATGGGCAGATTCTCTTTCGAAAAAAACCCAATCGGCGTGAAAAAAGTCATGTAAGGTGAGGATGGTGAGTTGGTACAGTCGAATCAAGCGAAAAAAACAAAAAACATAGAAACATATACATCCTAATTAAACCCCCCATTGAACCCTATTGAAGCTTATTTCCTTGAGACACACATGAAAGGCCCACATTAAAAAAACATCAGATTCACCATATAAACAATTAGCATAGAGCCATGGAGTAACTAACCTTTTGTATCAACTGGTTTGCTGGATGTTGATGCATCAACTGCTTGACCGATGGAATTTGTCCACTGTGGCACCTGTGGATGCTTCTTGCCATTCTCCTGCACCCATCGCCATTGGAGCTCTCCATCTGTTGGCCAACTACAAGTACCTGAGCTGCTGGTGATCATGATCTTCTGCAACAAAATACAACATAATGTTGTCAAGTTGTTCTAAGCCAACAAGAAAAAGAAGTCCTTACACCCCGGAAGATTAACATGGAACCTGAGAATACACCCCTGGAAAAGGAAAATCATCTTCCAAACCATCATTTTCAGGTTCTATTTTAATCTTCCAGGGTGTAATTTTTTTTGTTGACAGAAATGAAGAACAATTCTGTTCCATCCCACCATGTCCAGGTGCCAACTCTTTAGCTTCAAGCTCCATGAACCGATTCCAAGTTTTACTCAATCTGAGGCACCAAACTTTATGCAGCCATGATACCCCAACTGAAACCACCAAAACCGGTATTGTATCTCTCAACTTCAAAGACTTCCAACAACCTCCGCAGGAAAGTTGAACCGATAGAAAGTCGCACGGGGACATGTCATGAGATTCGCTTCCAGCGTTTTGGAAAAGGTAAAACATGGAAACATTCATCACATAAGCGTCTTATAGCTTGTAGTCGGCATGCCCAACAAAATCAATGTCACTTTCAAACACATACCTCGTCCAGAAGTCGTGCTTCAGCAACGTTCAGTTTAAAATGACCCTGAAGCATCATCGTTTTCAACATCCCAGTTTTTGAAACGGCAGCTGTATCTAGTAAGAAGATTCCTAAAAATTCCATAGACCTTTTTCAGGTAAAATTACACCCATTTTGATCTTATGGCTCTAATGTTGGATAGACCGACCTCGTCCTTGCAGAACCACGATCTGCTAAGGCAGCCTGGTGGTGGTGTCCGTTTTGCATCGTTTCTGCAGAAATATCACATACAATGTCACCATTTAGTCGCGGTTAAACCCCGTCCTTCAAGGAAAATTTGAAGAACATACCCTGAAAAATTGACCCCAGATGACTTTGGTTCCCTATATTTCATCAAGCTGAAGGGCGAAGGGCTTAACGACAATTCTGAAGCGCCATGGTTTCGTCGCATGTAGCCATGTGAGCCAGTGGCTTTTTATTGATCATGGACATCGGGCACCATCGACGTGGAATAATGAACCCACTAGTCGCCTCTGTTGGAACCAACTTCAAGCCGGTCTCAGAGGCCATCTTCATATCTCTCACACGTGCAGCATCTCAGGTGAGGATGAAAAACAGCAGCTCAACAGCTGAGATTTGATTTTAGGATAAATCTGGGTCGGTAGTAAGAAAGACCTCATATCTTGGCGTGACCTTATGTATATTCTTCTTTTTGCGATTTAGTGAAGGCTCACGAGTTTCTGAGTCCTGAAAATGAAACCTGATCAAGGAGACGTTCGAAGTACAACCTCATCTCAGAGTGAAATTTTGTTGGGCTTCAGACCAAAAGGAAGAAGATTCGGAATACTCAAAATGTATTGTTAAACATCGGCAATCAACTCCAAAACATAGCCACCCAAAAAACTGCCATCCAAAACAGAAAAAACGTATTCTCGCAAACAACAACTTCTTTGTGGCAACTCCACAGAGTGCATGTAACCCTTGAAGCCTTGCCGGCTCATTTGTTTGACCCAAACGAAAACCAACCCGCAACCGACCCCACAAAACGTCGTCATACTTGCCGCGTTGCGTTCGTCGTTCCGGAGAATCGCACGGAGCTCGGCCCACGTACGGTGAGCCTGGCTGATGATACGCATGATGGTGGTGGTGTTGCTAAAAGCCAACCGCGGCTGGTTGAAAGTGAGGTTCTCCCCTTCTGAAGAGACTCCTGATACATCAAAGCATGTTTCTTGCGGGTTGATCTACTTTTCAGATGGAATCCAAATGATTCTTGGATGGTTTTGACTCAACAGTTTTGGATACTTCATACCATTTTGGTCACACTTGCGAGATGATATTCAATTTCATCATGAATCATAATTAAACCATCCAAACAAAAACCAACAATACTGCGCAAAGCCAATGATATTTGAATCTGAACCTTCAAACCATCTAAATTCGCATCGTAACCAGCTGATGAATGATCTCTCTCTCTCTCTCGGCCTGAAGCCGACCTTTGGACATACCTTTGCGAATGCCATCCACCAAGGCTTCTTTGGCACGTTCCTGGAGTCCAGCCTGGGAGGATTTTACAGCTTGGGCCCCCGTGGAGTGATTTTTCAACTCCAAATTGGTGGTGCTTCAGTGCATCGGAAGTTCCAGACCAGTTAGATGGCTAGACATTGGAAGATTGAATGTGACGAATTCAGACAAAAACTGTTGACGAACTCACAAACTCATTTCATGTGTTAAGAGACGTTCGTTCATCAACAGAACAAAAGTGTTTGGTATCACTTTTGCAATTTTCAAAACTGCATTGGATTTGTGGTGGAACATAACCCCCCTTTCTGCCGCGCCTTCGCTAGGTCCAACTTGAAGGTGCTTTGTTGCGCCCGCAGTTGCAACTCGTGACCTCTTGAAGGTGCAACTCTATGGGCAATCCTAAAAGGAACTTCCGTATGAAACAAAACTTGCCAAGTCTAGAACGTGGCCCATCATTTGGAAGCATGGCATCCCTGATTAGGAGACATCATCCTCATCATTGTCTTCGAGCCAGGACCCACTTTTACCGCACAGGGTTGAGCTGGAGATGTTCCAGATGTTCAAAACCACCACCCCAGTGAAGATTAAACACATCCTACCATGTCATCAACCAGAGTCATGAGTGATCTGCATCCCAAGAAACCTGAGATGGAAGTAAGAAAAAGATGATCTTCCAACTTCAGAATCTCCGCTTTAGAAACGGGAGAAACAGATGAGCTGTTCAGTTTTTGAGACTTGACTTCCATCCATTTCCCCGGCACCTGTGATCGAGACTTCCTTGAGGGTCTGGAAAACCACACCGCGCAGTTGTTTTGCCTCGAGGAAGGGGGCTCTATGGCCCGTTTTCACAAGATCAATACCAACTCCAGAAAATGAGGTACATTCTTCTTGAAGGTAAAATAGCACCATAATTTGAAAGTAAATCATCTTCCAAACCTTCGTGACAGGTGTAATGTTGGTGGAAGGGTAAATCGATAACTCTCAAAGAAACCTTTCAAGATCCATTCGCTAGAATTCTCATCAGTCAAACATGGCCTGCGACGGAACTTGTCCGAAAAAGCCTCGTTTTGATGGGCAAAAACCCAACTCTTTTCCAACTCCGAAGCATGCATTGGTAATTTCCACAAGGGCTCCCGACATCTTTGGTGGAAGTCTGGAGAACTGGAAAACTTCGTTCCACCGGTGTCAAATCTGTTTCATCCTGGCATGTCCACAACGACATAAGACTCACCAACCTTGTCTGTGCCAGTTAGTGGTACCATTTTACCATTTCACCGATCTGAAATAGAAGGATAATTGGGCGCCTGTCCTGATTCTAAAACTATTCTGTCTTCCCCCTTTTTGAAGCTGACACTTGGGGGTAGCCATTCAAGCCCAGTCAGTGGCCATTCTGTGGAAAACTGCATCCAAAAAAAAATCCAAATCAAAAAACGCCACCAGAAGGAAGACTTGCGAAAAGTCCTAACATGTCCAACCTGAAACAATTACCTTCCTTAAAATTAATGTTCGCCTCCTTAGAATAGGTCGAGGGTCAAAAGGGAAGGATGGTATCAAAAACCTCGTTTTTCAGGGGTGAGCTGCGTATCATCAAATGTCTCTTTAAAGTTGGATGAGTACAAATTTAGATGAGACAAAATCCCTGAAGACAACAACAACCATCTGCACAAATGTGGCATATACATATGACTCTATGACATAACATACATATTCAACTTATGACACAAATTCTAGAAACAGCATCATCGCTATCATCATCAGCAGCATTGCATCGGCAATATACATATATTTATAAATATATGTATATGAATACGTATACATATGTACATTCTATAGATATTCGACGCACACCAACAAACATATCAAACACATGTCATCCATCTCATACATAATCATACCTTTTCTGTTCAACTCACCGTTTTTTTTCCACCTGCGAGGCCACTGCTATTGCTAACTTCTCAGCGTAGAGCAGCAGCACCATGTTGAGCTGCTTTTCGCCTTGGTGGTCCAGGTGTTTCCTATGAAAACCATGCTTAGACCGGGTACACCATCTTCAATTCCCACAAAACAGCTCAAAATATGGCCTGCCACATGGAATTTGCGGCCCCCCAAAAATTACACTGCATCTTGAACAACCGCAAATTACATGTTTCAACGATATGTACAACTGTCGGCAAACATCGCATCCGCCAAAAAAGCAGAATACAACCACCCGGTATCAGCATGGCATTTTCCATTTGAATCTTCATTTGTGCAGTGAATTGCTTGAAGAATCTCTCCTGCATCTACTCCCTTTGCATGGATGTCTACAGTGCTTCTTTAATCCTTTCCAGATCATGTCCCCAATCCTGACTCTTCGCAAAAGAACTGGTCCATCCATCCTTGCCTGAACCGGCGCGCTGCAATAGGACCACTTCGCAAACACCCTTGAGGTTCTCGCCGTACCTCACGTCACTATGGAGATGTGATGATGGTTGGATCTTTAGTCATGTTCCAACCAGAAATCTTCCCAAAGAAACATTAAATTTTGAGAACCGTCTCTTGAAAATGATCACTTGCAACAAACGATGTGCGATCCTGTGACTCCAAGTACCTTAGTGCTTTCTGAATCAAAACTCTCATGTGGTGTCATTGGTTGATGCTATTGTACTCAACCAAATCCGGTGTGCACCACCCAAAACATATAGAACATCATAAAACACAATGTTAAGTGTTTCGATCTTCCCCAACCTCCCCCAAAAAACTTGTAAGTTTCAATGTTCAGCTTCCTTTCCCAAACGAAACCCTTCACAGTTGACCCAAATCTGACTTTCGCCTCTGATGAAGCTGTGCTTCAATATCTACGAAGGGTCGAACTTCACCCAAGTCACCTGAGAGTTACAATGGTGGAATGTCACTCGGTAACCACCTGAGTGGTCGGGAACCACCCCCAGTTGGACCAGTTGGAATATTGGTCAACAAAGTTGTGGTCTTCTATATCTACTGGTGTTCGGAAACTATCAGCTTTATATTCTTCAAATGCTTTTGGGGAGTCGATTTTGGAAGTGTTTTTGCATCTCCAAATTGTGCGAAATAAGAACCTTGCCCTTATAGTGTCTACATGGTTTCTCCAATAAATTATCCAAGTGGAGCAACTCCTGGAAGGGATGCAAGTCAAACGTTCCTTGCTCCTCCAACTGTATTTTTCC
The DNA here is from genome assembly GCA_000507305.1 of Breviolum minutum Mf 1.05b.01. Classification (NCBI taxonomy): domain Eukaryota; class Dinophyceae; order Suessiales; family Symbiodiniaceae; genus Breviolum; species Breviolum minutum. Next base: position 137,342 of record DF239684.1, on the reverse strand, counting down.
AAAGACACGTCCAACATTAAAAAAAGGCTGATTATGCGATTTCGTGTCCTATCGCTGTTGAGGTCCGTGAAGGCCTTCCGTCACAACTAAGGTTTCCCTTCCCGATGCGCGTCCACCAAGTTGCCAAAGAGGAGGCGCGGCATGCGCAAGCGCCGGCGGTTCCGCCGGCGCTCGGTGGCCTCTCAATTGGTGGGTGTAACAAGGTACGGGGCCTCTAAAATTCATGGGGTTTGGTTTAGAATGAACCAGTTCCTACACAGAAATTAGATGAACATGGTCTCTTCAGGGCAAGGATTCTCAAAAATACCTAGGGTTTTTGGGCTATCCAACCAAAGGATTTTGCCAGGTTTGTTTGGTCGAAACAACGCTTTGATGTCCTATGTGAGAGCGCTTACGTACTTCAACATCATGCACCACAACCTCCGCATAAAATTTGTTACCTGGTGCCCATCTGTCAGGAAGGTGCCATGGGTCATTTGCGAATCAACCTTAACTTTGATAGAAAACGTTCAATACAATTAAGTGAACGAACATTCTTCATTGTGAATCTTTGCACTTTTCATTTTGTCGCTTAAAAAAAACTTGTTTCTTGCATGTTAAATGAAAAATTAAACCTTAGATTTGAACAAACCACTTTCACCAATCTTCATCCTTAAATATTTTTTGTGTTCTTTAGCTATATACATTTGCTTGTTTTTTGTTGAAGACCTGATATCAGGAAATGATGAACCCAAATTTATGAACCCTGATTCTCCCGTAGGAACCGATCATGGTAACTCCATTTATCCTTCCTTGTGGCCGGAAATTTTTCACACAACCAGCTCGATGACCTCGTTGACATTTAGCTGGTTGCCAGTAGAGGTCAAGCCATCTGTCACCTTAAACGGGTGATGAAAGTAGGAATTTCCAAAGCCAACATTCTCTGAGTTTATTACTTCCCAAAAGATGAACATCTTCGGAGTAATGGAAAGAACGTGTTTATGGAGAGAAAAAGGGTAAAGATTCCACTTTCATGCATTTTCAACAACCTTGACCTGCAACTTCAAAGCTGACAACGTTAACAAACACACCAATTCGGAAGGTTTTTGTCGCTGCCTCACCAAAGGCAGTACCAATGGCTGCCACTGGCTTCACAATGGTTCCCACAGCACCTTTTGCAAGGCCTCAGTAGAAACCCTCTACTTGGATCATCAGCTTGTTTTCAAGCGACTTACAACAAACCACAATAAACTCATGTAAATCAAGAGGGAGCATTGGCATCTTTTTAAAGGAGATCTTTTGATTGGTATAATTCATCATCCAAGTAGTTCTTTTCATATTTGGATGCAAATTATGAAGCCTTATTGGAACACCAGAGATGTTTTTGACAATTTTTTCCCCATGAAACATGTGATGAAACTCAACAAACACGTCCATTTGCCCTTTGAACATCAAATGATCAAGACTTTCCAATGCAATTTCCGCTGGTTAAACCAAAGCACCTGTGGTAAAACCAAAGAAGCCATCCTTCTTTGCGCCCTCCACGGGCTTCTTGAAGACATCGAAAAGGCCCTCAGCACCTGGCAGACAACTTCGGTTGGTTAAACATATCTGCATGGTTCGCAACATCCAATCCATGAGGTGGTGAGTGAATTACAAAATTAGAAAACAACAACTCTTAATGGTTTGGGACATCAGCATCTTCCTTAACAGGTAGGTTGAACATGAGGCAAATGTTGATATACAGAGATAAACCTATCGAATAAGTATTGCCTCAGAATACTCCAAAAAAACATACATCCCCCCAAAAAAACCAACATGGAACCGCACAGATTCAACCTTCACCATGATTTTCTCAACACATTTTTCACTGTCCAACCTTCCATCAAACTCTTTCCAGCAGCACTGAAACCCTGGTGAGCTCCTTGAATCTGGCCTTTTGGCGCTCCTTGATGCTATCAAACCAGGGCTGGTTGCTGCTATCATGGTAGCGACTTGATGATGATGATGATGATGATGATGATGATGATGATGATGATGATGATGATGATGATGATGATGATGATGATGATGATGATGATGATGATGATGATGATGATGATGATGATGATGATGATGATGATGATGATGATGATGATGAAGTACGTCAGGTGATCCCTTTTTTCGGCGCACTTTTGTTGTTTGCCATGGAATCACATGTGGAACATCTTGGATTTCCACTATCTGCAGTCCAAATTACGATTCTTCCGTTCAATGAACTCTTCGTCCATGGTGAGGTTCCTGTGATCCCAGTGGCATCCCCCCCGTGGGAATCCTGAGATCCTAGTTGGATGAGTAGAGGTGCACTCTTTTTACATATGTGGGCATGGCTCAATTTCCAAAACAGCCCCCCAAAAATGGTGATTGAATTTTGAAGGAACCCCTAGGCAAAATTCACAGCAACACTTCCTGGATGAAAGCAGACTTTGGTGAGTTGAAAACGTTTTAAATCCTTGATGTGGATTCCGCAACAAAAATGATGCACCCAACCATTGGCACCTACAATTGCTGATTTTTCCCCCCACATGCTAAATGCTACAACTCAAACTTTTTCAAAACGTCAAAGTTCTCCTAATCCCTGAAGATCTTTCGTTTTAATACGAATTCTTACACTTAAGAAACCTCCTTTCCCAGGGTTTGTGGCCGCCTCAACATGGAGACTGCTCCATCGGTGACATCCGTCAAACGGTCGCCAACCAAGGCCACAGCAGCACCACCCAACTTCAAAGGCGCTTTGGGCAAGTTTAACAAAGAACTCTTACCTCAGCAATGCGACTAACCGCAAGTTTGATTTTGCCAAAACAAAAAGGAAATTCATCGACTCCAACCATTGATTTCCAAAGCTTTTGCTGTGAGTTTCGAGGGGGGTAAATGCACTGATGGAAAAGGTCAGACCCGGCTTGACAAGGCCCGTTCTCGATTCTCAATTCGCGATCGATACTTCTCCTTTCTCGATTCCCGATTCTCGATTTTCGGTTTTCGTTCTCGATTCTCGATTCGCAGTTCTCGAATCTATACTTTCGATTCTCGTATCTGGGTTTTCGATTGCCATTCTAATTTTTTCTCGGCGCCACTGACCTTGACATCGATGCCGGAGCCTGTGATACTTTCGCGTCAAAAGTGAAAGGCTTGGCGGCTTGGTTTTGGCACCACAGACTTACTTGCAACATGCCGCGAGCTGTAATACGTTCGTGTCAGAAGCGATAGCTTGGTACTGCCACCACAGACATGCATGATGCCCCAAGCTGTAACGTGTCAGAAATGATTTTCGATTCTCGATTTTTGATTCCCAAGTCTCGATTCTGCAGAATAAAGCCATTTTTGTGCGGGCACCCTTGTCAAGCCAATCCCCAAAAAGTAGCTGTAAGGGTTTTTAGAATGTTTTGAATCAATTGAAGGCATGTTTCTGGAGATTCAGGAATTGAGAAATGGCGGGGTAAGGGGACAGCAAACGCAGCAACGATATTTGCCATGGTGCCTAAAAGGGAGGCCACATGTGACAAAATGGAGGTGGTGTAGTCACTGAGGATTGCCGTGGCATAGTCCTGGGAATCAATCAATCTTGTTTTCGATGATGATGATGCTGCCGCTGCTGCTGCTGCTGCTGCTGATGATGATGATGATGATGATGGTGATGTAGCACCTCTCAGTCTTGACAATAATCATACCTTGTGCATCACCGCAGCAAGAAACAAACAAATTTCTTCAGTGCTTCTTGCTCCACAGCGGGACAGTCCTGCAGAGATCCACGATGTGGTACCAACTCTCGGGATGGCAAGGCCAAGGACACCTCGTATTGTTGTGACATTTTTACTATTCAAATGATGTCAATCTCCTTGCAGAATTCACGTCGAACCTACATCTCTTGCAGCAAAACACCAAACTTCTTGACTTTTTGCAAGCTACAAATATCTGACAAAAAATGCCCAACGCATCCTTTTCTTCTTGGTGACTTGATTATGCAGACTGAGTGACACCATCGAGGGTGAAGTAATTGCTGAAGGAGAAGACACGCAAAGCCTTGATATCCGACGTCTCACAACAACAAAACCACCAAACAAATTCGTCCCTTCTTCGTTACTTCTCATTTTCTCCGGCTTCAATTTGAAAATGGGGGCCCGGGAGTTCCTCGTAAACCAGTTCACTTTTCAGTGAACCATCATTGGAGGAAGAGTAGATTAACTATTTATCTGAAGGTGGTACCCATTTTTAAGGCACAGAGTTTTGTTGAGACTGCTGGCCCTCGTAGGCTCCCCTCTCAAAACTATGCTGGTTGGAGGAACTACAAACTCTTTTTTCAGGCCCAACATCATGCGAGGCGAGCTGTTCGTTTCCGGATGAGACTGCTGAACATTTCCAGGTGTTGGTCATCTACAGTCAAGACACTGCGCGGATGTAGACAGGCAGGAAATCCAGATATTTGACACGTAGACTGCACCAAACCTGGGATGGATCATTGGAAAAACAAACAGTGGAAGATCTTTTGGTGGAAGTCACACAGCTTCAAGGGATTGATCTACCCATATTGAACGACACAAAGCTAGAGTTATTTTCTCTACGGAACCTGAAGGTATGATGACTTTGATGTCAAAATCCCTTTCCTTTCTTACTACTTACATTACATCTGTTTCCTTATAAATCATTGTATCCAGGGTGTTTTGAGTGGTCCACTATTTAAAAACTATTCTCACAAGTATGAAGCTCCGCTTCTGGAACCAGGCTGCTGTCGTGTCCACTGCCGAGATCTTCACACTTTCAGCTTGCACGACTGCTGGGACGGGGGGTGCCACATAGCCATCCTTGGCGGCCAGGATGATGATGATGAGTGAAATTGGATCATCTTTGGAGGGATCAGGGAAACAAAATAAAAATGCTTCAAACCACCACCTAGCTACTTGGTCGTTAAAAAAAAACAGCAAACTCTCGAAACTAACTGGTGTCATAACCACCTAGATGAAACATTTGTTTGTTCATAATAAACAAAATGATACAAAACTCCATCAAAATCATCAAATCATGGTGAACAGGAACATCTTTGACACCCACTACCTTGTTGAAGTCATTGAAACTTGCAAATGGGATGACCGGCAGCCCATCATTGTGTTGTTTGTGATGCTGATATCTCTAAACTTTGTTCAGGAGTTTTTCATTGAAAGTTGAAAATTCGAAGGTGGAGTCGCACAACCAAACAATCTCAACCTTTTCACATTCTAATCGCATTTTCTCTTTTTATCATTTCCTGTCATTTTTTCCGCAGATTGCAAAACATCGTTACGACCAATCTCCAACCTTGCTCAACATCCAAATGATAACTTCTCTCCCTGCAACTTAGGTGACGGTGATGGGTTTGCCCGCTCGTAACACCAAATCCTTGGCGGAGATGCCGAAGAGTTCGAAGCCACCTGCCATGGTTCATGGGAATCTACCGGGCCCATCCCCCCGGATGCCGCCTAAAACCCCCCAAGAAATACAGCCTTACTAAGGGACTATTAACCACCATCATCCTTTCCTTGGGAGCGGTGGGCCGCTTTGATTTCCATGAATGGTGGTGCTAGTGAGTTTTTTTCCCAGCCAAGCTCGTGATGGATCTAGGATTTCAGGAATAAATCATCCGGGAAGATAAAGAAATGATTGAAGATTGCGACAGAAATATGATGAACTATGAAAGATCGGTAGTTTGTAGATATCCAAATTGTAATATGGTGGTGGTTCAAAAGGGCTTTCCAAATCCTGAGTGCCATCTTTAGAGTTCAGCCTAGGATGTTCGAATTAAACCTCAAAATGGCAACGGAAGTGCCGTCTTGAGATGACATAGGAGAATGTCATAAGCTTTCTTCAAGAAGAGACTGTTGCATGAATCTGATGATTATAATGAGTTACCCTGATGAATAACCTGGGTCAATACCCACCAGGTAGGCGCCTCGTCCTGCCACCTGCAACCAGTGTTGCAAAGGTGTCAGCCACCGTTCGTCCAAAGTGAAATCCAACTTGTCCACATCCAACGTCGCGGAGGAGATCAACAAATCCCTGACAACGCGGCTTTTAAAGATGGCTCCTGCTTGCCTCACTAGTCTAGGTGGTGGTTGAACCAACTCCCTTGAAAAGTATTAGTCAAATTGGATCATTTTGCCAGGTAGGGGTAAACATCAAAATAATTGAAATCACCACCTAGTGGTGTTCTAGCTGGAGTCAGAAAATTGGCCAAACCTGCTGAACCTGTTGAATCAAATCACACCACTTGTGGCATCACGCGGGATTTCGCGGGAGGGAACCACACCTGGAGGAGGTCGCTTGCCGCGTCATCTGAAACTGAAGGAAGGATTTGCCTCCTGCAGGACAGACGTCTTTCGGAGGGAGTTGGGAGTTCCCAAAGTTTTACAGCTTCACTTTGGGATGGGATACATATTCAAAACCCCTTGGGACAAAAAAAAAGCTATTGATCTAGAATAACTAGTTGTTGCCTCAACCAGGACTAGAAAACCCTGAAACTGAGCGAAACACCTGTTCCCACCGAAAATTATTACAAGGCCTCATTAAAGGTAGTGCTGGGAAGACTACTTTTCTTTTGAGATGGTCTCTTTTCAGGAGCTATGTCAGTTTGGGGTGTGGGTAAAGTAATGTTCATGTGATATCAGTATTTTCTAACGTGTGAAAGCGGTTGAGAGAGGTTTAAAAATGTGCGAGATGTCCAATGAAAGAAACATTGGTATTGTTTTGCAGTATCTATGATAGGTCATCCGTATCTTGCTGAGCCGATTCAACCAAATTTTCGATTATCTTCCAGTGATATGCCAATCCTACAGCAACAACGGGGCTGGCTCATCAGGCTCATCACATAGTACACTTGCGTAACCTCTGTCAGTAGTAATTATCATGACATTGACATAGACTTCAGGAGACTACCCTGACTAATCCTGAGAAAAACCAAGTCATCTGGGAACCCCCTTGGGATGTCGCTTTTTTTAGGAGAACCGATTGTCCAAAGTACTTCTAAACTCATTTGCCTTTCATGTGCCAACCCCGGTCCATGTGCTTACATGGCGTGCTAATCAGCAGTGATTTGCCCCTCTTTTTTGCTGGCGCTCGCATGGCGGGCGGGCCATTGCTTCCACAAGATCTTGGAAGATCGTGGCTGGGGCATCGGAGACACCTGGTTGTCAATGGGAACGTGCCCCAAAAAATCAGGCATAACCGTGGGTGATAAAAGGCGTTTACCTAATCTACTTAGGAAGCCGGAGGTCCATCTCCTAGAAAGATCGTCTTTTCATGGGTTTTTGGTTGGAGAATGGAAGGGAAGGAAGTTTCAGTTTCCAACTGACATGGGAGACTCATGATGCCCACGTGTTTTGCTGCAAAGCACTTTGATATCTTGTGAGCATTGGCTTCCAGCACCCGCACACCATTCTTTTTCCACCTTGACAATTCAAAGAAGTTACTATCTCACAACCAATCATCATGATATCAACCCCCCAAAAAGCAAACCAAAAACGTCAGGCTGATCACGGAAACAAAGACTCCTTTAAAACTAACCAAACACCACAGAATCAAAAAATCTCATGGAAGCCCTTGGTTCAACTAGATGAACTACCAACCGCACACCAACTCTGTTTTCCCTTGGCTCAATCTCTTGGCGAGGTGCTAGGGTCGTGTTCTCTGACACCGGCTCCCCCAAAACACAGGCGCCATGGGCAAAGGACACAGGAACTGAACTTCGTGGACGGTAGCGACGTGATCCTCAACAGCCAACAGGGCAACAAAAAACCCTTCAACAAATAATAAGTTTTAAGCACCTCGAAGTTGATTTTGATGGATTTTGATTTCACGACAACAAAACAAATTCATACTTGGGATGAGTTAAAAAAAAACCCTCTTTCACACCAAATGGTTTTTTAAAGGGACTTCGCCAAAGTTCCAACTAAGTGAATCATCCGGTCGACTATTGCAAGCCTGATTTTCTCCCCCTCTGAAGAACCTGTTTTCTTTTTGTATGGAAAAACCCAACACTTAAAAGTACCAAATTCTTGGAAAACCCTTTAGGCTTTCTTGCTGATGTTTGAGAGATTGAAATCTCACATTTCTTGACACTTGGGGTAAAAAATGAGAACCAACCTAGGATACCATAGTCTTGCTGAAATACCAAAACCGGTGCTCTGTTTTCAATTCCACCATTTTTTTTGAGGTTCAAAAGTGTTTTGTTCTGCAATACCAAACATGTTGTTCCACTTCTTCTCCACTGAAACCCTGCAAAACTTGTGCACGTACTCATTAACCGAACCCTTTTTTTTTGGTGCTCCAAGAATCTTTGGAAGGAATTCCTGGACTCCGGTGTATTCGGAAGCATCTGCTCTTGTGAAAAATCATCACCAAAGTTTTGCCAATACTCGTCTTCGCTGTCACTCTCAAGCTTGACCTGAAACAGACATCGCTCGGGAAAGAAAATGTCTACGAAATAGAGCCAACTCGCAGCATTTTCAATACTGATCTCGTTCCAACAACACAAAATGTCGTGGTAACATCTGATCATGGTAATCCTAACTCGCCCTGATCTGAAGCCAATCAAAATAAGGGTGAAGAAAACGGCCTGAAGCCACGGCTCTATGGGCCCGACTTACTACAGTCGATCATCTCTGACAGGGTTGACCAATCAAAACCTTCTTTGCATAGACAAAATCGGGCTAACCAGTTGGGATGGCTTCACCACCTAAAATGAAATTTTTCTTTTGGAATGGTAACTTGGATGAGGATTTTTCAAATTTTGGAAGTGTACACTGGTGAATTCATTCGGAATAGACAATGATATCAACATCACTCCATTTCCAACATTCTGGAAAAGTCTGTATCAGCATCCCACGGTGCCGATGAAGCAAGTGAATACCAATAAAAACAGGACCCCCGCACGAAAATTTGGAACTTTATGCTGATTTTTTTTACTGTCATGGAGTGCCAACAAACACTTTGAACACACCCAAAGTCAGAACTATTTGGTAGTTCCAATTTGTTTGAAAAATATGCTCGTCAAATTGAAGCATCTTTTTCTGACTTCCGGAAACGACAAATCCAAACGCGTTTCAAAACCGCCTAGCCAGTTGATCGTTCAAAAAACAGCAGACTTTCGAAACTGACTGGTGATACAACCACCATACCCTGAAACATAATATGGTTGTCATAAAAATGGAACATCATCAAATCAGCATGGACATGAACGGTCTGGTTGAAGTCATCGAATCCCAAGAACTTGGCCGACAAAGGATGACCCTTCCAACCACAACAAAAAGGCATTCCCCCCCCAACAGTTGTGTTGTTGATAAGTTGATATCTTGAAACTTTTGAGACTGAAGTTTTTTTATCAAAAGTTGAAATCTCATCATCTCTCCCACCTGGAAGTTGGATCTCACCACGTCCACCACAGGGCTTGGTGCTTCTCGCTCCACTGTTACCACGTGGTTCTCCTCGTCGTTTTCGACGCTCCCGGCACTATTGGTGTTGGTGGAACGGCGAGCAGCAACTTGGGCGGCCAACCAGGTCTTCCTATGTTGTTTTGACAAAATGAAGGATTCTTCCTATGTTAGAATAACAACAACGGACTGAAAAACTGGAACAATGAAAGCCACCAACAAAAGTCCGCAAAAATTTGCAACCACACACACATACATCTGCTCTGTTTAATTTTGTTTTCAACTGGACAATGGTACTGAAAGCAGACTATGTTTGGCGAAAAAAAACCCTTCCAACTGTCCTGGTAAAGCTTTTCCTTTGGATAGGACTGTCTGCATCATCCACAAATGTCTCCCATAGATCTGCATGTGTTTCTGTTGCACTTCTTTGGCGCGGCAGTTTCACATGAACAGATGAGTCGCTGCTTGTATCGTTTGTTCCTTCGAGAGACGCTTCAAAGTCAGGCTCAGAATCCTTGGAGAACCCACGTGGTGATCGCCCGACGTGTCAGGTACATGGCTCTGCTCATGATTCTACGGTAAGAGCGATTCCCAGAATGGAATAATTTCTTAATTAAGGGGTAGTATTGTCCCATATAGAAACATTAACCATTCATGTATGTTTTTATTGTAACTCTGACGATCTTCACACCTCATGACCATCTTCGGGGTGTAGGATGGCTTTTTGCCAACCCGTACAGCTATGGCAGCTGTGCCCCACCACCTCAAGTTTTGGCCAGACAAGCTTCACTGTCTTCAGACTCTGGCAGGGACATCTCCCCCCTTCCATCACCTGCAGGCCATGCATAAAAAACATATGATTTTCCAGGGGCAAATCAGGTGAAATGTGAAAAACTATGAGATTTCCAACAAAAGGACCTAGTCAACCAACAAAAATGTACAACATGCAAATATATGCAACCAACATGTGTGCTGCAACCAACCGTTTTTATCTTACACTGAATCACAGCTGATAACATTCAGCTTCTGACATTTGCCCACCTTGCTCTGCAGAGGTTTGGCGGCGCATGGGCTTTGTGAGATCTTCAAGGCTCAACTCTCTAAATGTAAGAGGAATTACCCACAGGACGAAAAGACATGTACAAATAAACGCCAAGGAAAAAACATCTTTGCCTTAAGCATCTCAAAACTTCTAAACATGTGTACAGAAATCACCTTCGCATGTTGGTGCTCAATGTCGGCAATCCCTTGCTGTGAGGTGCACAATGGTGAACGAGACAAGATGTGCGTAGATATGGCCAGAACTCTCTTCTGCAAACAACAAGGGTGAATGCAAAATCAGGGAACGCATACAAAAAAGCTTAATTCCCTTGTTCCATCTTTCTGTTTCATCCGCCAGAAAAAAACACAGGCACTACTTGGCAAACCCTCGTCTTGAGCATCAGCAGCGGAAGGGGAAATTGTCTCAGAATCGGACACATTCTTTTGTTAAGCGGATGATGTCTTTGATGTATCAAGTACCTCATTTCCCCCTGAAAAACTATCCTGGAGACCTTCCAGAAGGGGTTGGGAAAATGATTTACTGTTTTCGAGCGTGTATTGTCTGGTAATCTATTGTAGTCGCCTGGAATGGATCCTATTGGAAAATGGGGATTTTCTAGCTACTTGTAGCTATGTCAGCTATGTGACTTTTGAACCTTCAACCTTCGTCATTCAATCCATCTCGCCCATTCCTCCCCAAATCCATCTCTCCTGCGGAGTGATTTGCAAGGACCACTGCGGGGAACTCCTTCTTGGGCAGCAGTTTTTTTGAAGGGATTGGGGGCATCCACGAAAACCTACTACAATCGGTGCCGAATCCAAAATTTGGTGAAATCCATGGGTCTCTCCATCGGCATTTCATCAGCTGCATTTTTTCTTTACACAGAAGTTCTTTACACAAACAATTTTGAGGGATGGATCAACATCTGCATCCTTTAAACAAACTGATCTCCTTTGACTTCAATTGAGGAAGGTTCAAAACTCATATGAAATTCACTACACTGATCGGTTTATATGGATCCTTGAAATGGCTTCTGAAAATCCTGATGTAGCTGGGTGGTATAACCACCTACAGCAAATAACTAGGGTCAACTGGCACCCCGCCTGATTCTGAAGGAGTGCCTGTGGCAATTGCTGAATACGACTGGGATCCAGCATATTCACTTTGTCCTCAAAGCCAAGCAATGGAGGTGTTGGATCTCCACCCCCCAGGATTCCAGTGACAAATAAAGGTTTAGGTTGGGATTCCCTGCAAAAGAATGCGATAATCGTGGTGGTGACTGGAATCCTGGGTGGGGGTTAGATTGAATGGATGTGTCATTTGTGTTGCCAAAGTTTCCTGAAACAAAATCGGGAAACACTTCTAAGTGGAAGTTTTTTGAGTCCCAAGTCCCATCAACCAAACAGGATAAAGCAGCTCTCAGAGCTTGACGTTCTCCGTCAAAAAAACTGGTCATCTCTTTGTTTTCAAATTTGATTTCTTGAAGCCAAACAGTCCTGGCCATCTGTTCGATCTGGAAGTTGGCAGATTGCTTGTACCTCTTGGGCCGTTTTTTTTTCCAATCTGTTTCCAATCCGACAAGCCATGTACATCTTTTATCTTTGCTCCATGACTCGGAATATACAATGAAAACTTGTACCTAAATTCTAAGTGCATATTGTAAAAACATATGGATATTTTCTTTTACATTACATTCAAAGCCATGAAATCTTTACTGGATAATTTCAATGCCCACAACCCATCAAAGATGAATTTTGTTTCATAGCAGGTTTCCAATCTTTGAGATCCCCTGATCCTTAAAAAAAACGCCATTTCTTTGTCAGCCACAATCCCCACCTCCGAAATGGACAGTGTGATCTTCTCAGAGTCACGAACGGCATCCTGGCGTTTTTCGTTTTTTTTTCAAGCCGCAAAAAAGATGACACAAACTAGAGTAGAATCCATGAGGAATCATCATGCAACCAATCTACAGAAGCATCAATCATCTTCAGGTCAAAGATTGAGATTTGTGGGAGTGTTTCTACGAACGATGCTTGAGAAAGCAACGGCCTGCAAATACTCGAGTCGCAGCATGTCCAAAGAGAAGAAGAAGAGTTCCCTGATCGACGATCCAACTAGCTATCGATGTCGACGTCGACTCCGAACCTATGGTTCACACTTTGCTGGATTTCTAGTGTGCTATCACTTTCCTCACTGTCACAATGTGACACATATTGCCAACATCTTATTATATCTTGAGAATCATATTATCAGATTCATATGGAGAGTTCTCCTTCTTTCATTCAGAGCATCCCAACATCCTATGATACCTTCACCGTATGGAAATTAGGAACTTTAGCTAGTTGGGTTACAAGTTACAACCCTAAAATGACTCATCACATTTGTAACTTAACCTTCTCTCACGCTCCTCACGATCCGAACTGCCTGGGCTTGGGTTGTTCATCGATCAAAGAGATGCCTGCACGGCCCAACTTCACCCGCAGCGCCAGGGAAGCATTGAAGGCCTCAGAAACTTTTTGGGTAACGGTACCCTCCAGGGGATTAACATATCCCACCTGGGGAAGTTGGGAAAATCATCTTCAACATGCCATTTTGGGGGGATATGTTAGTTCCCTGGAGGGTAGATATCAGGCTTCCCTTCTTGAGCTTTTCAAAAGGCCCAGTTTCTAAGCTTCCAAGAAACGCTTCCAGAAGTGTCCTCTGTGACACCTGTCGCCTCCTCCAATGTGAGCTCTGTAACCAGGCCACGCCGATGGACACGTAAGGATAAGGGAGCCATACTCTCGGCACCTTGGTCCATTGCAATGTGGCGAATTTCATAGGGGGGCATTAAAGGGCAGGGGTTTTTTGACCTGAGCTTTGGAATAAAAACCAAAAACTTTCAATTCTCTGTCAATGGTTGGTGCTTAAGCCTATTGCTATCTCCCAACTCTCCCAACTGTAGCAAAACCTGAGCTACAACATGTGATAGACAAGGATCCCAACCATCCATGATGTCGTCCTTTAGCTTTCACTGGCCACGTGCCGGTGCGTTCAAAATCAATCTGTATCACTTCACCATCCACAATGACCTTTGCGGCCTCGGCAACGCCAAGACGCTACCATTGGTTCAACTATAGCTACTGTATTCATTTAATTTACCTTTAAAGGGGGGCTGTACCTGATGTATTTTGCAGCACGTGTTTTTGGCAAGTGCCAAAATGGGAAATAATATCAGAAAACACCGATCGCTACAGCTATACAGGATATTTTGTGATGAAGTTTTCTGATGTCCACAATTCTGAGCATCTCTGAGCGTTTCTGAAACTGCGATGCCAAGATGCTCGACAGCGTTTGCCCGCAAAGGGTGTGCACCAGCCAATAGGAACTGGATCACCTTCAAATTCATCAATTTTGAGGGACTTTTGTGGCAGAACAAACATACGAAAAATTTGGGAACCGACTCTGGACTCTCTGTTTGAACAGATCGTAGAGTTGAAAATCATCTTCCGAAAATTCCCAAAAGCAAACCTAGGGTCATTGTGGGGTGACATTTTCAACCCTCACCCTGAATTTTTGGAGCTTTGTGAGGTCCTGTGAGGTTGATTTCCTTCACCAATCCCAGGATTTTGGGAGCCAATTTTGCCCGGGCAAACAACATCTGATGATCTGATGCACCAAGTTGCTTCCGGGAACCTCAAAGACATCCTCAGCAGTTGGACCATCAGACAAAGGTTGCACCTTCATCCTGAAACGTCACACGAGCAGTTTGACTTTGGAAACTGGACCAATTTCTTTTGGAAAGTCACGTGGGAAAGTTCAGAAAACCGTGTAACATGCATCATTTCAAGTGGTCAAACCGAGCTGGTCGATAGTGGTCACTTTGGAAGGATTTCCTGAAAAAATTGCCCCTTGGAATGAGGTTGGGTCATAATTTCGAGTTTGCCCAGACCGCAGTTGCGCAAACATACATCTGGGAAAAACCCTTCGTGCACCAAGCCATTCTCAGTCGTGCCATCTCATCAAATTCCACTAGCCTTTGACACTTTCTTCTTCAAAACCATTGTTGCAAGACATCATGAGATTGCTAACCCTATCTCTTTTAGACACAAATAATTTGCCGGTTCCACACCTCACGTTCTCCGTGCGGTTGATCGCCACAAAGTCAGAGCCGGGACGAAGGGAGACACCCACGCTGCCATGGAGAGGGGCTATGTCAACGCTCCACACCTTCTGAAGATGTCGAGTTCAACCATGGAGGTGGAAAAATCCAAGCAGATTTATTTTGACGAAGGAAGGAATCAACAAAAAAAACGACAGACTGGCCAAAGTATTCTTTCTGTGATTTATGAATATTTCATCTCAAGATCTAAATTTCTCGAAGAAAGACGGCCATTTTGTTGAGAATTTTATGGAATTTCCGGATCCTCAAACAGACTGTTGGGGTGAGCAAACGTATGAAATGCTTATGTCTGATGATTGGTGAGTGTTTGTTTTGCCGGGGGTCGTTTGAGGACCTCACCAAAACAAACTCCCAACATCGACAACAAACTCCCTCAAAGTGCACCCACAACTCAACTTTTCATTCTCCAATTAAACTCTTAATCTCCATCGATTTTGCTTGAAAAAAAACGGCCCTCCCATCATTGCAAAAAAAAAGAGCATCACAAAAAACACCCTGAAAGGTGTGTTTTTTCATGGTTTTTTCCAGCTTCCCCAGGTTTGCAACAATATTCCCAATCAGCTTCTTATAGCTTCACCGAGGGCCTCAGTTCCACCTTTCTTCGGATGCAACGCAAAAGGTGTAGAACCCGCTGAGGCATCGCTACATAGCACGGCACCAGAGAAGCTGCAGGCGTTCGGGGCAAAACCTGATGACTGCTGTGGTGTTTTGTTGCCCGGATTTCTTCAGATGTTAAATTGAACTCCACATTTTCTTCTGGGACTTTTTTTTGAGGTTTCAAAAAAACATGTCGCAAAAGCTTGGAATTTGGGACTTCCGATCATCGCAAACGGGAAAGACGTAGGACCTCTTAAGGAAATTAAGGTCAACAATTGCCGTGATCACCTTCTCCATGATCCTCCGCTCGAATCAGTTTGGATCCTAAAATGCTCAAATTAGGGCAAGGAGCGGAAAGTTGTGGCCAGAACGTCAATGCCTTCAGTGTTCTCCTCAGGTGCCGTATTTTCACTGACCAACCGGCAGGAATACGCGATTTGTTCAAGAGAATCCGAAGTCCAACCACAAACCCAGACCACGTTCTTTCAGCCAGTTGTCATTTCAAAATGAGCCGTTAAGATTTCCCTCCAGTCAATGTGAACAAAACAGCAAGATCTGCACTCACAAAACAAGACTTGATCTGATCAAAATAAAGGCGTGTCATTGTCATTAACCTTCAAATCATGCGTAAACTTCGGCAAGCATTACAATTTTAACCACCAAGAGACTACTGTACTTCGCCATTTAAGTGAATTATAGTACTTCCAAACATTTATCTTATCAACTGGTGCACCTCATGTCATCATCCTTCAGAGTTCCATGTTTGGGACATGAACCAAAGCTAACATATTTTTTCGTATTTTTTTTGTTAAAATCTATCAATCTCCATTTGGGATGTTTTTTTACAGTAAAACACATGAATCCCATCATGGAAGGCGTGTGACATTTCCATCATTGAAAACTTCCAAGGTACTGGGACTTCCCAATGCATCACACGCGACTCGCCGGGGTCCCATTTCAACTGCCTGGTGATTGAGTTCAGGTGCACAGGAAATGTGACATTTGGACATGGCTCGAAATTTCAGATTTTTCCCAAAAGAATTGGTTTATCAACCAGCATCTGCCAGACAAACAAACAGCTTGGTCCAGTTTGCCGTGCCTTTTCTGCTGCGTTTCCAACCACAATTCTTGATCTGAGGCGTTTGTTAATACCAGCCGTGGCTTCAGGGTAAACTCCATGCACTTCGCACCAAATACACCTGAGATCCCAAACACAACGCATTTTCGCACATCTTCAATTTGAGTACTTCAGTCCCGACCTTAAGGGACTCACCCATAACAATTGATGGCTTGACCTCTTCCTCCCGAAACACCCATCACGGGGTGAAATAGCTGGATATTTCACCAAAGATTCGCTTGGTATAAACTCATTAAGTGGTGATTCGCTAATTGGATAGACCTTGATGCCAACCCACCAGTACTTGGCCAAGGGACTACTACTCAAAACGCTACCAATGTGAAGATTCAACGCCAAACAACCTGGTGCAGCACGCCACACAAAGGCTTCAAAGTTTGGTGGCATCTTCCTGAGAGACAAGAATGGCCGACTCATGGATTGTGGACGATCGTTTTTATGTTTCCATCAAGAATTGAATAGGTCCTTACCAGCGGACCCTATGTAAGTTGGTAGAGCTATTAGATACTCAGGGTTGGGGATCCGTTCAGTTGGTCCTGTTTGGAGATTTCTTGGAATGCTTGTTCGGGAGTTTCAACACATTGTAAGGTTGGATAATGTCTTTGGATGTCCTGCTCCCCAATGTTGCAGGGCTATGCGGTCAATTAACACATCCATGTTGTCGCATCGATGGTTTGGAAAAGGTATCTGTTTGAAATATGGCAATTCTGAATCTCCCTGTAAAATATCAGGGGGATGTAATCAGTTGTGATCACTTCATGTTCCAGCAAATCCGGGAGTTCGTTTACTGTTTTACTCCTACGGAGGCAAAATGCCAAAGGTCTAAATCGGCTAACTTTCAGATGGTCTCCTTGGCAAACTCTTTATCCATCATTTTCCGATTTGTATGGATATCAATTCCTCCCAACTACTTTTAGGGAGGACAAATCATCTTCTAGGCGATCAAACCACTTGAACCACCTAGATCATAGTGCAAGTCAAATTGGGTCATCTCTCCAATGATTGAGGCAAACATTTCAACAAAGTGAACGAATACTGCGTGACACAATCGCATATATTACGAACAATTGAAGAAGCTCCAGTCATGAGTCATGTTTGACACTCAAAACTGACACAACCGCCTTATAGAAACTTCTGTTTTCATTTTGACGTCTAATCGCCCTTCAAACAACAACCATCTACAAATCACAGTCCACCAAGATGCAGCGAGTGCTTCGCCCCTGCGAATGATTCAATGCTGGTTTGACACTGATTGATGGGGCTATGCCTATTAAGGCGTCAATGCCATCTTTGTGGTTGCATCCTCTACAAAAATCGGGTTTCCTAAAAATGAAGCAGGTCATTTCTCTTCAGCGATCTACAAGTCATGGAGTGATTGAACGAGTTTTCATACTTTCCTAACCTGAAATGATCTTGCCACGAACACAACACTTTTCAGGTTTGGAAACCGCGTTGTAAATCGCAAAAAACAGAATCAAAACTCCTTGCATATAAGTACCTTAAGGTTCCTTCTCCAATCCTGAATTCCAAACCTTGCTACCTGATCATGAAAGAATAACCTTGAACATCCAATTTTCTGCATGTCAAGATGTGAATATAACTAGCCCTGAAAAGATCATTTTCAGAATCCTCGCCTTGCATCATCAGGGTACATGGAGTCTCAAAGCAATCAGCATGGAGCCTGAATAACAAAACTCCGTGGATTTTGGCAGCAAATTATCGTCAGAAGGTCTCTCAATTTTTGGACTTGACTTGGTGTTTTTTTTGCGGCAGCAATTTGTTTTCATGAAATTTGGTGGTAGATCCAAATTGCCCGCAACCTTATGATTGGGGATTCCTTCAGATTCATATTCACAAAATATTCCCATATATCTTCAACTTCCAAGTCACTCGCTGGCTGGAGCAAAGATTGTTTGGCCGTTGATAACGACTTTCAAACAACAAAATGTTACCAACGGCCTACCCGAATGGCAGTAGTTAGGGTGATTTCCAGCCATTCATCACTATAGGACAAACTTACAAAATTCATCAAAATTCGGTAGTTTATCATACAAAAGACATTTGTGTGTATAATCACCAGTGGAAATCTTCTCAGAATTCTGGTCCAACTATATATAAACTGATACAATCCCTGAAATGAAACTAAGATAGCCTCTGAAAATAGGCCATGCCAAAAGGAAATTCATCTTCCAACCATCCATTTTCAGGTGCAAACTGTGTATTTTCAGGGAGGGTGATATATTGTTTTGCCAGGAAGCAATGTGATACCACCTTGTCGTGGCAATTCGCCTCCAGCGGGGCCCTGCACCACCAAATCCTTGGCTTCACCCGGGATTGACGGCAACCAGAAATCCCAAGACCAACCACCGGTTGGATGTAAAAAAAGAAACCTGTAAATAATGGGATAAACTACCTATTAACTGATTATGGGAGGACGGGTACCTAATATCCAATGATTCTGTTGATGGCAACCAGAAATCTGGCGTTCACTCACCAGTTGAGGTTGGTAGTTTATCCCATCATTTTCAGGGTTTTATACATCCCAGGTGGTGTAGGATTTCTGAACCATCAACAGTATCACTGGTGGATCTGACAAATGGAACATCTGTTTTAGTGCGAAGATGTGGTGATCTCTTAATGTAAACCCATACTCAACACATCGACTAAATAATGTGAATGAATAGCTATCTTGGCTGCATATTGGATGATGCGGATTCAACATCTGTATATATATATATATGTACGTATGTATATTTACCTACACACTTCCACCACAACCCATCCCACAAACCAGGATTTCCTACTGATCAAAACGTCCCCCAAAATCCCACACTTCAGGCTGACTTGTGACCCCCAGTCATTTTCTACTTTCTTCACAGGTCGCGCTACGTAGCATCACCAAAAATCATTGACTTTTGGATGGTTGCATGCTTTGATTACATGGCTAGATTGGTTAACAATTAGATGATCCCAAAATCTGTGGTCTTAAAAAAACTTCACACACGACATTGAGCCAGCTCGTACGTTGGGAACTATCGCGGCTCCTAGCCCATTCGAAGTTGATGGTTGCAGAAGATGACAGTTGGGCCATTTGGGGCTCCTTTTGTTGAAGGCTTGTGAGTGAGCTCCCTTGCTGTTGCCCAATGCAAATAACCAATGCATTCATTGCCATGTAAAGATTGCCATGTTGGGCAAATAGATTTAATACTCTGGGAATAGAAAAGTTGAACACAAAACACGAAAAAACAAGTTTAAAAAAAACAACAACAAACATGTCAACTAGTGGGTATCTCTCCTACAAGTAGCTTATTCAGTTTGACAAAAACAAGTTCACCATTGCTGCTGCAGCCGGGATTCCTTCAAACCACTTCGATCCAATAACCAGTGTGGACAGCTGAAACCTAAGGAAAATTGGCAGCTGGGAGTTTGGAGCTGGGTGGAAAAAACATGATCTGAATAAACTGTTTATTAACAAACCCCTGCTGGTTGGCGCCAAAAATGAAAATTCGTCAACTGACTGTGTAAGACACAAAGTTGTTCTAATGAAACATTTCAAATTTTAGAGGTACCTTTTAAGCATGGCTTGGGTTCAGAGTGTGGCACATGCAATTGCTCACGCCTTTGGGGATATGTCGGGCCGGTTGACAAATTGAAATATCTTGACCTTGCTTAACATACTCGCCTCTAAAGGTAGATTTCTTTTTGGGGGAAAGGTTTCGTATATTGATCCTGAAATCATCAGAATTGAACTCCACCTAATTCCACCTAATACCACCATCCTCCACGACATGATATGGGACCCTAATCATCTGCTCAATAAGGAAGTACCTATTTTTGCGGGAGGATGGCATTGAAATGGAGGAGCCTTACGATTCCCATAACACAAAGTTTTCCAAGTCACGAAGTTCTCCATATCCCAAGCATTCCAATGACAATGCTGCAGCTGCACCATGAGCTGTAGCTCGAAGTTCCAGAACACGCGCCTGGAACGATGAAAACGTGACCTGTGGATCATAGCATCCCCAAAAACCATCCCTGAACAAAGCACCGATGTAAAATGATGAAACTCATGGGGTTGCAGATGACTATCCAAAATATTCTGACATGGCTTTGCATTGTGCCGGTGGCACACAAAATCCAAATTCGATGTGGAGAGTGGTGATGATTATTTCTTCATGTAAACTACTAGCCGGTTCTCCAAGTGGCTACAGTGGAGATCAGCAGTGTTCGTCTTCCCGTTCTTCAACCTTTTTAAACGAATGATTAATTAGTTGCAAGGCTTGTTCTCATTTGGTAGCTCTTCAATAATTGGCTTTTCAGCCTTTCTTTTTAAAGCCTGAAACTTCAAATCAAAGAAATCTCCTCACAATATCAATCTTGATCCCAACAATTTCATCTAACAGCTACGGTCAATCATGTTTGTTGGCCGTGTCATTGTGAAATATCTCGTATCGCTCCCCAAGTTCACCCGGAAATGCCAAGATAATCTCATGTAAAACACGGAACAGAACAGTTGAACGGTTTGGATGTTATCCCATTCATTGAAGATCAGAACTTAAACAAAAAAAACACCTATCAAACATGAGATGTTTCTCCATCCCAACTGCAATGAAGGGGGCCTTTAAGATAAAATCTGCATCAACCTGGTTTGCCAAATTTTTCATCGATCAACTGCACTTGGCTCTTGAAACCTTCAAAAGGAGTTGTGATATCTGACCAACAAAAACTACTTCACTGGAGTCTTTACTCTATCCGAGTCTTCCGCCAACCGTC
This sequence comes from Breviolum minutum Mf 1.05b.01, assembly GCA_000507305.1. Lineage (NCBI taxonomy): Eukaryota > Dinophyceae > Suessiales > Symbiodiniaceae > Breviolum > Breviolum minutum. The sequence continues at coordinate 116,220 of DF239684.1, read as the reverse complement.
CACCGATGATTTTGGTACCGCGTGGGCCTCATCACCTTGGATATTCCCAGTGTCGTTCACTACATCCTCACCTGCCAAGACTTCCTGGCCGTTCGAGATTTGTGCTTCAAACAAATGGCAACATCACCGAAGAACCAAGGCGACATTGATAGTACTTGAGTCAAGATTCATGGTCCCACACTTATACTATCATATACACCTATAGCCTATAGCCTATATATATGGCTATTTCCGTTTAATCCGTGCCCGGAGGGAAAGGTTTGACTTGAGGTATGATTCGGGGGTATGATTCGGGGGTATGATTCGGGGTATGATTCGCGGGTATGATTCGCGGCGCCGAAAGCCTTCATATCAGCACTGGCCGGGAATTGAGCCTTGAGCCTAAGCTTTACAGGCCCTGCGCACTACCAACTGAAGTAACCTGACTCTGGCCACCCTGGGCCGATCGGGTATGATTCGGGCATGATTCGGGTATGATTCAGGTATGATTCGGGTATGGCTCGGGCACAACTCCGGGCCGTGGCAGTAGTGGTAGTAGTAGTTATAGTAGAATTAGTATTAGTATTAGTATTACTCGTAGTAGTAGTAGTAGTAGTAGTAGTAGAAGAAGAAGTAGTAGTAGTAGTAGTAGTAGTAGTAGTAGTAGTAGTAGTAGTAGTAGTAGTAGGAGTAGTAGTAGTAGTAGGAGTAGCAGTAGCAGTAGCAGTAGCAGTAGTAGTAGTAGTAGTAGTAGTCGTAGTAGTAGTAGTAGTAGTAGTAGTAGTAGTAGTAGTAGTAGTAGTAGTAGTAGTAGTAGTAGTAGTAGTAGTAGTATTAGTAGTAGTTGTAGTAGTAGTAGAAGTAGTCCTCGTAGTAGTCGTCGTAGTAGTCGTCGTAGTAGTCGTGGTGGTGGTGGTGGTGGAGGTGGTGGTGGTGGTGGTGGTGGTAGTGGTGGTGGTAGTGGTAGTGGTGGTAGTGGTGGTAGTTTGGTGGTAGTGGTGGTAGTTTTGGTGGTGGTAGTGGTAGTAGTGGTAGTAGTGGTAGTAATGGGTAGTAATGGGTAGTAGTGGTAGTAGTGGTAGTAGTGGTAGTAGTGGTAGTAGTGGTAAAAATATGGTGTGGGGTGTGATTCGGCGGTATGGTTCGGGGGTATGATTTGAGGTATGATTCGGGGGTATGATTCGTCCATGTCGAACCTTTCTCCTTACTAAAAACTTGAACACACAATAAATGGAAAGGCCCATATATATATATATATATAGATACTTCAAACACATTTCCAAGTCCAATCCCCCCATTTCAAGAAACGCTCTAAATGATGCACCTAGGAACCGATTGTGATCCCAACAACCTCACTTTGTTGATGCCTCCTTACTCTCTGGCCCCTTCAAGAGCTGTGCGCTGAACTTCAACCCTTTGCCTTAGAAAATGGCGTCAAATGGCATCGAGCGATAACTTTCGAGATCGACGCGAACAAAAAGAAAGCTGACTGCGGCAATTACAATCGCTATCTATCGACAAGTTGCTAACATCATCTTAATCCAATCCTGTCAATACTTCAAATAGCTTCTAAAATTCTGCCACAAGAGTACTGAATCTAAAAGCTATTAACTCGATTTACTTGCATCCTATCTAACTTTTATAAACTCACATTCCTTCTTCATTGCCAGCTGGGCTTCCCAAACGAAGCTCTGAAATGCTGAGGCCGTAGAAGAAGAGACGTTCCAAGGCGGGTACCGAGACACGATGCCCTTGCAAGTTTAAGCCTTCACGCCGAAGATTCCCCAAAGTCAGTTGTCAATGTGGGGAGGAAACCTTTTGACAGAAAACACATGTCCGAATGTGCAAAATATGTTCCTATCTTTCAGATATGCTGTTCTTTTTGCCTCCAATTAATAAAAATGGCAAAATTTTTGGTATGGGGGAGAAACCCCCTTCCAGGCTGGAAGTTGGGATGCCAATCAAACAGTTTCTTCGCACCTAAAGATCCGAAAGGTAACGCGTTCCTTGGCAACCAGGGATTTCGAGAATTCTCTCCATGTTTCGGAAGATGCAACTGGGAAGGGGGATGGCAATGAACATTTTCACAACTGGGAAGTGACCGATCATCAAAACAACTGCGCTACGTTTACTTCTGCAAGATTCATTAAAAAAGCGCCTCGATAACCAAAAGAACGGACAATGATCTAAGGTGGGAATGGGCACATCTATAACAATCGGCAATGAGACCCCTTGCCAAGCGGAGCAAGAACCCAAACTCCATCTAGCATAGCAATACGAAATGAAATTCGACAACACACATCTTGAAATTGTGCAAAATTTCCTCCCACAATGGGGGTCCATTGCGTCCCTTTTCCACTTAACCATCGGAAGAGCCATCAACAAAACTGGAATCTTGCAGAACACTCCACTCACGTTGCAACTCGAGTGGCATCAGCGACAACGTGGGTCGGATGGACAGGGTCTTGACCTTCTCAGTGCTGTTCCCTGCAGTTCGGCTCTTTTTGGTTGTCTGTGTGACTGCGCAATAGCGGTACCAAAAGTCCATTTTGATACAATGTGGAAATCAGCCATGATGTATGAGACATGTAGATGGTTCAAATGGTTAATTTCTCATGTATATAATACAATATTATAGACATAATATGCATGTATTATGTAGAAGACCTATAGCCTTCACCAGCTCATCATCTTTCTGATCTTTCTTGCTTCGTTGCTTCGTCGTTCTTCCCACCTGCTTCGTCCATCACCAAGAAATGCAGAGAGCGACCTCCAGCACCTGCGTTGGTAACCGATGTTTGGCTGGTCGATGTCGAAAAAAACCCTTGGAGGTTTTGAAATCCAAAGCCCAAAATATGGGGTTTTGGACATGCTTGATGCTAGTAAAGGCGAGAGTTGGATTTTCCAACACTCAAGAGAAAGTGCACCGCTGAAAAAAGAAGTTGGGGTTATCACCTTGAGCTTCTGACATCTTGATGCATTTCACAAAAAACGGGCCAACTTTTTGGAAGTGAACATTCACTGAAGACTTCGTTGTCCCTCATCATGTTTGAGTGAACTACCATATTTCAACGCCTTGGAACCACCTGAAATAGCAGGGTGTGTTCCCTACAAGTCTCCCCATACTGTTTGGCAAATGCTGATCCCTATAGTGGTTCTTGTCAATGCTTATATATACTACAGGATTTTGTTTCAGCCCCTTGGACCTGTCTATAAGATGATCAACTTATTTAAAGTTATCACCTGACACCACTATCATTCAGCAACGGTGTCAGAATTGAGGTGCCTTTAAAAGTACAGCAAGGTTGATCACCAATTTAGTGTGAGATAGGGTCCAATAATTTTGGCTCATAACTTGCCGTGACCAAGAATTACTGCCGAGTAACAAACTAACATGGCTAGCTGGAAATCGACCTTTTCCAAGAGGAAATCCAGCTACTTTTGTGGTGGATCTTCTATTTTGGGTTGTTTTTGGATCACACTTTTGGAACACACCGAACAACCTTTAGCAACAGGCTATAAGCCGGGATTCCTTTCATAGTTGGCTAGGGAGATACAGCAAGTTTGCACCTGAAAATGGATGGTTGGAAGACGATTGGTTCCTAGTTTCCTTTTGGGATGGCGCATCCTGGCAGGTGCGAACTCTTAGTTTCAGGGAGGGTAATTAAATGAGTTCCCTTTTGATTGGTTGAATTGAGTTACTAGTACCTTTTGATTCCCCAAACCCTTTTGTGTTGATTT
>DF239684.1:0-107500 GCA_000507305.1 Breviolum minutum Mf 1.05b.01 | reverse complement strand
ATACCTCAGCCATATTCTTGTGCTTTTTTTCTTTTGCTCAACGTAACGTTGTGGCAAATGAGAGTCACAGTAAAAGATGAGTCACCAGATTGAGTCACCATGTGGTGGCAAGTCATCGCCCTTGTTGAAAAAACATGCGCTGGTTGAATGGGGTACATTTCCCCTAGAAATTGATCAAGAAGCCTGCCCTCAAAAAGGTGAAAGACATCGACGGTTACCACCTCGTCCAACCTAAAAACAACTCAAAGAAAACTGGCTTCAACTCAGTTCCCTGCTACCTAATCAACTTAGCTCTGCCGGTCATCAACCTCAACCTGAACAAAAATGACCCCCCTGAAAAAATAGAAACCCAACAAAACACATGACCAGTGCCACATGGTTGCACTGTGAGGTTAGTAGACTTGGCCAAATTCAACGACAAGCCAAAATCGAAACGTTCCAAGAAGGGCTCCCAATCACCATGCCTTTCGGATAACATCGGGAGATGGATGGCACCCAGTCACTTGGAGAAGGATTTGCTGTTTTTTTCCAGTTGCACCTTATCTTCAACCCAACCACCTGTTACATTGATATCTCCAAGATAAGACATATAGAAACAACAATATTGGAACTATGCCACAATAAAGGCTTCTCCACTCACAGGCCTATTATAAATATCCCGCCAAATGGGGTTTTCAAACACCCGCAATAAAAATCCGAAGGTGGTGGCTGCGCCACGCTCCCCCCTGCCTGGGATTCAACACTTCGATGCTCAAACTTGCTTCTTCCAATTTCAGATCCATCTGACTCGGCTCTACCTGAAAACACGAAACATCATCCACCAAAAATCAAAGTCCCTCCAAAAATTCTAGAGGCTAATAATAAAACAAACAAAATACTTTATGTTGGCCCAAACCAAGAAATCACACTTTAACCTTGGAGGGTTCCATCTTCAATATCCGTTTCTCTATTTTTCCACTTCCAAAGCTCACTTTCATGTTGAATTGAAAGAGGGATTCGGATTCGGATCCGATGAAGTCCTGCCTCTAAGCGAAGTCCAGGAGGCATGGCTTCCAATTTCAACCTGTCAAATGCTCTGTTTTTTTTTGGCATTTTTTTCCGCACTTTGATGATGGGTGGGGCAGGTTGGTTCACTTTTGACAAACAAAAATAGAGACAGTGAAACAAACAACTGTGACCAACATATCCCCATGTGGCTTTGACCTTAAACATAACAGCAACAAATAAATCAAGTTGAAATCATGTTGGAGGTCCCCCCTCTTGAAGCGTCACGTCGTCGTTTCTTCATTTGTGAGCCGGTGTTCTTCCAACAAAACGAACCGTCGACTTGAATCGATTTTTTGCGCCTCAACAAGGGCATGATGGAATCGGATAAGGCAAAGGTGGCATCATCAAAGCTGACACAGACCTGCTGGGAAATCCAGTTGAAGTCTTCGGAGAAATTTAGTTCAAGTATGTTCAAGTTGAAGTAGTTGGGGATGTTTGCAAAATCAAGGATCCAAAAATGTCCTAAAATATGGATTTTCAAAGGGTCATTTTATTTCCGGAGGGGATCTGAGACACATTGAGACACCTTTTCATTTGAGACACATCGCTATGCAGTCAAGTTGGACTTCTCCCTAGTTGAAAAGATAGAAATCGTTCAACACGACCCGGTTTGAGTATCAACAAGTGATGGCCAAATAAAAATAATGTCACTTTGATCTTTAAGCAGCAACATTATCCAAAAATCAACAAAAATCCTGCAAAGTCGATCAAAAAATAGAATCCCCAAATCCCAAGATAATATACACCACCAGATATATATAGATATATCAATTTTTCCAAAGTTGTTTTTTTTCACAAATGCACCGTTTCACCAAGGCTCTGTGGTTCGCATGGGTTTCTTCTGCAACTCCTCTGCCCTCGGTCCAAGCTCGAATGATTCCAAATGACGGAGTGACCCATCTCATCCAAACATCACTTCGATATGCATTGATGATAGATACATGATTATGATTGATTATGTATTATATATACATACCTCCATCCCAAATTCGGGGCCCTAAAAATTCACTGGTTTCTGGCCTAGAGAATTCATCATTCCTCGCATTTTCCAATTCCACATTGGGTTGGTACCTCTCAAAGCATCGGTTCACCTCCCCCCCCGAACCTGTGCAATGCTGCAAAGTCGTCACCCAAAACATCGGAGATCGTACTTCTTCGGTCCATACCTGGAGAGCTTGGGAGATAGACGTCATCTTTTTTTTGCATCCGTCAGCCAAAAATTCCGCCGCCGCCTTTGGTTGCTATCGTGATGGGTTTTTCCGCCGGCTCTGGTGATGGCTCCTGCGAGAAAAACCAGACCATAGGACCATAGGAATACACATCGGTTCGTCGGGTCTTTGTCGTGATGAGTTGAGGAAGTCATTTATGAAGCTTTTTCATCTGACCAATTTGATTCCCATCTGCCAACCTGAATGAACAGTTTTTGTTTCACGATATTGTTGAAGAAGACCTTTCTACTCCACTATGAACAAGCTGAACTTGGCGACTTGGCGGTTTGGTTCTATGAGTTGCCAACAAAAACAAGTCAAACATGAATCTCGGCACACCAAAAAACTTCACCAAGCAAAACAACCACCATCCATCAAGCACTATTTTTGGTGTGGTAAATCCGTCACCTTTTGTGTCACATCATGATTTGATCAAACATCGCATCATGCCTGCCTTGACTTCCGCTTCCACTGGCATTGTCCTTAGTGTCAAGACCACGGGAAGCGGATATGATGGAAAGGAGACGGAGATGCTTTTTGAAATAGATATTTTGAAAATGGATGTTGCACATTTCCAACTTCAAGTATTGACACTTTGGCACCGTTCATGCTAGTGCAACCCGGCCAATCAGATGATGTGTATGTAGATAGTTTATTCCGACTTCATCCCATTCTTGACAATGCTTTACGTGTTTCAAACATCCTTTCAGTGGTGATGGCCGGGATTGAAACCGTCATTATCAAGCACTTATCGTTCCTCGTTTGACGTTGGAGACCAAGGTTCAACATGGCTACCACGGCTTCAGGTAATCCCATCAAGAGATTCACTGATTCAGGAGAAGCAGATAGACTTAGTTGTCCCACCTGTGAGGCCAAGAAGGGATAAGTTTTTTACAATCAGGAGAAGGCAAAATCGAAGTGCTTTTTTGGGCAAAAGAAAGTATGACTTGAAATCCTCCCCCTGTTTTTTTTAACCAGTGAGACATTTGGACGATGTGTTTGTGTTTCTTTCACATCTGACCTTTGGGACTTGCAAAGTTGCAGATGCTGATGGTATCTTTGGGAAAACCAGCCCCATTTGTGATTCCTTGCGTAGCACTGAAATGCACTGAAGCACCTCCAATTGCTACTTTTGTTTTCATTGCAGGGCTACTCTTGCCACTAAAACACACACAAGTTTCCAACACAACTCTGACCTAAAACTCAAGCTGCCCAGGCAATCCAACCTGCACGGCCACGTCAACTGCTAAGCGATCCTTTTCCTCCATGTACCTCAATCCAAACCAGAACCAACAAGGATAGGTTTGTTTCCCCTCTTTCAAGTTCTTCCCCTAACAAATCTCCTATTTCTCCAATGGTTTCCCTGTAAAATAACGATTGAACTTGTTGGAATCCCAGGCACTTCACAGCGATATGGATGGGCAATGGTTCGACCATCTCCTTTGTTGTGGGCAGCAAAAAAACCCTTGGTGACATCTTCAAACGAGGCGATAATATGCGATAATAATAGCTGAAAAGCCTCACTACTGTAGTAGAGTTTTGTTTCATGACTCCCAAACTTCTTGAATATTCTGTATGAATTGGTATATTTCAAACATTTGGATGGTTTAACTCCGCTCAGTTTCTCAAAAACAAAATCAAAGGGGCAGAAATCTGAAGTTTCAATCTGAAAGAACAACACTGAAGTCATCCTAGCAAATCAGCCTAGTTGTAATGTTGTCACAACGGATATGCAGCAAGTTGAAAAACCAAAACAACTTCATGAGTCGACCTGTTTCCCTCCCAAATCGGCACGGGTTTCACCGTGAATTTCTAAATCGAGCCAAGGATCAAAGTGTTCGTTGTTGGAGTTGACGGTACAAATCAAGGTGTGGTTGAGATCGATGTTGAAACGGAGTTCTTGGTGCAGAACCATTTCTGGATTGTCTGCCATTTCGGAAGAGTTGGATCAAAAGTAGGGAGTAGAAAGTTTGGGACCAGAAAAACTTGGTCATCTTGCAATGTTTCGAAATTATGAAATTTGCGAGTCAATGATTGTAAGCGTCAGCCGTTTGAGAGATGATGAGGTGTTTACAACAGAATTTACTGCCGCGGCAGTTGAACAGTTGCACATGATTCATGTAGTATCAGGCCTTTTCAAATGCCTCATCTGCTTGTAAAATCAACTCACGCTAGTCAACCACCCAAGTACATGGCCCAATGGCCCAAGCCGTGTTGTTGTATATCCAACCTTTTCACCTCCAGGTTATGGCTGTCCGCCAACAAGCCGGGTATCTGTTGAATAAACACGGCTCAGGGCTCTTCAGTGACAGTTCACCCAGTGTAATGATGGCCTTCATTGGCACGCGAAAAAACGGAGGTTTGCTAGGTTGGCGGTCCAATCTCAAGAGCTGCCGATCCAATGGGCAAACCTTTGTAAACTTAGAACACCCCAAATTTACCAAAACTTCCACGAAGTTCATTTATCACCCATTTTCGCATATCCCCTTCTGCCTTTTCCATGGATGCCACAGGAACATGTACCGTAGGTGAAGCCAAAATGATTTCCAAACCTCGTGTACCGACAGAACATGCAACACCTCTCAAAAGGTTGAGATTCATCATACATCCATCATCTTCATCCATCACCGTCCATCGTCTTACATCACCATCATCATCATCATCATCATCATCATCATTCTTCCTCTCAACCTTCTCCACCTCCATATCATTCACTCATCAAGCATCCTTCAAAAATTGTAAGTCATCGATCTACATCACCACAAAAGACATCCAAAGACATTTCCTTCCGCCATGGGGCCAATCTTATCCGGAATCCGATTGTAAACTTCTTCAGCCAATTCTTTCGCCTTCGCCGCATTACCTTCCAAGACCGACCTTGGTTCCAACCGGCGACCGGCAACGGTTGATCTGCTCCAAGATCGTCATTGAAGCCCGTTTGGGATGGTTGAAAAGGTATAAAAACACGAGTGAATTCATGGCTAACGCTTGGAAATATGAAGTGGTACTGGAAAGGTTTTGTTCATTCTCAGCCTCAGAACCCCAAAATGGTCAACCTTTGTTACCTCAACACCTGAGATGGATAAAACATGATAAAACCATGTAAATAATGGTAGTTTGTCCATATCAACTGGTGCAGGATTTATTCCATCAACAGCAGTGCTTTTCCTTCTTCTCTAACTCCATGCTTGCCCCTCACCCCATTCCCAAACGCCTCAGACGTTCTGCCCGACTGGGACGGCTAGGATCTAGCTCCTGGGAGCGACACATGTCCAGGTCTTTGGGTGCAACGACATCTGTTTCTGTTTTCAATTTGATGCGTGAATACATACCACAACAGTGTATTTATATGATGTAAATCTAGAAAAACACTCACAAAAAGACATGTAGTTTTCTTGGTGATGGTGTAAATTCATGTCAAATCCTCAATGTTTTTTTTCTTTTTCTTCGAATTGTACCTGGCAAAGTACTTGCAAAGGGAAGGGGGGAGAGCCAGGAGCACTTGATGTCTAACGAATCGCGAGTTTCCATCTATGACTATGGCTTCCATACAGTGACCATTGGGATAAATTCAAATTTTGAAGCTGGTATTCCTGGATTGCATTCCTGGGAAAAAACGTACATTGCATTTCAATACCACCTCCAACGAACAAATTATATTTTCAAAGAGTGTGAGCAATTTGCCAAGTTCTTTCTTCACTGATTGACTTACAAACGAAAAAATCACATGACTTACCTATTTCCCTATTTCATGTTTCAAGCTTCCACTGTCCTCCACCACTTTCGGCATGATCTTCAACTTTTCTGCGATACCAGCAGCCTTCTCCACCTCAAGACAGCCAAACATCACTGACAGTATTTTTTGACCCAATGCACATATTACATACAGATCAGATCAAATATCTGGTGTGCAACAGTCCCAACCATGCATCGGCCCCAACTTCTATTTCAAAAAATCGAGGTGCTTCTGGTGCTCCGGGCCAAAATCCCAAGATGCTAGCGACCAATCCGCGAATCATGAAGATTTCCAAGGGAGCAAAGATCAAACTCCTCAGGGGCCACGGCAGGAACTATGGGTAACAAAAGTGGAAAGGTAGAAAACTGCGTACTGTTTTCTTTTAAATAAAGATCCAGGTTTTGCCGTTTTTTAATCTGATGTTTCAAAGTATGTCGTAGAATAAATGGTTGGTTTCAATATGCTACAATAGCGAAGAATGACATATTGAATAGCGGTCCTAGGTCTGGTAGCCAAATTTTCGTTACGGCCATTTTACCCAAAGATACACCCACCAAAAAACAAGATAAACAGGACCAAGAAGGAAAGTAGTCTTCCGTTCCCATCATTTTTGAACCTTGAAGATTCCCCATATTTCAACATGATGTTGAATGTGATGACTTCATTGGTGATATTCACCATATTCAACTGGTGCACAACAGTCGTTTTCCACCATTTCGGTAGGACATTTCATCCCAATCCTTCCGTTCCCTTCATTTTGGGAATAAAATCTCTTTCACCAACCTCAAACTTGCTGAAGTTACAACCCACCATCACAGTTTTTCTGTTTGTTGTCGTGTTTTCCGTCACCGGTTTCAACTAATGTTTTTTTTGGTGGTTTGGGTGGATGGTTTGGGCCCCTAAACAAACAATCCCTTTCATAAGGGGATCCCAGGAATCCAAACCACCGGGCCCCAAACGACTAACTGATGGTTTCTGTACCCCCCCAAAAGGTATAAACAAACTCCCAAATTCATCCCTTCCAAGAGTCAATTGCATGAGATTCTGCGTCGGTTCAACTCGATTCTCCAAGCAAAGCGACAAACATTGTTGAATCTCGCTGGCCTGAAATGGTGCAAACGCCACCTCTTTGAACTCTTTGTTGTGTGTTCACTTGCTTTTTGCAGGGACACATCTTCAAGTAGAGATGGATACATGTCGTATATAGCCATATAGTTTTGGAGATGCATGTACATAACGTGTACATACTTATAGGGTATATTTTATATACATATCTTTGCATGGTACACTGGGGCTTGGGTCAGGTACCTACCAACTGTTTCAGAAAAAAAGGGATCCCAAATGTGATGCCAATCACTGAAACATCTACGTTGTTTTCATTCCCAATGTGATAGTTTCACCGAGGGAATTCAATTTGCTGAGCCACGAGGTACATTTAGATGTCCGTAATGAAATTTCATTCATCCTGTCTGAGATGTCTATGATTAAAAACATAGTTTTTCACTTTGGGGACCACAAATTATCCATTAGAATCGGGAGTTGTCATAATTTTGAGCAGGCAAATGGATTGAACAAACATCGTTTTTCGGGATGACTGCTAAAGCAAAATCCACATCGACCCCCGAACAGGTCCTCCTTTGGTCGAAGGAAAGGCTTGCCATGATGTGACACATCCACCTTAATGCCACTGAAGAGGTGTGCTTTCTTCGTTGAGATCGTGGTATCAATATGTTTTATCTATATGTATTTTTCTGGTTCGGATACGTGGTGATAACATGCACCCTAATTCAATTAGCAGTTATATACCCTACTATATACCAGGTACAGGTAGACATTGCCTTGATATGCTACTATGCCCACCTTTTACCTGAAGCAAAGGCTCTCCATCGATGCAAGTTGAGGTGACTTGTAAACCAGTGACCAATGTTTATGGCTTACCAATGGTTGCCACCAGGGATGTTTGAAATTGTCCCATCCATTAACAGCGATCTGCAAAACCAAAAGGTTCATCATCAAGTAAACAATGCCTGAGTCATCAAAAGTCATTAAACCTAACATATTTGCCAAAACTTTTGACCAACTAGGAAACTCTGAAACCGCCAAAGTAACTCGTATTTCTATTAAAAAACACCTCTTGGGATGGTTCATAATCATAACCTGACGTCTTGCAATTTTGACCGGATTTTATTGAATATGTCCCTCAAACTGTTGAACATCTAAGATTTTACGGTCAAATGCTGCCATCTACCAGGTGTTTCTTTTTTTTGAAACCCAATAACAGGTTGGCAACCATGAAGGCCAATGGTAGCTGTTTCCATCCGGTTTTGAAGCAAACACACATCTACAATAGAAAGTTAATTCTAAAATGATAAAATTATCATCATCTATGCGCTCCTAGTACTTTAAATCAAGCCTTTTTCCACCTGGAAAGTGGTGCAAGTGCAACTTACATGTGTTCACTGTGTTCACTAACCTTTTTTGGTACCTAACATGGAGCTGCTGTCAGCTCTTTTTTGAAGCTGAGGGGTTTTGGGGATGAAAAGTCGATGGAAATGGTTGAGTTTGATTAGGTAATTATAACTACTAATCCGCATGATGGTTCCCCCAAAAACCAAACCACAACCCTGCAACATGGAGTTTTCGGAAACGATTTTCCTGACATTTTCGGGCCATGGGCAATATTTAACTATCCTTTTCAAAATCCCTCAGACAATTCCTCAATTATACTTGGAATCATTACTGGGTTACTAGATTTTTCTCAACATTTGCTACCCCATCTTTAAATCATTACCCCTACTTATAGGTGGCCAACCAGCGTGGGGTATTCCAACCATCCGTCAGCTGTCGAGATACTGATCCCAAACCCAAATCCAGTCGAACATCAGCAGAGCTCTGACCACGATGGTCTGTGGCCGATTCCACCTGGGGGTCATCCCAATGTGGTTTACAGGAAACATCCAAACGTTGCACACACCTTTGGTGTTTTCTTTAAATAGTCTTTGAATGCTGTTTTCATAATTCTTTTTGCTTTTGATTGGTGAAACTTGTGTTTTGAAACATCTTGGAAACATGTTGATCTTTTTTTCTTGTTTGGAACACATTTTATCTCCTGAAGATCTACATCTGAAGGCTTTGGCTTCCCAGCCGATTTTCCACTGAACCAGCCAAGAGCTGTTGGAAGAGTTGACGTGAAAGAAGAAACACAAAGATATTGGAAACTCGTGGTAGCTTTTTACAGTGTTCCACATGTGTGGTTAGACTTTATTTAAAACATTACATTACACCCCAATGCCTTCAATTTCCCAACCATAACCATCCCCAAAGTCCGGAAAGACAACAACAACTCGAGTGCTTGAGTCATCCCACTTTTACAGCTACTGATGTGGTCTTCAGATCCATGTTCAGCAGCTGCAAGGGTGGTCCAGATGTTCGCGTGTCATCCTCCACATCCAACAGCACCTGTCCCCATGTGATCAGTGTCACAAGTCTGAACATTGACAGCTCCAAAGCACACACGGATGAAAAGTGAAGGTCAGTAGATTTTCCAAGAAATTGCTGAAAAAAGAAATCAAGGAAACTCACAAGTCCGCATTGCGAATCTCAGCCCACGACTTGTCCACCACGTAGCAAAACCTTCAACTTCTGAGGCGTTTCGACCACCTGGACATGTGAAGTTGGCTCAGAAGTCAAGGCTCAACAGGTGGTCGTGGTGGTATACATTTGCGAGACCTGAATAAAAGGCAAAGATCTCAACTACAAATTAATTCAAGTTTTCATCAATCTGGAAAAGGCCTGAAACAGCACGGGAAGATTGTTTGCGTACAGAAACTACTCCCAATCAATGGCTCTGAAATCAAATGAAACAGAGAATTGGCCATTCACACGTTGTTCCTCATCCAGCCTCAACGTCAGCGGTCCGATCATCCTGCAGTTCCTTCAACAACTCTTCTGTGCTGAGCTTGTCCAAGGGTGATTCCTCTGGTTCCTAAGTCAACAGGACGCAGACTCGAAGAAGTTCTGGTCGTCATGACATGTTCCAACAAACATAACAAACAGGTAGGGAAACATTCAAGAGGGTGCGTTTCTTTTTTTGTTTCGGTAACACATCTTGAATCTTGGGTATTGCAAGATGCCACATGAATGCCTGGATACGAACCAAACTTGGCAACGTGACGGCCATGTGCCAAGTGTCTTTGCGCCAAAACGTACGACTGAACCAACCACTCTTGGCCTGGTCAATTTCATCGACATCTCGAAACAAATCGAAGGATTTACAGCTTGGCACCCAAGTAGACCAACAAACACCTTTGAGTTTTATGCCATTATGAATCATTTGATAAATTTTACCGACATTTGTGATATTTGGAGACCGGGGAATCTGCTCGCTTCCCAATCCCAGGGGCCTGTTGTGGTGTAGCCTTTTTCAAGAGCTCGGTGATGTAGTCTTCTGTCCGGTAGCGTGCCTTAAGGTCGGGTATGATGGCAGCGTTCCCTTCTACCGGTTGGGAGAAGGTGAACACTGCCACTCTGTCGGGATCCAGGTTCATGGGTTCCTATCCCCTTTCTTAAATGGCCTTTGTTAGGAGAAGCGGGCTCACCACATAAACGGCTACTGTAAGCATTAATTAACCTGTAACCACTGACATATGATTTTTGGAAACAAAACATCCCAATGCTTTCTGTTGTTTCAAAGCCCGAGGCGCTGAGGCCAATAACTGAAATGGCAAAACATCTTCCAAAGTCTCCATCTCCTTCGACCACAAACAGCACAGAAACGAGACACGACTTGGGGATCACGGAATGGAGGTCCATAAGATCCACACAGATGCAGTGACCAAAATATTGTTTTCTCAAAAACAAACTTGATATCTAATTGCGCAAAAACTTGTCATCATCATTCTTGTCTTTACAACTTAATCTAGAAAAACAATAGAATCTTTGTATGATATTCAAGAAACACAGGATGCACCAAAGGGAACTTTCAATGTACCCTCCAATAAACAAACTAACATAGCTAGCTGGAAAATCACCATTTTTAACAGGAGATATGTCTTCCAAATGGTTGTTGTTTCCATTTGTAAGTTCCTTCCCAACCTACCATCTGGCCGCACGTCCGTCCTTGCTTTCTTTGGTCTCCAGTGGTGTCAAGGGGAGCCCCGTTTGTTCTAAGGCAGCCAAAACCTTCACCTGCGAAAACGCCATCACGAGATCCTGGTTGGATCAAAGAAAATTTCCCATCTTTGAAAGATCAAGTTTTTCATCTCAACTCAGATGAGGTAGGATCTTTTGATATTGTATCAGTTTATACATTCACGGCAAGATCACATATCAAGACAAAGTAAACGTCGCGACCATTCTTAGAAGAACTACAGCAGAAAAAAACCACTGCTTTCAATGCTGCACCTCCCCCTTGTCCACGTTGGAGAGGCACTTCTGCCGAAAAAGCGTGAAGTATCTCTCCTGCCACATGTCTTCAACAAGCGCAAAAAAACCAAAAGAACCATGAGGAACCTTGAATTCTCACCATGGCCCAATCGAACAAAAAAAAGCGTCCAAGAAATCCACTCAGCAAGTTTAAGAGATCCAACAACAACATCATCAACAGCAACATCATCAACAACAACAAGAACAAGAACGAGAACATGAAGAACAAAATCATCATCATCATCACGATCATCATCATCATCATCATCATCATCATCATCATCATCATCATCATCATCAACAACAACAACAACAACAACCAAAAAACATCTCGGCCTTTCATTCACTAAGAGGAACATCATTACTTCCACCCAAAAGGTTGGATCGGCTCCGTTGCTCCATTGATAAAAACGACAAAGAATCAAATCCCCTGAATGGAAGTTATGTATTTCCGTAAAAACATCATTTGAATGATCTTCTCTGCTACTTGAGTTTGTAATATAAATTTCTTCTGTTCGACCAAATCAATAACACGTTGATGAAACAAACATTCAACATCCAACGTCACAAACTACGCCTTGGAGTTGTCCAAATCTGCCATCAATTTCGCTTCCACCTGAGAGAAACTATGGAGCCCAATGATGTTTTGAAACACGTCCATTAGATCCCATTAGAAATCATGCAATTTTTGCCAAAACTGTTGTGATGTGATCGCAAAATACTTTTACACCTTGGATTTGTCACAATGTGATTCTCGAGTTCTCTTTCATGGAATCAGAAACTCTCTTTAATCATATAGAGATAGTCCGAGCTGTTTATTGTGAATGCTCTGATCATACTCCGAACATCTTAAGTTTCTGAGGAATTGGACCCACAAATTGTGATTTGGCAAAAAAAACCCTTGGTTGAAGTCATTCAGATTTGTGGCTCTCAGACCTGGGGGGCTTTCTCACCTGAGACCCGGGATAGCAACTGAGCTTTGCCACCATTGGATCCACGAGCATCTCACGCAGCCGCTGCCATTTGTGGCTCAAGGCAGTTTTCAATGCTAACATACCTGGCTTCGTAAGAGTTGTGACTGAAGCGTTAAAGCCGTTGGGAACGTTTGCATTCAATATAAATTCAATGAAACAAGAACACAACACATGATGCGATTTTTTTAAGTGGCTGATTTTTCTCAACCAACCTAAAGCCCCGGGTGTCCCACCATGCAATCGTTAAAAGTTAGATCCATACTTTCAATGAACACATGTTATGATTCCATATCGTTTGAACATATATCTTGGGACTTGGATACACCCCTTGGGTCAAACTAGACTTCACCAACAGTTTTGTAGTGAATCACTTGGGTGATGACTAAAAACTGGTTCGCAGTGGATCATGAAGGTTAAAAACGAGTTCCCTTTATAATTTTGAATAGAGTATTTACCCACTTAGTGAACCCAGGGTTGAATGGCATGCCCCTTCCGTGCGGAGGAGCCTATGACTTGTGAGCGCTTCACTTCGATCTCAGTGGATTTGTCCGTTGCAAGATCCACCTGGGCGTCAATGTCGGCCAAGTGGTGGAGGGGACGTTAATATCCACTTGAAAATGCTAAAACATCTACTTAGCTATCGTGCCAGGTCATTATAGTAGGTATAGTAACGATAGAAAATAAGCATAGTAGCTATGGCAACCATAGCATATGATAACCAAGGAGAGTAGAGGTAAGTAAACGGCTTTTTGACATGTTTCAGCACTTTTGAGGTACAGGAAAAACATTGAAACCAGGCAACTTTTTTGGATCTTTGGTGGCTTCACCGTGGTGTTTCCAACTGGTCAACCTCCCGGGTACACGCGCCTCCAATCGTAAGAGGCCATTGTCTGGTACATGTCCCACCTGGAACACACCAAACAGTGCTAATAGGTCCTGAAACCCTGTCGCCCCGGACCATCATGGACACTGGGGAATTTGACTTATTGAAACCTAACTGTCTATAAACTTTGCTCCAAAACACTCAGGAAGTGGCGTTGCATTCCTTCCATGCGGGCCTTCAACTCAGCTCGCACTGGACTTACCACTTTGGATAACTCCTGGAAAAGAATTGACACCCGCCTCCTTGTGTCCAACATTTCAACTGTTTTGCTTTGATTAGGTGATGGTTGCTGAAGCAAAACTACATTTTTCCCCTCAAATGGGGTGCTTCTTCCCTCAAAAATATGTCAGGTTCAAAAAAAAATCCATCTCTGCAAATTCCCACGGCCATGCAGTCCTGGTTGGTCTGTCCGTAGCTCAAACTCAAACCATCAAAGCTCAACACTTTAAACCTGACAGCGATTTTTCAGGAAGATCTCCTCGTTGAAGCGATTCAAAAGAGTGTCAGAAGAAGGTTTTTTTTGGGGACAAAAATACAAGCTGAGATATAAGTGATGGACAATTCATCAAGCCAATTAGTTAGTGTAATGAGTTCAACATCTTTTCGTATATTAGTCTGGCTCACTGCGATAATCCATTGATATGATATGATATGATACGATACGATACGATTAGATACGGCGGCTTATACGATACGATACGATACGATACGATACGATACGATACGATACGATACGATACGATACGATATCTTAACTATCGAATGACTGACATGACATGACATGACATGACATGACATGACATGACATGATACGATTTGATATGATATATAATATGTCATGCAAAAAAACATCAGTATTCAATGGTATTCAAATCGTTCCAATTGGTTTGTTGGTGCCTGTCCATCAACCCCGTGAACAAATTCTGCTGAGGCACAACGATGATCCTTGATCTTCCAAGACTTCGTCTTTTGAGAACTTCCTGCTTCAGCTTGGAACTTCACATCTACGAGGTGTGTGGTTTTCTTCTTAGGCACCGCCAGGGTCACCTTCAAGATCGGGATATCTAAGACTATTGAATCATCTGTGATGTAGAGAAATGTGCCCCAACCGCCCCCACCACCCCACCAAAAAAAAGTCATAGCACCCTGTCAGAGGGAAAGAGCGTTCGCAGTGTCGTGAAAGATGTAGTATGTTATGCCACTGTGCTTGGAAACCTAGCTCCATAAATCAAAGCAACCAGCCCAGTACAACTGAAGCTAACCAAAATGTTTGCACCAAAACAAACTTAAAACCATCCAATATCCAACGGGAGGGTCCTGAAGGAGCTATCAGTTGACAACACTTCCAACAATTTCATGTCCGCAGCAAAGGAAGCCTTGGGATCCTGGTATCGCTGTTGTGGCCGAATATCATGGTTCAACGAAGCAAGGGATGAGGTACAAATGACTGCATGAAGCTGCCATTTAATACACTGATATGAGAATGTAAGCAGTCTGCAAAGTCAACCAACTGTTGATGCTTTGCTTTGTGAGTTTAATTGAAAATTCAAGCAACATGACACTCACACACACAAATCAACTTCAAACATCAGTCTGACAGCTCAAATGAAATGGGATCATAACCTTCCCAAGAAAAAATGGAAAGACTGCCAGGTGCTTTTTATTGGGATCCTGATTGTCAAAGGCCAACTTCACATCAGACAGTTCGAGACCTTGTTTTGATGGCACAGGCTTTGGTGTTTAGGCGTCTGTTGGAGAAAATGAATGCATTTTTCGTAGAATGTTTCATGTTTTGCCAGTTGCTCCTGATCATGCAATCAACACCTATGATTGCTTTGTGCGTTTGAATGGAAGCAAATACAACTAGCCAGCAGAATCAACTACACTCGGGTAATCAATATAGCCATGCTCATCTACAATTTGTAAAGGCATATTTTGACGTATTTCATGTTGGAAAGGGGGAATTTCCAGCCAGCCTATGATAGTCTGACACACCCATCAAACGGGAGATCATGTGCTGCCGCAGATGCTGAGGTTGGTGATCATTCGCCGAGCAAACCTAGCGGGATTTCGACATATTGTCGAAGATTCCAGTGACAAATCAGAACTGCTTGCAACCAAACTTTTTACTTTCAGATCCAGTGAGATGTACACAGGCATTTTCTTCGTAGCTCAACAGGATTTACAGAGTTCCGTCAGTTCCGTGACGCGCAAGCTGTACATTCGGAGTACCGTTTGGTAAAAAGATTCACCTGGCTTCATTTTGCCCATCAGAAATTGCTATTTGATCATGCCATCGTCACCTTGAAGTCTCAGGGAGATAGTCATAACAATACCAAATTCCTTCTTGGTATGTACAAAGCCGTACATCTAGTATGGGCCATTTTTTTTCATTCACATCTCTGGCTTTTTTGGCCTCATCCCAAAACCAGGCTCCACTTGGTCATAGGCTTCCTCCCACAGAATTTCACTACCGTGTTTGTGTGAGTTTGTTGTGAGAGGGAATGGAATGGTTCAAAAATAGTGGGACACTCCCAAATCGCAAAAATAAGCATTCATCAAATCATATGTTGGAAAACCCCACTAAATTTCAAGGGTTCCAAATTGTGAGGAGTGCCGCCTACAAAGGCTTTCGGCCGTCCTGCGCCTGTTGTTGCCGTTTGTGCATATCCTGAGATTGTTAAAAATGGAGCGACCAAGGAAACAAATTCCCCACAAATTCCAAAGCAGCCCGTATCTTGGTGCGTTCCAATTTTTCGTTTTCTGGGCGAGGAAGCCGAGAATGTATCAAAGTGGTCATTGGTCACTGCTTAACATTGAAAGCTTTGAAGATTTACTGGTCCCTTGTTTCTGGTGGTACTGCAATTCTAGCATGGAATTGGTGCATGCATCCCTCATTCTCAACAAAGAATCTCAATACTGACCTTTTGCCACGTCCACCCCAGCAAACAAACTACCAGCAGGGTCAGCTGCAAAACAGATCAACAACTGGGACTTTCCAGCTATGCCAAATTGCCAAATCATACAATCCCTCCTATTTTCTGGTTCAGTGGAACATGACACTGTAAAAGGAAGCCCAGAAAGTCTTGAAGACATCTCATGTTCCACTTATTTCATGCAGCTATTGGAAGACTTGGTTGGATTCCTGTGTGATTGTCAATGCTTCAGTTCCACACATCTAGTCAAATTATCATCTGTCACCAAACTGGAAATGCCTGCAAAGAAGCAGGACAGTTGATGGACAAATACAACAGCACCTAGGATTTTCGTAACAACCCTACAAATAAACAGGGAAGAAGGCCTACTACCTATCAAGTTCATCAGGAATTTGTGAATCAAAATCTATTTCCCTATTAAAAGAAACACCATTTGGGGTGGTTTCTCACTGGTTCTCTCCTACAAACTCAAGCAAACCGATCCTCCAAGCCAAGCTTCTCGCAGTTGATTCATCCGCAGTTCAATGGCTTGAAGCTTTGTACTTCGGACGTTCCTGTGCGCCCACTGGGTGTTTGGTTAGGATCAATGGTCGACAATAGTGATGGGATGGCCAGGTTAAAAGTTATGACCCGCAGATAATCCATATGTGGGTATGTGAATATGTAAATGATGATTATATATGCATATTAATATATCATTATACATCCTTCGAATTTGGAAGTGGATTAGAATCAATGACTTACTAGCTATTGATCCTAAATTCCCACAGCCTTCCAGCCATTTCTTTCCTAACAACAGATTGGTCATGCCATGTTGCCCCCGCCTTAAAGCTGAGTCATCGGAACTTTCGCTGAGATGTACTCCATGAAGTTGAACGCCATCCACTTGGACACTGATCTTTCCTGGAAATGTTCAAAGAAAAAAAGGTTGAGGATTTTCTGGACCAAAAAAACAACTCAACGGTTTTTTCCGGTGGTTTGGTGGTTTTGTTTGGCCTAATTTTCTCCCGTTTTGGATAGGAGTGAGGAAACCACCTTCAGCTCGGCTGCATGAAGACTTGCTAATCCTTATATCCTCATAGAACCTGATTAAACTCAGGTGAACTAAAATAGCATTGGAAAATGAAGCATTTGAGGATGTGTCTCCTATTGAACATGGGGATTTCCCCCATGGCCAGGTTAGTTTATTATCAGCGGGTCGTTTTCACATATATAACTAT
The DNA here is from genome assembly GCA_000507305.1 of Breviolum minutum Mf 1.05b.01. Lineage (NCBI taxonomy): Eukaryota > Dinophyceae > Suessiales > Symbiodiniaceae > Breviolum > Breviolum minutum. The sequence continues at coordinate 90,072 of DF239684.1, read as the reverse complement.
ATATAAATATATATATATAACTTATATAAGCAAAATCACCAGGGTTCACACGGGACCATGCTCACCTGACATACTGGTGCAAGCTCTTCAACATCCACCACTTGGATGATGGGGCACATATGTGGCAATGGTTGGGGTTTGTTCCGGGCTGTCTATAAATGGAATAGCCCAACTTAAGGAAGATTTTCTTAAACCATGATGATTTGAATGATTGATGGAATGTGATTAAATGTGATGAACTACTTCTACACTCAATCCGATCATCCAGGCCATGTACCGGGCCCCCAAGTCCTGAGAGCAATCGGGTCTTGCTAGGCAAGGTGATGCAAATTCTCTTCACCAAACCCTTTGGCACCCGAACACCTCGCCATGAACCATGTTGGTGCAACATACAGAAGTTTAGATGAAAGGCGGCAAACAAAAAACACCCTGTGTTTAGAGGTAGCCTTTCACAACATGACCTTGAGGATGCAACTACCCTACAGAATCCGATCAAAATCCTTGCAGCCGCAAAGCTGATACTTCGTGAAAACCGACCATCTAGAAACTCCACACTCGGAATTTGGAAACTTGACTTTACAGGTCCTGTTATATTCGAAACATTCATCATTGGCAGGGCTTAACAGGACGAATTCCAACATCCGAATGAAGTAGGGAGAAACGAAGGAAACAATCGGATTCAATGAGGGGTGTCCCCAAAAAACAATCATCCATCTTCAGTTTGTCTTTTTCAAACAAAAGTGTTTACATTTTGGAACTACCAAAAGTCCCTCAGAAAAAACCAGTGTTTCAAGACAAAACACACATTGATCATCATTGAATCTATGGATTCGCCCCGGGAGAAACAACAAAACAACGAGAAACAACGAAGAAAAAAACCAACCAACGACCAACCAACCTGAAGAGCCCACCTTCAATGCCTAAGAGTCCCAAGACATCTTCTTTCACCTGCCAATGTGGATGATGGTTGTTGGATGACGGACAAATCTGTTATTTTTTCCAGAAAATTCTCAATGATCGGATTGGTACAAAACACAAAAACAAACAAAGCTTTGTAATTTCCAACGGACGGTCCATCCAACTTTGTATGTTTTGTTTTTGGTAAAAAATACTTTGTTTTCCTGAGATACACACAGTTCTGAATCATCATTTTCAGTGACAAACTCCCCGCATCTAAAGTGAACAAGGCAACAAAGTAAATAAAGTAACCATATGTAACCGTCTCGTATGTTTTAGAAATCAGCTGATTCCTTATGAAACTCATTCAACATTCACCCCGAAGATCCAGTGAATGGTTGTTGAGCTGACTTGTTTCAATTGAAGCGGTCCACCAACTGCCTGACACCCGCTGACCGCACCTTCACATCTTTCAATTCCAACTTACCACTCCACAATGAGAGATGTAGATCGTTTGCGTCAATGCCATCGACCTAAAAATCGATTTTCAAAGAACAAAACACGGAAGCCAACGGTGGAAAGACTTCGTTCTCCGCACCGACTCAAGCTTGAAAATGATGTTTGTTGGGATGGACAACAAAAACTGGCAAATTCGAAAGGAGATCTAAACAACTCTAGATTTGTCGTATATGCTCCATTTCAGGTTCCTGAAAAAACACCTCTAGTTGCTGAGGTCGAGGCATATGGCTGTAGAAACTTCACAAGGAAATGTTCCACAGCTGCGGTCACCATGGCAACCAGCAATCACAGGAGCTTGGAGGAGATGAGTCAAAGATCCGGGGGGTCTAGTTGTATCTCCTGCTTGCCTTCTTTTGAGGCATCCTCACTTCCGAAAGGCGTTGGTCCGACCACATTGACTTCCAGTTCAATCTTACAATGAACATCTCCACATTGATATACAATCAACAAGGCAAACTTCAAAAACTACTTGGGTTCTTTAATTGCTAAGAAAGCTTGAGCAGCGAGGTTGAAAACCTTCATCATCATGATGAACTCAAACATGAAAGATGCCGTCCAAAGTGAATTCGATTTGGAAGCTTCCCCAAATGATTGATCTGGTCAAGTGACATATCATGGCTCAACCTGGAATAGCCTGAAAAAAGAAGTTTTCACAGTACAAAATCACCCTGTGTGGTGATTTTTTTGCCAGTTCCTTCACTCGAATTTACATAGATTTACGGCCTCGGGTGGGAAAAAACCACCCATGTCGACCAGCGGGGGAAGCTTCCTTTTTCTAGAAAAGAACTTACCTTCAGAGGAGGGAGGAGTGAGTATCATATGGAGAGAGTATCATATGTAAATCTAAGTATCTACCTATCTATCTATCTTTCTAAATGAAAATATAATACACATATAATATCATACAGCATACATGTATATGATACCTCTAAATGAAACCACAAAATACATAATATCTTTAACAGCCAACACCTCCCAAAATCACAACATCCACGCTGTCGTCACTTCATTGTCTAGAAGGATACTATTTATCCAAGGTTGACGAACATCTTGCATAAAACCCTGGGATGTATGGAAATAACTACCAAAAACCCAAAAAATAATGGTAAAACGACCAAACACCAACTGGTGTATACAAAGCTGGATCTTCATTGTCGTATCAATGCATCCTCGATGATGCTGCGTACCACCGCGAAGTCGTCCGAGCCCCTAAGTTGCCATTGACCCATGGCCAGTGACTGAAATCGGTTCCAAACCCCAAAAAACGCGAAAATTTTGCGCAAGGAAAAACTACTGTGAAGGTCTGTGGGAGAGTTTCAACTTTGCATGGACCTCGTTTCTTTTGAAGTTGGCAAAAGCATGCAAACATCCTGAACATTTTAGGATTACTTATGCTTAGAATATCATATGGAACTGGACCATCCACAATCACAAAATGATCTCAAACATTGGACATTTTGGAGATGTTTCATGAATATTCCAGGAATTGTTACCCAGCTTGCTAGATGGAACCCACCAAAAAATCACTGAAAGTTCTCACCATTCAAACCATTCATGGCTGTTCGAAAATTCAGCTTAGTTACGCCATCTCGAATCAGCTGAGCACCTGGCAAATCCACACAACCCTTGGGTATTTGGGAGCTGATTCATTGTGGTTTTGAAATATGCAACGGTTGGCTGGGATTTCATATTATGGTGGATTGCAAGTGATGTAGTTTTTACGATTCTCGAAAAAACAAACATATTCGCAGTGTGAAAGTTCCCAGGTTTCCATGGAGTTTAGATGAGTATCAAGTAAATAATTATGCCAAGCACACCGGCTGCGAATATCATCCCTGGAATCATCCCAAGGGAAGCTGATGAAGGACCCCACAAATTTTGATTCCGCTAATATCACTTGATCTTTCTGCCATGAGATTCACCACCATTCCAGAAGGGTTTCGAAGATGAATTCATATTGCGTGTTGGTGCTAGGTTAGTTTCAGGGAGAGTATGTTTTTTTTTCAAATCAAGAGGCGGATCTTGGAATTTGAGGTCAAATCTCATGATTTTTGGTGTGGTTTGTGTTTTTCCCCTTTACAATCAGGGCTTTCTAGGATAGCATGCGCCACAAACAAACCACAAACATGCGACTTGTCCAAGCCTCAGAGGAGTCTTCCTATCTTGCCTTCTGCTACACTGAAAGCTGGCAGCGGGAAAGGTAGGAAACGAAACCTGAAAAGTTCGAAAAGTTCAATCCATGGCTTCTCTGATTGGTACAGCAAAGAAATCGGCAACATGAGACTACCATAAATCTTTGTATCCAATTGTTGACTTTAAACACCAAGTGTTGTGTTCTCATATGTTCTCATGCCAGCAATCTCCCTGGTCGTCATCTTCCCAACTGGCAAAGCCGCAGCGGCTTGTTTTTTTTCGTCGATCCACCCTGCGCCATGCGCCAGGTGACCTTGGTAACTGATCGGGATATATGTACAAACAGCCCGACCAGCGCCGGTGTGACCGGCACGCGCCAGCCCATGGGAGTGGAAGCCCTGGCAGCTGTTGCTGTTGTCTTTGTGTAGAAAACATATTCCAGGGGGATTGTGGAAGACTCCCGGAGAATATCTGACGCGGACCTTGCACTTTGCTCTCAACGAGCACCCGTGCCCCGCCATCTGAACCTAATTGTGAGACGAGTGCTGTGTAAGCACCTTTTTCCACCTGCGATTGAAATAGACAACGAATAAAAACTCTGAAACAACCAAAACTGACGAAACTAAATCATCTGAACAAAAGAAACCTGTCTTTTTTGGGTCTCAGTGAGATTTTGCTGAACTTTTGTTGCTCCTTGGAGCTGAACAAATGATTTTATTGTCTACAGCATTGCCAACAACCAGAGGCCGCCGTTTCAGCTTTCCTTCTCGTGCTCCTGACAAACAATTGCAATCGTTGTGGTGTCTGTGCAAACACTTTTTCCAAACTCCACTTGGCATCAACACATTGGAGTGGGATTGGAATTCAAAGGATTGAAATCATGGGAGTAGAATTCAAAGGTTTGGAATCATGCAGAGCACCACAAACAACCCATTCCAGGAACCTCCTCCAGCATCTGGAAAGCGTTCAAGTAAAACGTCACCTGAATCAGAAGTTCATTCATCCACTACCCTTGCGGCGACTCATATAGCCCCTACCAGGAAGGTTTGGAAAATGATTTCTCTATTCGATAGGTAGGATACACCCCCAAAGTTTAACATGGAACCTGAAAATGATGGTGTCCAAAAGGAATGCTGTATCCAGGGCCAATTTTCAATTTCCATGTTAAACTTCAGGGGTGTATGTTAGTTTCCGAAGGGCAATCTTGTTCACTGTTCAGGTTTCAATCACTCTTCCTTTCGATTCACATCATCTAACATCATCAACCAGCACAAAAATCAATGCCACATCAACGTCGGATGAAAACTTTCCCACCCCTTAGATCTGGTCACAGCATATCTGATGACTGAGACTATCACGACGAAGGTCATCACGATGACGAAGTAGACGTACATATTGGTGATAATGGACTCTGTAGGAAATCGCGACTGGCGCGGCGGAGGAGGTGGTCGATGCTGTATTGTCTATCAATTGTTGATGAACATGACACAGTGCAAAAATCACATAAATGGAAAAAAACAGGATGTTGATGTATCAACATAAAATTCCAATCCCAAAAAGAACCAGAAAGAGGGGTTGTTTCATTCGAGTCAACACAAATCTCCTCTAGCCTCCAAACTGGAAATCCAGTCCACTACAACCAACTGTAGCATATTTATCCAGGTAACAGCAATCATCGGAGTCAAGGATGCCTCTTCGTTGTAAAGGATCAGTGGTCAAAACTTTCAAATCTCCAAAATGTTGTGGCTTCTGATCTGTGATCAAACACACATTTTCTCGTTTTGCTGTACATCATAAATAAGTAGAAATAAGTAGTGGTTTCATAGATGTTTATATATTTGATTGTTTGATCAATCAAACAATTGTTCACCACTGTGTTTGTCTCACATCGCGAGTAGGATATCTTTATACCACCACTTAGAATCATCACTTCTCGGCCTTAATCCCCCCTCAAAACTCCCAGGAGTCGCACCAGGAAATTATGCACCACTGCTTTCAAGGCCTTACCCGCAGTCGGAAAGATGCTTACCCTGAAACGAATAAGGAAAGGATCGTCTCACAACCACCACTTTTCAGGAGCTCTGTCAGGGAGTGTAATCACGTGAAGGCCTATGGTGATTACATGAAACCTTTTCAAACAACGGAGTGATGTTCAAGTAGTAGTTGTTGTTTTGGCTTCAAACATATTGTTTGTCAAGCGCACATTTTGCAAGTCTGAAGAGAATGACCATAGCAACAACTAGTTCTGCACAAAAAATCCACCCGCAAAAACACATTTTTTTGCAATCTAGTTCGACAAACACGGCTGGCGAATATAAATTCCTTCTCTGCTTCTCTGAAACAACCATTGAGTATCCTATTAAATTCATAGTTGTCTGTTGTATCAAGTATAACATGTCACATATTGTTTTTTTGCATCCCGTGCAACACTGTCAATATCAACAAGTTCACTGGACACTTCTCCAGTCCAACACGGCACAACCACGATACCGAAATCACCCCCTCTAAGTGTCGAACAGTACTATGCGTTGCTGTGGCAGATGGTCTACTCTCCTGGATGCAATTTTTGGGATCAAAAAAGCATCAATCCAATTGCAGGCCTTTCAGGGAGTTTAACATGCCACCTACCAGCTGTTACCAGAACAGTCTCTTGAGAGGACTCACGCGTGCAAATTCTCTGTGAGGATCTTACAAGAGATGGTCGTTTTGAATATGTGGAAGTCTTGTCGTAGAGTCAAGTCTACGAGTTTCACACTTTTTGATAACACGCTATCTGGAATAGTGTATCTTGGCAACGTTGTTCCTTGCTGAACATCACTCACTATGAACACTCTGCTTGGCTTGGCTTTCCACTGGCTTACCATGACTCATCCATGTGGAAGTCGCTTGAAGCGTTGTGCCCTTCTTTGTTAAGGCTGTGGAGTTCAGATTCCCAATCGTCTCCATCAGTTTAAACTCAATGTTCGAAGAGTCTTGCAGTATAACTATCCATACAAGCACTTCATCCCAAAAGTTCAATATGGAATGAGCAAATGAATTTCACAACTGCCATGTTCTCCAGGAGTCCATTTTCAGGTTTCATCCCTTAGTTTTTGGGGTTCTAGCTTTCCAATATCTTACATCATTGCTTGGCAGGCACTACGTTTCCATGAGGCCCTCCAAAGTACCAACGAATCAAAAGGGAAAACTCACCCCTTAAAAAGGGTACCCCTGAATGCCACCCCTCAGGAAATAAGGCCATGTTAAAGGGTTCATAACCATCATAGGTCGTATTTATCCTCATTTCCAGGGAGTGTGTGGCATTGGGGTGGGTGGGCCATGAGAAGCTGAATGATGAATTGGCAAGGTATCAACTCTTTGAAAGGCTTCAGTTTCCAATTCGCAAAACCTACACCTTTGCAACTCCTCCGAGGTCAATTTCTGCTCCGGTCGATCTGGTGCTTCCTGTTTGGGAGGAAATGTTCCACGAGGTTCGGAAAATGTTGTTTAAGGTATCCTTTATATACCATTTGTGGGCAAAAGTTAGAGACATGGAGACATCATATCCTGTATGTAAATGATTGACAAAATCATGTATATACATATATGCACATAAAACATGCATCATTCATATATAAAACATTTACAGATTCGTTATACATGTATATATATATATTTGTATTATACACTATATACATCAACTTGGAATACTTGATCACATTTTTACAGGGTTTCGTCATACATCAGGATAGCAGAAGCTCAGCCATAGCAGGTTTTTTTGCTTGCCGGTGATGTTATGTTTTGTTCCTCGTGGTTTGCTCGCTAAAACCAGCAGAAAGTTCGTTGAAGTTTCATCCTAAATTGGAGTGAAAGCACCCAGGCCTTTCCTCCCGCTTCTCCATTTTTACTATCTTGCTCCAATGATTGACACGCGTGACATAGTGGGTGTTTTTCCAATAACTTGACAACTAGGCAGCACCTTGAACAAAGCAGTTCAAAAGTTGCTGTATGGGGAATGGTCATCCCACATGCCAAAGAAATCCGTTTAGAAAATCACATAACATATGTCTAGAAATAGGATGAAATAGGAATTTTCATAATCTCATCTCTTATAGTTTTCACTGTTGAGCCCTCAAAAGATAGCTGTCCTGCTTTCTGGTGCTTGCCTGTGCTGGTGCTGGCGAGCCATCCTGAACATGCTCCACTTTTTTTTGGGAAGTCATGGGGAACTCGTTCCAATTTCTGTGAAACATTGGACCCAAATTCGAAAAAAAAAAACATCCAAAAAACGGTGAAAATATGTGAAACTTCCAAAATATGGTGAACAAAGAATCACCATAGCACCTAGCTCGTATTACAAGGTGAGTATTTGCTTACTTTGCTAGTGGGATTTGATCTCGTTTTTGTCTGACCTTCCCAACCCCAAGCAGCGCCCAAGCGAGACTGGCGTTTCCTTTCACATTTTCGGGGATCGAACCACTGAAGTTCGAAACAAACGGATGATCCAGGATCAATCTAAAACGTCCCGAATGAGTCGTTTTTTGGAACATAATGCCCAAGCCCTTGAAGTGTTTGCGTCACATAGCTCGTTAGGTAGGGGCAGTCTGTCCAACTGCCTATGCGTGCCTGTATATGTTCTGAAGTTCATAGTTTGACTTCATTGCAAAAAGGAGTCAATCTAAGCAAACTGTTTCAACCCGCAACAGTGTGTTTATAAAAAAATACATTGAAACATATTGAAACCACCTAATAGACGATTCTCTTTTTTTGGATCAAACTTTCTGACTTCTGATGAAATTTTCTAATATCGATCCTCTGCTCCATTCCCATTCCGGGCAACTCACAAGGTGCCAAAACTTCATCTCTTCAAGATGAAGCGCAAAAATCGCCCCCCCAGTTGCAAGTCGGAATAAAATACCCAACTGCTACATACGGGCCTTTTACAAGGAACCTTTTTTTCATCAAAAAACCATGACTTTGTTTTCAAACATGATTCGGAGAAGTCTTGTTTGAGTCTTTGAGATGCTGGGTTTGGAAATAGATCTCTTATTCGTAAAAATTATAGAGTTTGATTTTTCTTGAGTTGATCAATGTCATGTCAAATGTCTCTTTATCAAACCGACAACAAAGTCATGAACGACAAACAGATTGGACACCATCAACAGTTTTTTGGGGTCGCTTTTTGATCAACTGATGGTAAATTGATGTTTTGGATAGGTGGTTGGGGATTCAATTGGGGTACTTTGAAGTAACAATCCCTTTCACAAGGGAAATTTATCATTAGCTGATTTGACGTCACACATGAAAAAATCAAGCAACTAAAATCGAAGCTTTTCTTGTGCTTCAAAGTTTTGATTCATCTCAAGTCCTTGGAAATGGCCCATACAGGTCCTGATTTCGTCAGTACCCATGCAATGCTTCCAGAACCATCTGGATACACTACAAGCAGCTTTACATTAAAAGGACAGCGACGCTGAGCGACAAATTCAGTTGCTGTTCGTGTTTGATGTGATAAGGTTTGTGGATTCTATCAAACAAGTTGGATTCGATGGTCGCTTGGGGTCGCTGAGCAAAAACAAAGTTGTACATTATTTATTTATACAACCTCGACTCAGAGGAATCGAGATTTTTTTTTCAGCTCAAAAAATTCACAACCGCTGAGCATCACCTGCTCCAAGCGAGCCATTTGTAGCTCCATGTTCTCCGTCTGGAAAGTTCAACTGCAGAATCCTTGGAACAAAAAGCGGACGTGTTGTGATCCAAGTCCTGAAACATGCGGGGAAATGGAAAAAACACCTTTTGTTGCATGGCATTTTCATGATGAGTTTGACAATCCCCCAGCTGGAATTGATCGTGGCATGTAACACGAAAAATTAAGAGCGAATCATCTTGTAAGTCTCTTGACCCCCTTTCAAGGTCACCGAAGAAGTCTTCAGGGATACCCTCCGTAAGACTAGCAGTTCGCACCTGAAAATAGGCCGAAACCCAAAAGGAAAAGGTCGTCTCCCAACCACCATTTTTCAGGGGCAAACTGTTAGTTTCAGGGAGGGTTGACCCTTCTATTGAACTCAATGCGGATTTTCCACCAAGCAACACTGACTCGTTCTCCTCAGCTTCTGGCATAGGTGCCTGGAAGGCTTTTAACTGAGGGGAGCAGATTTTCGCAATACACCCTGAAGTCTGTGATTTTGCAATTGTTCAAGTTATAAATTCCTAAAGTTTGTAAGTTAAGCCACCATTTTCTAAACGAATTTGATCATATTTCTTTCCAAGTTCCGGAATAAATTCCCTACTGTTACCATGAAATGTTGTAAAAATTGTGGTTGGATCCCTTTAATCATACCTCTTCCTTGTAGGGTGACTGGGTACAATTAACGTCACAATCATCCATGCACATATTGCGGCTATGCGCTCTCAAACCACTCATTCTTCACTTCCCTCCAACATCCAGCCATGGGAGAAAGAAAAAGGGGACTCCTTTCACTTGGCCCCTTCAGTCTCTGGTCAAGTCGTATTTTCCATGCAACACCACGCTGATGAAATCGTCTGGCCATATCTTTGGAGGTCAGGATTTCAATAAAACAATTAATTACCCAAATCCTACAACACCATCAATTTGGAGTGTTTGTGCATTAAGAAAACTCCTCCTTGCTCTACTTGGACTTGACCATGCATTTTTTCAAGCCTGCAACGTGGCCTTGTAGACTGGCACCGCGCCTGTAAGAGGTTAGAGGTGTGCAGCCCCTTTGGAGCAGAAGATGCATCAATAGGAATGCACGGAGGGTGAAACAAGGACATGGAATGATCAATCAGCAATCATCATCACCAATCAGCAATCAGCAATCAGCAAACATCATTCATCATTCATCATCAATAATAATAAGAACAATAATAGATAATAAAATAAACATAACAACATTGAAAAATAGTAAAAGTAATAACAATAAGAAGAAAAAATGATGATAATTCGTTCAATAATATTAATCATCATCATCATCATCATCATCATCATCATCAATTATCCACTGATACATCACATTCCGTCTTGTACACCGGGTGATCGCTTCACCGAATCGCACCTTCCAGGGCAGGATCGGGACACACCTCAGTGAATAGGTAGGAACCAAATCGAATACAATATTGAAAATATTGTTCTGAGTACAGGTTGTTCATGTATATCTGTATGTCAGGTATTCATGTATACTATATAATCATACACACGGTTATATACGCATCATGTATCATAAGTATGTATCATTGCAACTGGTCCTATGACTCAAATGTAATGAAAAAGAAGATACAATCAGGACAAGAGATGCACAAAATATCAACGTGCAGCAATATTCAGATTTAAGCAGCATTAAAAAAAGATACACAAATGGTTTTGTTCAAAAGGAATGATTAAGGTGGGTTAATTGTCTTATTTCAAGTCTATTTCAACAACCTTCAAGTTCCTCACACGTCAGGAAACTTTGGGGTGGATTCTCCTACCAAAGTGACTTGGAAGTGGTTTTCCATCACTTCACAGCAGTTTAATTCACCTATAGATGACATCTGGCCCTGGCAGGTGTTGCATATCCTTCTCAAAGCTTACGGATGCAAATTGGGATGGGACATCAGTGTGAACTATGAACAAGTACCCTCCAGGGATTAACATATCCCACATTCAGAAAAGGAAAATCGGAAAATCATCTTCAGAATGCCATTTTTGGGGGATATGTTAGTTCCCTGGAGGGTATCTAATAAACCCTTCTACAAAATTCATGAAATATGTTCAATGACGACATGACTCCCGTTTGTCACGAAGCAGTTTTTTTGATTTTTTCCATCGGCTTCCCAACCTCAATCTTGGCCAAGGCTGTTAGATCTACACAAGGCTTGGGTACTTTGGACCGATGTTTCCGCTTCACTTTCCGCTCCTGTTGGGGGTGGGGGTGCTGCGACAATGGAGCGGAACTTTCTCCGGAGGAAGTTGCGGATGGAGTTTGGGAGGCTCCTTTTTTCGGAAGCATCCAACAATGGAGAATGTTGGAAATCCAGTATCCATGGATGTAGAAGTTTGATGTATTTCCCAAATGGCAAAAGAGAAAAGGCAGAATTTCCAACCCTGTAGGTGATGTAAAAAGTACCTGTGATGACAATTCCTTGGTCGCTGCTTAGAGGCTTAGAGCTTTCGAAAAGGGATTGGATGTAATATCAATGCAAGTGTAAAAATGAAAAAAGCACCTGATTTGAAGGAACATTTCTTCAGTAATTGTTTTGCCTAGATATCGTGACACAGCTGGTGGTAGAAATCCACTTGAGCAGTGACCAAAACCCTGCTAGCCATGACGGCTCAAAACCTCCCCGTGGTTATGGCTGTAAATCACAATTGAGGTTTGTGAGCTAATCTGAGCCATGGATGTTATCAGTGATGGTATTCTTACAAAGGTGGTTGGCATCTTGAAGGATGCAACATTTCGAAGGAACCTCTGTAACTGTGATTTTGATGCCTCATTGGTATTTCGCATTGACAAGGTTTTATCGATGGATTCTCATGATACTTCTGCAGAATGTTCAGTGGTGGTGGTCAATGGTTGTATGTTAACTTCCTTTTGGGGCCGTGATCTGACTGCAAAGAAATGTGAACATACCCAAGTGACATCCTTTCGAACCAGGTTTAGTGATGATCAATGGAAATGTGTTGCCAAGAACAATGATCTGTTGATAGCGGTGGGTGCCAAATTTCAGAATGGCTTTCTGGATTTATCACCTTTGACATGCGCGATTATGCCTCTCCACAGAATGAAATATACTGACACTCCTACGCAAGGAATGCTGGTTACAGAAATTTTTGCTGGAGGTTTTTCGGGTTGGTCGCATGCTATCAAAGCATTGGTTGGTCAAGGAGTCCACATGTATCACAGATGGGCCATTGATAGGGATCCTGATTGCATTGAAGCTTATAGGAAATCTCATTGTCCGGATTTGGTGGGAATTTCTCATCAACAATTTTGGCGAGATTTCTGGACTTTGAATGAAGAGCCAGGGCAAGGTCGAGAACATGTTTTGATGCATTCCTCTATCAATGATCGTTGGTGGCTGACTGCTTTCCCAGTGTCAGTTGACCTTTGTGTAGCATCACCGCCATGCCCCCCTTGGGCCATCACGAATTCATCACCAGGTTTTGCGAGGTGTGATGGCCTCACGTTTGTGCATATGATGGCATATGTAGCATGGATTCGTCCCAAAATTCTCATTGTGGAGAATATTGCAACTATGACTAGACATCCTCACTGGAAGTTGATTGTTGCATTATTCCAATGGGCTGGATACAATATCAGGGGACATCATAATCTTAATTTGATTGACCATATCCCTCAAAGACGTGACAGGATGATTCTCATTGCAACTGATTCCCGAAGTGACTTTGATGAACACCATGTTTTTGACAAATGGCCAGTCAGCAGACCCTTATCATTGAGATCCTATGATGCTATCATGCATGATCACGTGGAATGGGCCGAATACACTGACATTAGTGATCAAGAAATGAAGATGTATTTGGATGTTTCCCTCCTTCCAAGAGACACCACAGTTTCGGGGCATGCTAAGAGGAGTCGACGAGCTTTACAACAGTATCGTTTTCGAAGTGAAGATTCCTATGCTGCATGCTTTATGACAAGCTATGGACAACCATGTGAAGTAAAAGAAGAGTTGATTACTCAGGGGGGTCTCTATGGTAGTCTACTCGTTGAAGGCAATCGTGTGCGCAAATTCTCTCCTCCTGAGATAGTCATTTTGCAAGGCACATGTGGCCCATGTTGGATTTCCAAAAATGTACGTCAAGCGATGAAGATTCTAGGCAACTGCATATCCATTCCTCATGCACTGTGGGGCTTGATTAATGGATTGTTTTTCTTGCCGGAATTTCGATGCGAAAGAATGCCTGATGTTCTTTTCTCACGAGCTTTGTCGTCGCATCTCAATGCATCCAACATAGGCTGGGAATCAGATGAAGGTGGATTCAGATTTTTCTTTCGAAACACGTCGCATGATGATATCCCTCCCACGTTGCCGATGTTGACATTTGTCAAAGTTTCTGTCAAGTGTGCTACTCAGGAATATGAAATCATTTGTCAGGACAGGGTAGCGCTTCATGCAGTGCTGCAAGCTATCACTGGTGTTTCAATTCCACAGAACATTGAGCTGAGATTGAATGACAACAAAGAATATTGTTTTCAGTTGGATCCTGATTTCACAACACGATATCAAGACATCGTGCTGCATGTGAATGTTCCTTCGAGACTCATGATTACTGAAAGCACATTTCGACTGAATAACCACGCAAGTTCATTTGTCTGCATTTTCACGCCTGAGGGACTGGTTGTAGTGCCACGCCATTCTGGGATGAAGATAGAGGATATTCAGCAAGTGGTGCGTCATTGTCATTTCTTGGACAAAACACATGTGAATGCAATTTACCAAGACCATCTTGGTCTTCCGTGGTCTCTAGAGGACAGATGCCCAGACTGCATTGTTGTGGTTGGGATCCAAAATGACTGTCTTCGAAAACCATTGAATCGTGTATGCATTCAAAAGTTTGTCAAGAAATTTCAGGTATTCACTGCATATTGCGATGAAAAGACTATTCAAGACATGATGCAATTTTTGGATACGCATGGCATCAATCAGGCGATTCAATCTTTTGGATGGCATTTCACCAAGGGTGTATCTAACAGCAAACATGATTCTCAAACGTTGTTGTTGTCACCGCGTCCTGGAGCATTGCCACTGACGTGCGAATCACTGCAATCCCTAGTCATCATCCGATCGTTTGCAGCCGAACTTGAAGATATCTCGCGATCCTTGTTGGTTGGGTTTCAAGAAGCTCTTGCCGTGGATTATGTGAATATTGTTGTCAGGCTGGCTAGTGACCATGTGTGGATTGGAATGCTTCCTAAGACATGTAAATTACAGGTGGTGGTAGATGCATGGAATCTTGCAAAGAATCTCTTTGATGATCATTCTTCATTGACTTTGATTTTTCAAGGGGCCTCTGTTGATCCCGATGTTCTGTTTAGAAATGTCATTGCAAGAGGAAAAGGTGAAGTGATTTTCCATCTCGTTCCGACTGGAACCAATAGTGAGTCGACCCCTGAGATCATGCGTGTGGACCATTTTGATGGAAAGAACAAAAGTCCAAATGAGTTGTTGGATTTGTCATGGATTGCATCGGAGAACAAATCTTTCGATGAATTGGTTTCCAGAGTCGTAGCCTCCATGCTATCATCATGTTCTCCACAGGATTCTAGAGGTGTTGAACTTTTCCAACATTTGCAATTGCATGAGACAGGTGATGGATTCATGATTCAGGCTATTTCGTCGCATGTTGATGCTTTGCTAAGCTTTTTCCATGATATTGGGTTGAACATTGCATTGCAAAAACTGGGTTGGCAAGTGGTCACAGAAGATTCCTCAACAGAAGTTGGTGTTGGGTCCGCGCGCGCGCGCGCCGTGAAGGGCCTTTTTTCAAGTATGAAACGGCGCGCGCGCGGACCCGTTTCAATTTCTTGGGATTTGCGTTCTCTTCACATTATTCCTTATGCAAATGAAGGGAGTGGTGTGGTAACATGTTGCACCAAACTCCTTGTGGAATCTGTGATTGCATCATCTCTTTTTGCGTTTTCCATTCCGAAACAAATCAAGACGATGGGGCAAGTTGACAATCCTTGTTTGGTCAAAGTGAAACTGTGGAACGTTTGGGTTTTTCATGGTTTGGTAGATGGGAAGTGGTGTGCATCCTTTTTTACGGATCTTTGGCAACAGGTGATGACATTTTGTGGAAAACAATCCATCATCAGATTAATCAGCGGTGGCAAAGGTGTCAATCCGGATTGGCACATCGATGAATTTAGCACGAGTGTTGATGAACAGGGTATCCCAATTGTGAAATTCATGATGTTGAATGGTTTGCATGGTGGTGGAAAACCCGTCAAAACGGAAGAGGGTGTCAAAGCCAAAAATGCATTGGCCACTTTTCTTTTGGAGAGAGGAGCTGATTTGCAGACAACTTCCGTTTTTACTGAGAAAGTCGTAACCACTGCTGGCCAGCAAGCTATCCATAGTATCTTGCAGATCAAACAACCTGGTGCCAAACTTGCAGCATTGAGAAAGCTCGCTGATTCGATGGTGTTGAAAATGCCTGAACTTTCAACAGTTGATAGGCAACGAAATGCATTAGTCCAGCGGAAGATGAAAGCTCAGAATGTGGCACATCATACTCCCCATCCGTCCGAGTTTCGTTTGCAAGAGGATTTTTTCTTGAATCAAGACGGCACTTCATGCAAACAGATTGAAACCATTCAGGCTGGATCGTCGGGAGTGGCATTGATGGCATCACAAGATGCAGTTCCATGGTTACAAGTGGACCAGCACATTTCGCAGGACGAGTTGGCAGCGTTGGTATTGGGGGCATGCCCGTGCCCTGATCATCAGAAGTGTCATCGGATGATTGTGCCAGCATATGACAAATCACATAAACCAGTCCTTCTCTCCGCATGCTTACATAACCTGGGAAAGCAGCCGTTGAAAATCAGAGAAGTCTCTACATCAGCAGATGTAGCAGTATCATCAACTACGGTTTGTGCGGTGACAGCTTTTCGCGATGAGATTGACCAAAAGCAGTGGAATTCCCTTTTGGAATCTCCTGTAAAGGTGTGTTTTGACATCATCCAACAGTCAGGTTGCCTTCTTGCTCTCCCATGTGCTCCGTGGGGTAGAAGTTGGAGAAGTCATCAAGGCAAATGTGATCCTTCGGTTGCTGACAGCTTTCAAGTTCATATTAGGATACCGTGGGCCAAGAAAGAATCTCTACTCAAGACATCTGGCATTTCTGGAATCTACATCACACCAAAGGCTGAGGACCACAAGTTGGATGATGGATTTGCAATAGTCTGGCTTGATAAGAGTCTTGGTGAGATCAAGGTATTGGCTGCATCGTGTCCCAAACATTTTGGTCTAGTGAAGCTGGTGAAATCCAATGGGAAACGTATCAACCGTGGCATAAGGTTTGTAAAAGAAGACTTCAAAGAGATGCATACTCATTTGAAGCCTGGTTTGGAACCACCTATGCAGTTGACATGTGTTCATTTTGCAAAGATTGCGCCAACTCCTATTGGTGCAATGTTCGATGAAGTGCAGGCTTGGTTGATTGAGGTAGATTGGCCGGCCAAGCCGATTCGTCCTCTGGGCTCTGATGCCTGGATGATTGGAGCATCCACTCGTTTTGAAGCAGATTGGGCATCATGGAATAACCAATTGCTCTTGTTGACGTGGTTTCCTCCCAAGAATCGGCATGATAGCAAGGTTGTAGTTGCAGGAAGTCATCCCAAATCAGCAGAGTCTCAACCGTCATCCGCACCTTCATCCAGTGATTCCCTGCAAAGTGATCCGTGGGCCATGTACTTTCAAAACAGTGGGCGAACGTTGGATGTTGACAAAAAACAAAATGATCCTGTCAAGATGATGAGCTCAGTTCCTCGTACAATCACGGGGCCAATTGAAGATCGTTTTCAGAAGCAAGATTCCCAGATTTTGGAATTGAAATCATCATTGCAAGCATTACATGGTAGGATTGACCATCACGAACAGACCCAAGTTACCTTCAAGAATGATGTCAAGAAAGAGTTTGAAGTCATCCGAAGTGAAGTGAATCATCAGTGCCATCAGATCACATCATCATTTGAAGAAACATTGAACAGGTCTCTCCGTCGTCAGGACCAGCAATTGAGTGACTCCTTTACGGAGCTCAAGGCTCTCATTCTTGATCGCGCGGTACCATCCAAGAAGGCTAAGACAGCAAAACCAACACAAGATTCGGATGAGGACCTTGGTTGACTATCCAGCCCTTTGAGTCGACCGGATGTGTCTTTGTGTGTTGGATCATCTTTTTCTATAATTTGTTTGAGTTGGATCCTGATCTCACAGGTTTTGACTTTGCATTCAAGGCAACCATGTATTAGTGCATGGAATGATATTTTACACCAGTTTTGGCTACATGCCTCACTTTCGTGTTGGAATGGTCCTTTGCACAATCCTTTTATGGTTGTGATTCAGGAGTTGTTTTGCTTGTATACCCAGCAAATTGCATCGACCGTTTCAAGTTATGCATCCATGGTAATTTATCACTTGGCAGTTTTCCGGCATTTCGAGTATGATGACATTTCGTGCCAATATGCCATTTTCAAAACTGTTGAGCTTCCACAATTCAGGAACAAGTGTGTGTCGCTTCGTTGGTTTCATGTCCTTCGGTGCTTTTACGCACGCTTTGCATCTATTGGCACTTTTGCATATTTGCATGGAAGTCGGGTGGGTGAAGCCAGTCACCCGGGACCAAAGACGTCTTTTGCAGTGATCAATCCCGCAGCGCTTTATGGAAAAACAAGTGACGTGGAAAGTCTGAATGCTGATGTTGTGATTTGTTCAGAAACATCGGTTACCAAGGCTTCTAGAAGAGTTCTGGAAAAAGAATTTTCTTCAATGGGTTGGAAATCTTTTTGGTCACAAGAAGTTGGTAACAAAATTGACACTCTTGATGGAAGGCCTTCTCTTCGAGGTGAGTCTATTGGTACCGCTATATTGACAAAAATACCTGCTAGAACAAGTCGTACTCCCATTGCACCGAATTTGTGGGAAACATGTCGTATTTGCACATCAGTAGTTCGTGTTGATAATATTGAAATATTGGTTATTGCATTATATGGTTTTCCTGCGAACAACAAAGGTCGTGAAGTTGGTAAGATGAATGATATTTTGTTGGCTTGCGCTTTAGATATAGCCCTCTCAAGTGGCATGCCTTATGTCATTGGAGGAGATATCAATTCACAACCGCAATCTTTGCCTATTTATGCAGAATTTAAAAGACATGGTGCGATTGATGCATTTGAGCTGTCGAGATTGAGATTTGGAAAACAACTTGATCCGACTTGCCGTGGAGCCACGTATAACGATACGATGATCCTGCATCCCTTTTTAGCTCAAAGGGTCAGCAACATTGCAGTTACTCATAACCATGCTTTTACACCTCACAGTCCTATGGTTTTACAAATTGATATGACCGTGATTATTCCTCCTGTTTTGAAATGGGATATCCCCAAAAGTTGGGTACCGTTGGCACCACATGAGGAAAACATTGAGTATTTTTATAAAACCACAAAACATTCCTTTTTGCAAGATCCAAGTGCTATCCGTTCCGTCGAAGATGGCCAAGTAGCATTGGAGCAATGGTCTAAGGCTATTGAACATAGTGTGGATCGTACACTCAGTTTTCAGAACCGTGTTGATCCAGTGAAAAATCCTATATCCCACCTGCCACATTGTTACAGAGGGAGATGTCTTCCACGAAAACTCGTTTCGGCATCTCATGGTAATTCAGTGAAGAGTGATGCATATCATCATTATGATCCTGAACAGGAAGTGTTTAGTGTAACCAACCGCCACAAAGTTAGACAGGTTCGTAGGTTGAAGTCTCTTATCCAGTCCATTGAATCGTCTCATAGAAATTACCATTCGAGCGGTATCTTGTCGAATCAAACTTGTACCCAACATCACAACGAATGGTGTGCAATTCTTCGTGCAAGAGGGTATGGTAATTCATGGCAAAAATGGATTCTTAGTTTTGAACCTATAAGCTTCATTTCTCAGACAGTCCCTGATTTGGAATATCTTAAAATGATGGCAAAAATTACGGAACTTGATTGTGAGGCAGCCTGCGCACAAGAAAATACTCGTAGAAAAGCCATTTTTAAGAGAAATATCAGAATTGATAATACTGAGAATTTTGGATCTTTTACATACAAAATTATGCGAGAAAAAGAAACACCGAAACTTACGGAAGTACCAGCAAAGAAATCCACAATGGCAACATTGCAACGCAAGACCAAAGGACAACCTTGCTGTGTGATTCTTCATGAACATGTGTCATTCTTGACGCAACATCGTGCGACTTTTGGCAATGCAGAAATTCAGATTGTTGAACAAGCTGATCGTTGTGTACACTTCCATGTTATCAATGGAGTTATTCCAACTTCCGGGTTATTATCACAATCTTATGTTGCCATAACACCAGATGAAATTTGTCAAGAATTCAAGAACTTCTGGACTCCAAAATGGATGCGCGATCCGGTTGAATCTCAATTTGATGAATCTTATTGGGAGCCATTTCTTCAACATCTTGCATCACTTGACATCCCCCAGATGAGTGTTGAAATTAAACTTGATGACATTGATGAATGGATGAATCTCATAAAAAATTACCAGATCGCAAAGCAGAAGGAGCTTGTGGGTGGCGTTATGAGGAACTAAAATTACTTCCCAAGGAGGCAATCAAAGATCTTGCTGATATCGTCCAAGGACTTTGGCAATATGGCTTCTCACGTACTATGATGTGTACTCGTGTGTCCCTTTTAGCCAAGGTGCTAACGCCTAAAACGATCAATGATGCAAGACCTATCACTATAATGAGTGTTCTTGTGAGGATTGTGTCGAAGCTTGTGTTCTCACAGACTGTGAAAGTTTGGATGCAACACCTACCACAAGCAATTAGTGGAGGGCTTCCTAATCGTGGCGCGCGAGACTTAGCGCTTGATCAGACACTTGAAATTGAATCATGTTTGTCCAACCGTCAAGGTCTTTGTGGCTCGTCGGTAGATCTGGTGAAAGCATTCAACCTGATACCGCGACTTCCCCTAGCAAAAATTTTTGAGAGGTTGGGATTACAAAGGCATACAATTCGTTTTTGGTGCTTAAACTTAAGTCGTCTAACCCGATATCCAACCATACTCGGTTCTTTGGGGGTGCCAGTTGCCAGCAGCACTGGCATTCCCGAAGGGGATAGCTGGTCCGTCCTCGGCATGTTAGCTTTAAGTGCGGCCTTCTACTACACGTTGGCCAGACCAAATCTTAAACCATACACCTTCGCGGACAATTGGTCCTGGATGACCACATCAGCAAAGCAGAACTTTCAAGCATGGATTCGTTTGTTGAACTTGACATCGTCCCTTTCCATGTCCATTGACTATACCAAGTCATGGGTTTGGGGTACTACTAAGAGTCTAAAAAATGAAATCCAAAATGTTGAGCTGCTTTTCCCGGGTGAACCTTGTGAAATCATGATAAAGGGTGAAGTGAAGGACTTAGGTGAAGTAGTGGTTTATTCCAAAAGAGCTTGGATCCAGCCCATTGTTTCTCGAATAGCTGATGGTGTCAAACGTATCCACAGAATTGCATGGATACCACTTGATATTGCATCTAAATGTCATAAAATTCAAATGGGTGCACTTTCTATGGCGTTGTATGGAGCGGATCGTCATTTTGTTGGGAAGTCTCATTTCCACTCTTTGCGTTCAGCTGTATGCGATGCAGTTATAGGGCACCGTGTTTACGCTTCACCATGGTTAGTTGCTGTGATTTTGTCAAAGTACTATCAGGATCCACAATTGACAGTGATACTAAGTGCTTTGAAAACATTTCATCGACTTTGGTTTCGTGACCGACATTTGGCATGTAAAGCTTTTCGTTTGGGGGCATCATCATCGTCCAAGAATCCTTTTGGACCGGCCACAACGTTGGTGAAATATCTATCATCACTGGATTTGTCATTGGTTGAGGATGGTAGTGTGTGGTATCATGAAAAGTTTTTGTTTCACATTGGCAAGACTTCACAAAAAGATTTTTGTCGTATTATTCAGCAATATTGGGATATCTTTGTTACGCAGCAGGTACAACATCGTCGTGGGCTGAGTAACCATCTTTTTGATTTCACTCTTACGCAACGTGTTTTTGAGGCATTGGATCCTAAACACCAGAAACTCATTCGGATGAACATGGTTGGTGGTTTTCAAACAAAGATTATCCAATCCAAGTGGAGTAGTGTGGTGTCGGATAAATGCCCTCTTTGTGATCAGGTAGAAGATCAACAACATGTAATTCTCAAGTGTTGTGCTTTACAACGGGTGAGAGATCGTCATGATGAAGCCTGCAAGATTTTGACATTTCAAAGGCCACAATGGATCTATCACCCAATCGCCATAAAAAGTAGACATCTTGAGGTAGTTAGGGAAACTTTAGATGCAATCCAGCCTTTTTCAGACATCCCGTGCATTGAACACACAAATAGTAATCTTCGGTTCTATACAGATGGATCATGTACTGATCCTGCTGAGCCCTCTTTCCGGAGAGCTTCTTGGGCAGTTATTGGTGATTGTTCACCTAATGAGGATGCAAGATCTCAAGCGTGTGCTTCGTTTTCACAGCATTCGGGAGTGCCTCATTATTTTTCATGTTTGGCAACCGGTCATGTTCATGGATGTCAATCCATTGCAAGAGCTGAGTTGTTAGCTTGTACGGTGGCCTGCCGAATTGCTTGTAATACTGATACATGTCAAACAGTTGATATATTCACAGACTCCCAATATGTTCTTAACGTGATATGGCTCATTGAACATCATCAGGTTCAGTTCTTTGTGCATAAGATGGCAAATCCTGATCTTGTTGAAGAACTTACAAAGTTTTGGAACTGTAAAATTTTTCGTTTTCATAAAGTGACATCTCATAGGACTTTTGAAAGTGCAACTTCTTTTGATGATTTGTGGAACATTATCGGTAACTCCATTGCAGATCGTGCAGCAGTTAGAGCATTGGGATCATTTCCTACCGAATGTAAAGATTTGATTGCTTCACTTCGTTCCTATCGTACATGTGAAACGCATAGGTTAACCGTTGTTTTGCAATATTTGGTTGACTTGAATACGACAAGGCTTGAATTACTCAAGAACGTTGAGACGAAAACGGTTGAACCTTGTCAACCCACTGACTCTTTGAAGACTGCAACTGGAGAATTGGCTTTGCAAGCAATGATTTCCTATTCCATTCCCCAACCCGTTTTTATGGTTGAAGGCTCACTTGATATGTCAATTGTACATGCATACTTGATGGGCTCACATTTGGCGGTGCAGTTTTGGACATGGTTAAGTATGTTGCAATGGCCACCAGAACATGAGTGGAAAGTTGCTCCAGCATGTTGGGGCGTATCATTCTTGGAGTTAGTAATAAATTTCTCGCAATGTTCAGGGGTTGCATTTCCCATTGCAGTCTCTGGCAAAGGATGTCACACGGAATACGCTGGTTATTTCTCTGAGCAAGCTCGAATGTTACCGGTGTCTAAGAGATCTGCTAGCCACCAAACAATGGCTCTCAGCAAGGCTATACAAACCATGCAAACTCTTACAAAGCAAAAAGTTTTTCCGGTTCTGCAACGTAAAGGATGTTTTTCTGCTCGACGACTCGGATATGTTGGTGATGCGTTGGGGTTGCCGGTACGACCAGTCATGCCACTTGCCTCGAGAACCATGACGTGTGTTCAAAATTACCTGAACTCATTAGCTGGCAAGGGTCTTCACCCGGCATTACCAGATCCTCCGGACGATGTTTCCCTTCTCATACAAAAACCGACATTTCCTGAACCGGGAATCCATGATCGTTTTCGGGCTTACTGGCGTTTGGTGGGAAAGTGAGTTGTTTTAATTTGACTCACATGGTGCAATAGGGACGAACATTAATTTTTTATTTGGCGAGACCCAGATTTTTGATTTTTGGTTCTTTGGTCAACCGACAAGTCGACAATTCCTCGAGTCACTGTTTTGCAAGTGGAGAAGGTTGAGAACAGAACCTTTCTTACGAAGGTACATTCAGAGACGAGAGTTGTACAGAATTAGCGAGTGCCTTTTTCTTTTTGGTTTAGTTGTTTTCACGTAGTCTGCCATGATCCTGCCAATGTGCTTGGGACGTGGACAGTGTGGATCGCCGCCACGCAAGGACCGCACCAAAACCCTGCTGATTTGCTGTATATAGGGAACCCAGTTATATAGGAAATTACAATAGGCCAATATAAGGATCCCTATGAACCAATAATTGTTCACTTGAAATGTCATAATCCTATTATAATAGGGATCCCTAACCAATAATTGCCAATATAAGGATTCCGTATTTCATGGAATGTCATTCCAGGGCTGGCTCAACTGGCTCAACTTTCTCCTGTGGTGGTCTTAGGCTCCGTTCGTTCCACTCCTTGCCAGGTCTCGACGGATATGGGGGAAGCAAACAACAAAGCCACAGGTACCGTGCGCAGGAACCAAGCCACCCGAATTTGGAGCATTTTGAGGATGAAATCGGATTCCCGGATCTGATTCCAGCATGTTGCACTACGTGTGTAGAGGGAACCGGCATCATCAACACCAGCCTATCTGCCAGAACTAACCCCAGCAGCAGAAAATATCTATTGGAACTGCAGGTATCTGCAGAAATGACTTGTTGAACAAAGATTATGGGTTTGTCATCGTTTTCCGACACGTTCTCTCCATGACTTTCTGATATTGCACACCAAAGTAGACGCAAGTCACCAAACTAATTTTCTTGCACGACAAGACGGCCGCACAAATTCGATCTTTCAAAGGTTTGGCTTGTTGTTTAGGCCCTGGCAAGAAACACACTTTGGTGATGAATGAAAGGTGCCAATAGCAAACTAGAATAAAAGGTGCCAGGACAGCAACTTAGTTGATAGGTATTCGCATCTCTTTGCGCTTAGTCTACCATCCACAAACAAAATGTCCAGGATTTCATCCCCCGTTAACACGTCTAATCCAGCTCTCAAATCTCTCAAGTCCTCTGGGCCCAACAAAGATACTCTAGCCATGTCTTCTCGCCAACCTTCAACCAAGGAATCATGAGATTGAGCAGTGAGCAAGACCTAGTGGATGATTTTCTTGTGGCAAGTTTGTTCAGGTACTGAGGTGGCACGACCATCATTGGGAAACAATTTGGATTTCGGAGTCAAAAAACTGTTCAAAGTGCTTAGCAAATGGAAAATGAAACCACACCTTGCAAAAAGAAGGAACTCATGAAATCCAATCACAATATGTGCTAGCCATGACATTTAGGATTGAAAATCTCAAGTATTCTTAGTCATGAAATTGACATCTTTCCCCACCCCAAAAAACTTGGGGCAACCACCTCGCTGCATGGCTGCCAGTGCAGCGTTCTCCTCCTCGCGGCGTTTCAGCGACTCGGAGATGCTTCGTTCTAAGGAACTCTGCCGTCGAAGCAATTCGTCCATCCGACTTTCGATGGCCTTCCCGGACGGAGAAAACATCCGCAAACAACCAACAAGAAAGGGGGAAAGTGTAGGAACACAATAGACATTTTAGAAGGGGGAAATTTAGGGGGAAATTGATGGAGAGGTCGCAAGTCAAGCAAGATTCACTATCATTGATCGAGTTCAAGTTGCAAAAATAGGCGACTTGAGGTACAACTAGCAGTCACAGGAAACGTGACATGTATATTGAATCATATCAGCATACCAACTTACATGTTACAAGGGTCCAAAGGTCAAGTTACAGTAAATGGTTCCAACCAAATCCAGACATCTTGCGGGAATTTAGATCACGCCCACTTTTGGGTTTTGACAATACAACCAACAATCAACAACAAATCACGGACCACGAACCACGAACCACAAAGCACAACCCTTGGTTGGACATCCCCAAAGTCGATTTGGGCCTGCAATCTTCGACCACTTTCAACCATCTCTCGACTGGACTCGCTCAAGTCTACGCTTTTGCTGGTACTAGCAGCGAAGCTTCGTGGCGATTCCTCGCATTTTGGCAGACGAAGGGGTTTTATTCACAACGAAGATTTTCTACCCTTCCTCCCAGAATCATGGTTTTTCGTGGAAAATGGGTGTATCTCCAATATTCGTTTCCTTTGATTTAGGATGATTTCCCCTGAACCATGATTATGGAAGAAGGGTGTACGTGCCTTGTTTACTGTTGCTTTACAAGTTTTAATGGTTTGCCAAGACACACTGTCACTGGCATCAAATCGCACAGTCTTTCCACTCTGCAGAGACCCCTGACATACAAAATGTTCGAAAGCTTCAGATGCGACGATACTTGGTGCAGAGCAGATCGAAATTGATTTCTTTCCATACTCTGAAGTAGTCAATTCTCCAAGACTGGCCTTAGGGGAATAAAAACCTTGCTGATACTCTTGAGTACACGTCCTCCGCTCTCTTTGTTCACTCATGGGTATGTCTCATCATTCTAACTTTTTGCCTTTTGTCTCTCATGAGACTCGAGATCATCCGCGTCTGTTAGAAAAGTGGGGGCTCCCATGTTGGGAAGGGGCTGATTGGAGGTAGGGTATCCTTCTCAAAATCCACTTCTCTGGGTCAATTCTGCCCAAAAAATCTGGAAATCCATATGAAATCATGACATCATACTGGTAGGATTTTGGATCTCTATGATTCGATATGATTCACTTTTTTCGAGAGTGGTTCTAATGGCCCTTGGATCTCATCGAAACAGAAACTACGTTGCCTGCGTTTGCGACGACTCATTGACGGGCCTCAAAGCTCAAAATTGGAGCACCACTTTGGGTCATGTTTGTCTTCCATGCATCAACTTTTTAAATGGCATTTTGGAGTAAATATCTATGAGCCATAGCCATGTCATCAACAGTCCAAAACATCTGAGTGAATATGATGTTGGGAAGAATCCTAAACAAAAAATCGTCTTGTCGTGTTGAGGTCGTTTGTAGAAGGATCACTAACGATTCCAGAAAATTTGATGCAAAGAAGAAAACTGAATGGCATCAGGAATCCTTTTGTGAAAACTGAATGGATTTTACCAAAAGAAGTAGGCAGTCTATGGTCACTCAAGTAGCAGCGTATACCACCTATATTTCAGGTAACGTATATATTGCCATTGCCTTGTAGCAGTTACGTTTGATGTATTGTCATGAGTTTACATCTTACCTACCACCTGTCACTTGTCACCAGAAACAAATCCGGGTGAATGATGACTCCATGACATGAGGCCATGTCGCTACCAAGACATCAAGAACTGATCAGCTACGCAGCTTGCCCTTGGCTATGGCTCCACAATTTGACATACCACAAGAAACTTCAAAAGGCACCACAACATGTAGTAATGATTAGTTATGTCATTTCAAATCTTGAGCTTAAGATCATCATCCATTTAGATGTTTATGTAATAATGGATTAATAGATTATTGTTTTAGATGTTGAGATTGTGCCATCCATAGCGCCATCTCCCAAAAAAGAACTTAGCACATCATTTGATCTTCCTGGTTTCCCCAAACGGTTTACCATCCAACTTTTGCCATGGGACGTTCCCCGAACCTTCCAAGGTGTGACAGTGGCACCACCCAAACCTTTCTCCCAACGTTGCTTCACACGTCGCTTTCGATCTCTTTCCTCGAAATCGCCGAAATCGCCGCCGGTCGTCGCCCCATCCCCAAGCCAGCTGGTCAGGGAAGGTAAAGATGAATTCCTACAAAAACAAGGGACCTGTTTCAAATAAAATGCCCTTTAAAGAACTTGTCTTTGGGGAAATTTACTTTTTTCAGGTCTGTCTCATAGCAACCTATGTGGAGAATCTAAATTGAACAACTTCAGGCCAATACCCTCAGCATAAATTTGTGGATATATTTGGATCACCTCAGTGGTGAATAACCGTGGTCAATTATCTTTCCTTTCGTAGAATTTCACCTCAATTACACCCGTGAAAATTAACATTTTGAACCCCAAAAAAGCGAAGGTTTGGAAGATGATGATATTATCTCTAACAAAAACAGGTGATTTTTTTGAGGTGGGCTCAGCCGTTCATGTTGTTTTGGGAGGGAAATCAACCGTGTAAAGTCGTGGAAATTTCACCCCTTGTGGTGGCCTTTAAGGATCCCAAGTTTTGCCAAAGCATCGGCATGTCTCTCCACCGTTCGTAAAAGCTCGGAACGTTCCTCCGGGTAGAAATCCCAGACATGCCTGACAACACACGGGTTTTTTCGTTTGACAAGCATTTGACAAAGACATCAGCAAACGTTCAACAAAACCCTGGAATGACATTCTACTGAAATACTGGTTGGTTAATTGCGGGATCCTTTGAATGGTTTATTATAATCCCTAAGATAACTGGGTAGTAAATCCTGTCTATATATAACCGTAACGGGGATTTTGATCACTGCTCCAATGAACAGCGGCAACCTTTCGTTTGCGTTACACGCCCTGAAGTTTTTTACGGCTGGTTCACCTGAAAATGGGCACCTGGAAGAGGAGATACGAGATACCTTTTGGGAACCATCATTTTCGGGTTCCATTCGTTAAACCTTGGGGGTGTATGGGTTGTTCGTAATTTCTGAACCCTTTTAAGATGTTTTGGCTGAAGATCAAAAAAAACCAAGATTGATAGCTTCAAAAGTAAATTATTTCATGAAAACTCACAATGTGTTTCAATCCGCGTAAATGAAGATTAGAACCCCAAACAAACTTTGTTGACTCCCGGACGTTCACTCATGACTCAAAACTTTCAGAAGCTCGATGGCTCCATCTTCTCTTTTTCTTTGGTTTCCAAGAATGATTCTGTCATCTGTGATGCCATTTCACTTTCGCTTTCCACAACCTGGTGGCCCTGTGGTTAGGAAACGGTGACCAAAAAACCACACGTTGCTGTTGCCATTGTGCCTAATGGAACTGGATGGTAAAGCAGAGACAATGACATAGGTATCAGCACCTATGGCGTAACTCTGGAAGATGCACTTTTCGGGACGTGTCTGGAACTCCATGTTTTCCAATCACCTGTTGGGGCTTCATGTCATGGTATTTTGAAACATTGAAGTGGAGGCACAAACATAGTGAACCCACCGTTTTGGGTGTCCTCTGCAGTTGCAAATTGGTACAAAATGTGTAGACTCCAAGTTCTCTGAGACAAAGACGCACCCATGCAGTTCGAACGGTGTCTTTCACCAGTGCAATTTCACCTCAACACAGAGTGCAGCAGCAACCCGAATAAAAAAAACCAAGGGGGGGTTCAAAAGTCATCATATTGGTCCAAAAATAACCGAAGAAAAAACGCAAGGGAGGCGATATGCTGTATCAAACAGCTCTGGGAGTGTCTATCTTTGACAACTCAAATCAGTTCGTTTTGCCCAAAGCATTGTTTTTTTGAATCAAGGGGGTTATGATGGAAAGTCATGAACAAGATATTCACATCAAAGGCACCAAATTGATCACCAACTCCAAGTCGTTGCGGAATGGGTTTCGCTTTTTCCACGTTGTTTTCATCCTGGACACGTTGAACAAACGTCTTTCTTGAGACCTCCAAAACTCAGTCAGGGTAGTTGGTGGTTCGGGTTGGTGGCTGATTGTACCAGGAAACCCGATTACATCCAGGTTACCGGTTACTGTATCATGACCAAGATCTACCTAGAAATAGGCTCAACCATAAACTAAACAGTCTCCAGCAGTGACTCAATTGGTTGAAAAACATGTTTTGGATGTTTTTGTCGTCAGGTCCTCATGGTCCGGAACCAGGATGGTCAGCCACCCGCGACTTACAAAGTACATCCTTGGGGCAGCGAAGGGGCTATCAGATACGGACTGAGGTACATAGCTGGCTGAAAAAACGGAGATTTTTTAGCTATCGAAATGGTTTTGAACCCTCAAATTACAACGAACATGTTTTTTCATCTCAAAGTCATGTGGTCCTTGAAACTATTTTCCCATGGCAAGTTGGGTGTGAAGATAGAGTTGCTTTAAAGCCCACAAATGCTTTTGGTTGCACACGACTACACATTCGAGAGCTAACGCTCTTTGTTGTTTGTCTTTTTCTTCAAAAACTTACCCAAATGTTCAAGACACCAAAACATCTTGGATAGAAATTTTGAAGCATGCGAATACTTCAAACATGTTCATGGTAGTCATGATTATCATGGTGTCCTGTATCCTCACGATGTTGAACTCACGACGTATACTCATCCATCCAGCCCCATCATGAGCCAACATGTTTTTTCTCCAAAGAACGAAGTTGCCACTTCTCCCTTTCGTGCCACGTAATCGCCGGGCAAAAACACCTGGTCCTATGCAGTCAGAATCGAAATGGATGACACATGGACAGCGCAAAAATTGAACCTTTAAAAATCCATCAAAAAACACACACACACACACACACACACAATGCACCTCAAACACCTTGAAAGTGAGATTTTTCAGAATGTAAAAAACTTCGAATGTTCCCAGTTTGAGGCTTCTGGAAGGCAAATCGCTGTCCTCAAGCACGTTGACAACAGCAATGATGTAGTTTGGATCTTTGTTCCTGTCGCAACACACATACAAAACGCACAACGAAGAACCGTCACTTCGGCAATTTCCACACCATTTTTTCAAATCATCCAAAGAGCAGTTCCAATGATAAAAGCAGCGGATGTCCTGAAATGTGGAGAGCAAACCACTGTTTCCCGGTAGAGATACACCAGGAGAGTGTTCTCCAGTGCTTTGCTCAAGTTCTTCTTCTCGAACAACGAGTTGAAGGCCTTCCGTCGAGGTGTCAACGGGGTATTTGCCATATGAAAACCGTAGAACAAAAAAAACTCACTTCAACATTCAATCATGAGGTCACAATATTCATTCCTAGAAAGCTGGCATAAAAGGATTGGAAGGATTTTTTTTGGAGATGGAATTCTCTTCAAACAAAATGCCCTTTCGATTGGAATTTAGATAATGTTCGCTTCATCTCCTCCATCGCACCTCGACGTCATGTTCGAACTTCTGGAAGAGATGCATGCTGAGCCTCACCACCAGCCATCAACCAATGATTGAATTGGGTTATCTGGTGGGTTTTTGAGCGTAGGCGGATAGTCCTTTTTGGAGAGGGGGTTCCGCTTAGGCGAAGCTGAAGCCCTCCCAAAAAAAACATGAACAACCCAAAAAAGCTTCCGAAGTGAAACCATACAAAATCACATTGGTGATGATTTGTAGATGTGAATCTTTGCTAAGAGTCCCCAAATATCGCGTACCTTCTTGTAGAGGAATGTTCTCAGAAGGACATGTTTCAAAACTAAGTGCAACTAATTATATATACTGATTATACTTGGTGGCTTTACCTATTTATACTTGGTAGCTCATGGTAGTTAGTAACTAATTATAAGTTTAATCATAACTTATAACCAAAACTAACCCGTGTAAGTAACCCAACTTGCTAACTAGTTACCAAATACCATGATCCACCAAGTATCTGACATGTTATCTCTATTCATGGACTTTGTCTACACGTCTTAGAAGCCTTGGTGACATTCTTCTTGGGCTTCTTCATGGCTTTAAACTTACCGAGCTGTATGCGCTTCATGTCAGGTGATACTGAGTTGGAGACCTGAGAAACAGCAAACACCGTGGAATTTTCTGGTTATGTGGTATTTATACTTCACCAAAAACTGGTACGTACCAGAGGGGTCTCTTACCGAATCTTTCCGCCTTCATTTAAGTCTTTCTGACTCAGCTCAACATCCCAGACTGCAGGTTTTTCGGACTGCTGGATTGACATGCATCTGCATCGATACGTTCCTACATGAAACCCATAGATTTGTTAGAAAATATCCCTTTTTGGTCAAGGCACACTCGTTGTTGCAACTCTGGTGGGATCTGCAAGATCTGCAAAGCACGTTCCATGAAGGCCTGCAAACACAACGAATCAAACACCGGGTGCCACTTCTCTGTGGGATGAACTTTGATGGATAAATTTTCATGTCGATAAATTTTAATCTATCATTAACATCCCAAAAAGTCTGGGTGAACTATAGATGCGAGTTTACCTTAGTAGGAAAAACCACACTGAACTGGTTTGAAAATCTGAGTTGCTAGATAGGATATATTGGATTCGTGGAATTTTGAAGCTACCGTTCATTGATGGCCGGGACGCCTTTTACGAAAAGAAACGAAGAAGTTTTGGGTTCGATTCCAATGCGGCTGATTCCCTTTAAATATGGACTATTTGACTACATTTAACATCAAACATGCCGAATGTGTAAGCAACCATAGAGATCCATACGGGGAGCTCAAAGG
The DNA here is from genome assembly GCA_000507305.1 of Breviolum minutum Mf 1.05b.01. NCBI lineage: Eukaryota > Dinophyceae > Suessiales > Symbiodiniaceae > Breviolum > Breviolum minutum. Next base: position 58,598 of record DF239684.1, on the reverse strand, counting down.
GGTATGTGCAAAATCCAGTCTTTGGATTTGTGGGGTTAAGAGTCCTTAGGTATGTGAGGCTTTGCGCAACCATGTCTGCAATGGTATGAGACTCACGAAATCCCAAGAGTCTCCACACCACACGTCAGCCTTGTTCTCCTCATGCTTGCTCTCTAGGGCAAAAGCCCGTTGCTGCTCACGCATGATGGCAGAAATAAACAAGGCCACAACGACACCTCAAATGGAAGAAACAAATGACAAAGTGAGATCAAAACGCATGGCTGCGATAATCTTCTTCATGCTCTGATTAAGGAGTCATATATGCATATATTAATATGGAATAATTCTGTGGATGCAACATCCAGGTGGTTTTTGGATTTCTGAACCATCAACAGTATGGCTACAAAAAGCTCAAAGCAGATCATGGTATCAAAAGGACTACAGATTCGGTCATACTTGGTATTTCAAGCATACATGTTTGGGGTTAATATTGTTTGAAGCCAACGAGGTTGACAAGTGTTCCAACGTAAACATTGCTCAACATATTAGGAAATATCCATTCGAAAGGAAATCAGCACATGAATCATGTGTTTTACAAGTGGAAGCAGCATCTCATCCATGATCATCCTGAATGGGTTGTTGCCGATTTTTGCACCCTACCAACACTTGGTTGTAAAAGAAATCCCCAAATTGAAGACAACCACTGATCAAACAAAAATCCAGACTTTGATCCAAGAATGTCACAAAGAATCAAAATTCAGTACACTCAGAATTGGTTGAAATGGTACGAGTAGTCCCACAGTCTTGCTATGCCTCAGAAATCCACCCAAAATTCACTCAACCAGACTTACCATCCCATCTCAACCCATTTTTTTGAAACAATGCCATGGTACATCCCAAGGGCCCGAAGATCGATACCATAAGCAATGATCCAAAGTCCTAAAGGCAAAAAGATCCAAATTTAGTGTTTTTCTTTTCGCATCCAAAAATGGGTCCCTTTGGCGAATGTCTTTTACTTAACCCATCTTAGAGATATTTTCAGCGCAAGTCGAAGTAAAGAAGTTGTATACCTTTCTCAAAAAGGGACAGCAGTAGAAACATGGTTGAAACCGCAACTAGTGGACCTCCCAAGTTGGCGGGAATACCACACTGATTGTATCAACATTCCCCACTTTGGGGTGGATAGACAAATGAAAATGACGGACTTGCGACGGATTTCCATGTTTCAATATCACAAAGTAAGTAAGTGAAGTTTTCGTTTGGCCAAGCCATGGTAGAAATGCAGTCAATTTGTTAACTACTCTCCACAATCCTGTTGTTTTTACTGTGTTTCTGAATTGAAAGGAGCCTTTGAATGAATGCAGTATTGCTCGATGAAACAATAGTAGGATCTACTCCATTCTATTTGACAAAATCTGGATATAGAAAGATAAATCAACATCATATACTAGTGACTAGTGGGTCGACAATTCTACTGATATAGTAGTCTCTATCAAAAATCACCAGTCTCACCATCCCAACGATTGTGGGTCCTTGTTTCGAGGACCTCCATCGCCCAAAGGATTGTCCAAGGAGCCAGTCAACATATACCTTTCGACACGGGGAATTCCAGATTTACCTGGTAATCAACATGGAACTTGTGAGACCACGGAACAACAGTAGTTGGACATAGAACGGTCGTATATGTAGTGTTTGTAGCTTGGAAGATGACCTTTTTTTCGGGATGGCATGTTTTTTCTAGGAGCAATGTTGGTTTTTGGGTGTCACATCTCACGTGCTGTTGAGACACAAGGCTTCTACAAAGGCCATGAAGTACAGAGATACACCTCCTGATACTTTACCTGCACAGTGGAGTTCATGTCTCACGTCAAAATAATGCTGTCACCCTCCAGCGCAAGTTTGTCCACCACAAATTCAACATGGCCATTATTGGAGAACTAGATTCCTGTGGCCGGCATCTTTTCAAAGGAAACTGTTTTTTTTGTTGTCCACCTGAAATACCATAGCCCATATCAAAATTCGTCTCAAACTCTTCCTCTCTGTTGATCAATTCCTGTCCTGAGATCATTTCGGCTTGGCGGTTCGTTTCCACGCAAAGAATCAACAAAATCGCAAAATCGCTTGGCTTGACTTCGAGAAACAGCAAGAACTTTTAAGAAAAACAGCTTCTTGACTATTACACTGATCTACATACTCCTCACCAGCTATTTGGCATCACACATTTCCTGCTTTGTTCAGCACTTCATCGACTGGTCTTCTGACATCACACAAAAAAGCACACAATTTCAGTAAAAGGGACAGCTGCTGATGTCCAAAATGGCATTTCTTCCATTTCTTTTTATGATTTGTTTCTTTCAGTCACCTGAAATGTCATTTTGGGTTGCAACATCTCACCCCTTCTTTTTTCGGACATGTGAATCCAAGGATCTAAAGCCACCCACAGTGAAGAGAAGACATGCTGTCCAATGAGCTCCAAGAACTAGCAAAACTACAGGCCGTCCTAATCGCACAATGATGTTATCTTCCCACCTGGGCGAGAGGCGTCAAAATGTCATGCAGTTTTGAGGGAAAGCTTAAACGCAACTACTGGACGTGTTGGGTACTAAATGGGATGTATTCCCAAATACCTGTTGCATTTCATAGTTGTAGAATGTTAGGATGATGTATGTTTAGAAAAAAATGGGAGTCCATGATTTTGAGCCATACCTCATACCCCTTGGGTTTGGTGTGGGAGAACGCAGGGCATTGCTCCATATTCTCGCAAAAAAGAAACAGTCTTTTCATTTGGCCATTCTCTTGACGTGTTTATTTAAGGCTATGTTTTCTGCCTTTTCGACCTGTCACATGATCACATTTCTTCTACTCCGTGTTTGTTTTTTTTTCAAGGATTTTTTTGAGGAGGTCGGAAAAAAAAACGGTCAAAATCCTTGCATCAGCCAGTGAAATCACCTTCTCCGTCGGGTTGTGGCCTCCAAAGAGCATCAGGTGCTCGGAGGAGTGGGCCTCGAGCAATTGGCGACTTATGTCGCAGATCTAAAGAGGTTTCGCTTGACAACTCTCTAGGATACCCATGGCCCAAAGAACAAACCGCTTTTGAATCAGCAGATTCCCCGGTGGAAGTTTTTTCAATCATTTTTTTCCGCACCTACTCGAATGATCTTGAGGTTGTTGAGCAACAGAGTTGCGCCAAGTCCTGCAGTGTTCATGGAATTGAAGGTACGTTGAGCTCATCAATTTGACAACTGCAATGAACATCTCCATGTAAACACCACTCAAGTGGTCGAGAAAACATAGTCCAAACCCTACCATCCCCACCGAAAAGTAACATGGCACCTTCAGATGCCCTCCTGGGAAAAGGAAACTCACGATCACCCTACTTAACATCGATTTTGGGTTTCCAAAAGTTAGCTTGCAAAAAGTGTAAAAAAAGTTCTCCAGCTTCGCCCCAGTCCTAGCCAAAGATAAGAGAAAGAACTGACGACTTGCAGCCACCAAATGAGACTTTGAAAGAAATACCTTCGAATCGTCTCAGCATCAAAGACTTCCTGCGGTTTTCGTTGCGAAAAGTCCCACTGCTTAAAGTTTTTTGGACGGGACGGGATCCTGGTGAAACCCACCCCCCCGAAAATGAAAGAAACATCACTGAAAAGGGACCATTTAAAAAAGGAAAAGAGTTCCAACCAGCATTTTTCAGGTGATATGTTGGTTTCCTGGCCAGTACGTGTCAAGAAGCACAATAAAAAGGAATATGGTGGATGCAGAAGAACAGAAAAGCAGCGAAAGATCGTGAATATGACTTGAGTTGAGAAACCTGTAGCTTCCTTTCACCCAAAAACAACCCACCCTAAACCCTACCCAGGATTTCCGCTTTGTCGGAGATGTTGGGAGCTCTAAACTCTACCAGACAAAAACCAACATAGAAATACTACATCATCCTCATATCACATATCCTTTCATCATTTCTCATTCATATCCCTACTCTTCACATCATCTTCCAGCATTTTGCTTGCCAGCCTTCTTGGTGATAGGATGAAGGAAGGAGATCCTCAATCTCAAGACTAGACAAATCGCATAGACCACATCCATCGTACCTGAGAGACCCCAAACAGCTTGATCCCCAAAATCCCCAATGGCACAGTTGCTTCAGTGCCTTCTGGGGGGGTTGAAACCCCGAGAAATGCTGTGAGAATGATGATGTTACGATGTTGTTCAAGGATGTTGGCTAAAAGTCGTAGACATTGCCCAAATTTTGTTGGGTATGCGGTATACATCATTCTAAGGCTTTTCGTTAGCAAAAGAACCTGCTACCTCCTGACGTAAAACAGTTTCTCTGGAGACTTCGATGGAGGTCGATTTTTTAAAAGTCCATCCAAAAACTCGGTGAAAAATCTCCCTTTTCCATCAGCTGCGTTCATGCTCGGTCACCATTTTCACCAAGGCACAATCAAACGCCAACAGAGCTCTTCCGCCGGGAACCAGCTCAGGAGATGTCCAATCACCAGACAAAATGAAACTCAATGGTGCCACGATGCACGTACCTTAGGCACAGGCCCCCACGGTCACACATTCCATGAGAGATCCCGAAACATTTGAAGAAAACCCCTCAAGTGTGGAGATTCAAGCGGATGGATTTGCATTGTCGGTCATAGTGAATCCTCTATGGATGGGTACATTTAACCTGTCCTTTGAAATCATCCACTTCCAGATTTGTGATACTGTTCGTTTGCAGGATCTACAAATTCCATTTGAAGCCTGGTACTTTATCTCCCATGGGCTCAGCTGATGTGATGTCATGTTATTTTTTGGTGGTGAATTTCTGCGAATTCCATTCCAACCGCTCCGTATGTCCTTGAAAAAAACCTCCAACTCTGCTCCACCCAAATCACTGCACAGATACCCACCACAGTGAAGAGTCGAATAAGTTCCACCATCCTTCCGAAGAGATGAGTGGAACTGGAACTGGTGATGATTTTTGTTTTTTGGGGCACCAAAAAACCGTAGTGACACAAACAAAATACTGGAACTTGGCAGCAATAACATGGGAATCATCCAAGGTGGATTTTGATTCTTGGACTCCAAAGATGGGAGAGTTTGAAACTTCCAAGGGCGTGAGTATCGTATTTGTGTGGCTGCAAAAACATGCGAGCTGATGTCGTTGACGCCTATCCAAACCTATCTATCCAAGAAACTCATCTTCCCAGCAATCAAACAACAACCTTCGTTGAAGGACATTGTTGCAAGGACCACGTACACATGTCCATCTACAAACTGATGAGCTCAAAAGGTGAAATAAACTTGATCCAAACTCCCAAATGTTCCCCTCCTCGCTGCTGGAGACAAATGGAAGCGCCATATGAAGGAGAAATAGGACTCTGACTCTGGGCCTTTTTCATCCATCTCACCTCCATGGAAGAGTTCCTGCACCGCAAGAGATGCCACTAAGCGTCATAAAAGAGAGCATTTTTGTTGCTGCTGTTGATTGGCCTCTGTAATCTCCAACCCTGTCATTTATGGCGAAAAAGAAATGCTGAGAGAAGCTTACCAACAGTGAGCTAAGAACAAAAAAATGAAAACACAAACCTATACACTTAGAGAACATATAATCTATACATACATCATACCATATATGTCGATTTGTAATATACCTCCTCACCAAAAGCATGTCATTCGGTCCCTTTTCTCTCCAGTCCTGGATATTCAAAATGTCACTGGGATCTTGGTCATGATGCTGGCCTTCATATAATGAACGTTCCAAATCACCAGGCGACCACCTTGGCAGGAGAAATTGCAGTTTCCGAGTTGCAATGGCACCCATTTTTTAGCAGATTCTCAGCAGCAGGATTGAAATTTGAGGATTATTTCTCATTGTAGGTTACTATTGTCAGTGGGAAATCATCAATTAATCCTTGGGTGACCCATGTTGGTTTCTTTTTGAGCGCAGAACAAATTGAGATTTGAATGGTGCCTTTAGATGTTTGTGTCTCGCTGCGACACTTTTCAAACATTTAGGTTCATGAAAGTGTAGTGGTTTATCAGCACCTGTCCTCTTCCTTCTCTTTCCGAAAGAAGCAGCTCTTGGTCCAAGATACGCTTTTTGCGAGTCGCGTGACAAAGTAAAGGATGCAAACACTGACCTCGACTTGAACTTGTGTAGCCAAGGTCTGTGGAAGTCTACCAAGAAGAAACTAATCTTTCAAGCTGTTCATCACAAACTCGCATGAAATTTGTAAGAATAGATCAGTACACTTTCGACAGTTTCCATGCAAAAAAAACAATTCTTTGGAATGGTTCTCGTGTATCTTCTGCATGTTATCCCACTTCAAAACAGAGCAGCCAAATCCTCAAAGTCGAGGATTTAAGACAGACGTTTGGATCACAGCATGTCGACTAACTCAGCATGTCACATTCGCACTTTGACCATACCAAGGTTAAGATAAGGTGGCTCAACAACCTTGAAATCCCAACCAAAACGCAACAGAGAGGGCTCTAAATTTCCATCCCATACAGTCAGTATTGTTTTTTTTGCTTGTAAACTGCCCTTATTTTTTAAGAAAACAACAAACAACAACATCTCTTTACTCCACATCAACTCCATGGAACCATCCCTCCCCCACCTTGCTAACGTCAATCTCTGGTTGAGACGCTGTAGCCCCAAGAGTCGGCCAAGGCCACCCGAACGTCGAACCGCAGCTCCTCCAGATGCACCCGACTGCTGCGAGGTGCGCTTCTGGGATTGATTGGTGCTGGAATGGCCGACCTTGGCGTGGGGTAAACGGTTGGTGCCACCGGTGTTTTTTTGGGGGGTGGTGGTGAGGTCAGGTTTTTGGGGCTGACACTTCAGGAGAAAGTTTTTGTTCTTGTATGTATACATTATATACTGTAGATATTTCTGACATAATCCACAGAGGGAAGCCAGTAGTTGGTGATATCCTAAGAAAACTAATTTTAAGAAAGGGATTCTCAAGAACGAGATATTCAGCCACAGACCTGAACCACCAAATACTCAGTTGGAAGAAAAATGGAGAAAAGAAGAACTCAACAAATCCAAGCTTGACAGGATGAACCACAGGGAAAAATAGACGACATCCATGAAAAAAAAATCCACATAAAAACATCCAATGATCAATAAATAATCCCCCTCTGTTGTTGCCAGGGGGGGTCAGACCCCTAAAAAAATAGGATAAAATCAGGAGGGCTAAGCTCAACAACACAAATATGAGTGAATAATTTCAAGGAACTAACCCCCTTGACACGGAATAGGATGGAATCTTTTATTTTTCTAAAACGTCTGGGGGCCTAACCCTTCTTCAATTCTTTCACAAATCCAGTCCTAAGTTATCCTGGGAAGTTGTGGGGAAGTTGTGGGATGTTGTGGGGACGTCCTAAGTCATCCTTTCCGAACGCAAAGGTCAGGCCACCTCATTTTTTCCCAATGAGCCGGATGTCAGATGTCACGCCTGAGGAATTGTGAGGCTTCCCCATCAATTCTGACATTGATCTCCCGCTGCCAGTGTGTGCGACCGTGCTCCGAAAAAAAACTTCAACATTGGACATCCTGCGGTCATCAAAAAACCACAACATTCACGTTCATCTCTCACATCTTGCATGAAATCCTCAAACGCATCACACACACACAAAACTTCAAGAGACTATCGTCTTCCGCTCTATGAACTGTACATTCGTGATGTCATGTCGAATTGTGTGGGGCCCCCATCAATCCTGAGATTGATCTCCCGCTGCCAGTGTGTGTGACAGCGCACCGGAAAAAAATCAACATTGGACATTCTGAGGGCATCAAAACATGACAAATTTCAGAAATCTCGTCATCCCTCACATCTTGCATGATATCCTCAAGCGCATCACACACGCACACAAAACTTCAACAGACTATCGTCTTTCGCTCTATGAACTGTACATTCGTGCTCGTGAGATGGAAGTGCTTTGCGTCATGCAGCACGCCCAAAACCATCAGGAACCAACATCTTGTGAACATCTCTGAAATCTTCTCACATCCCGGCTCCGGCCACGCCGGGGCAGCAAATGTTCACGGAAAGAATGCAGTCTCTGAATTCCTTTCTGTCTGGGGGTGTTTTCTTCATTTGGTTGGTCATGAGGCGGAAATACGCATGAAGTTGTTTTCCAAACTCTTCTCTGGATCTGACTTTGGCAAACCTGATGCTCAAGGCTTCTGGCCCCTCTTCCAACAATTCATCCCATTTCTTACCCATACCATTCTTAACCCTCAGGCGCATGTTCTCATCGAGGAGGGGAGAGTTGGGAAACATCTCCTCATGGAGCTTCAAGAGTCGTTCCATTTCCTGTCTCACCAATGCATTCCCCTCTTTGCTCCTCCTGAAATTCTGAGGCAGGGCCTGTGGCAATGCAGGATGGATGACAAACAAAAAAGAATATGATGGTGTCCAAGATAATTCAAACTCCATGCAACCTAACCTTGGGCCTCTGGAACTTTTTACTTCCCTAGAAAAATTAGAAACCTGCCAAAACAAAGGATATGAATTCCATGTATTCACATGCGGTGAAAAGTGGTATCCCACGACAAGGTGTGCCAGCAAAAAGAAAAATAGCAAATAAATTCACAGGCGCTGTGCCCATCACAAACAAATGATTGATCCAAGCTTCCCTCCCCACAAAACATTGTTTCGGAGATCAAGGTCACTAAATAATGGACTGATGATGGGTGATGTTGCCCCCTATCTGGTACGATTGAAATTCAATGGATGCGTGCAGGTGGGCAAAACATGACAAAACCTACTGGACTTGAGATTCACCTTGACCAAACCATTTGTGTTGTTGAACATGTTGAACGCACTGGAACGGCAAGGTTGAGAGGGGCGAGACATCTGAATAACAAGTTTGGACAGTCTCAATGTTCCCAACATGATGAACTAGGATTTGTTATGATGGAGGTTAGACCTCTAGAAACTATATTTTTCACAGGTCTGACCCCCCTCTCCCCTGCAACAACAAGGATCCTTGGAGTCTGTGAATTCTTTTCTATGAATTTGTGTGTTTCTACCTCATGTGCAGGTGAAGTCCAAGCACAATGATTCCCAACACGGATTAAAGCAGCAGGCTAGGGAATGAAAACAGTCGGAGACATAATTACTGAAGTTGTGTTGAAACAAAGAATTGAATTCCGACCTCATGATTCAAGAAAAACATGTAGGTGCTTGGCACCCTTGAAATTACATCGCAACCCGAACGAGGGCCTCAATCTCCTTGTGGGCGTTCAATGCAGAACACTTCAAAGCGGTCTTAATGGTCTTTCTGGCAGCGGACTTCACCGTTGGCTTGCGCGACTTGGATGGCTTCACAGGCTTCTCCGCATCCTCAACCTCATCTTTGCCATCAACTCCACCTTGTTTTTTGCTGTCATCTTGGCCAGCCTCATCCTGCACCTTGCCTGTCTTTGGCCTTTTCTTGGGGCTTGACTTCTTCGGGCTGCCCTTGGTGTCCAAAGTTCTTGCCGGAATGACATTCTCCTCCTGAAGAAATTGCTTTGGCCACTTTACAGTGTGTGCCATCTGGAAAGCCTTCAATGAACTGGCTGTCAACGCAACCTCAAACTTGTCAGTCTCAACCTCTGCAGGCTCATGGGAAAGAAGGCATGCAATGCGGAAGGGGGAGCAATTCACAACAACACTCGCAGAAAGTTCCTTCAGCTTTTCCTGGAGCAGGTTCAAGAAGAGCCACGCGCACTGCCTTGAGCTTGGTGATGTCGATGGGCAAGTGGCATGGCTTCGCCTTTTTGAAGTGGCTTGCCCATGTCGTCAGGACCACACCGACCCGCCATTCTGCTGGCCGGAGAGGAGGAATGAGTAGCACAATTTGGCCTGACGCAATAGTAGTGATGCAGGAATGGTCCTTGCCCAACAATTTTTTGACGGCGCTTTGAGATACCGCCTTCCAAGCCTGACTTCGGCTGATGCGGTTTCCACATGTACCATGGTGATCATTCAAAACTTTGCACTGGTGTTCGGCCCATTGGTGCCAGTTCAAAGTTCTAGACACCGAGCGTGAGTTCTGATGGCAACGAATGAACTTTGCATCGCAGCCGCCGTCTCCAGTCCTCAAGTTGACGACGAGCTGCCAAAGGTGTGAAAACAACTTCTTGCTCTGAAGATCAGACTGAATGTGGGGGATGTCAAGCAAACTTGCCAATGTGAAGCAACGCCGTGGAACTGGGCCAGATGCAGGAACTCGCCCTGCGCGTTCTTCAGCTGCTGCAGTGGTGCACTTTGCCAAATCATCTTCATCAAGGATCGGGCGAGCTGATGTTCCCACATGCAAGCACTTCAGCTCATCCATCTCAAGGACATTGAAGTTCTCTTTCGCCTCATCCTGACCGGAAGCAATCTTAGCTTCCTGTTCTTGCAAGCTTTTCATCAAATCGTAGCATTCTTTGTCGGCACCTTTCAGATTTGGCGATTCTGTCTCGTCTGGGTTCAACTTTGGCTTCTTTGGCTCACTCACTTCAACCTCATCTTCTTCCCCGGAGTCTTCGTCATCCACCTTGACAAGAAGAAATTGCTGGGGCCTAACCCATTGGGACAAACAAAGTGAAGTCCCCAAACCCCCCTGGAAACATTGTTGTGGAAGCGAAGCCATGCCAATCCAAAGTTTAGCGAATAAAAACATGGCACCCAACCAAACATATTCTATCTTGTTGTACCAACTTCTTCATTCATGGTCATCCACCTTGACAAGAAGAAATTGCTGGGGCCTAACCCATTGGGATAAACAAAGTGAAGTCCCCAAACTCCCCTGGAAACATTTTTTTGGATCTGCCTTGAAAAGGACGATACCACAAATGCAAATGCAAAATCACCGACATCTAGGTCACTGAAAAACGATTGTATCTATTGGCAAGGCTGCACGCCAATCCAAAGTTTAGCGAATAAAAACATGGCACCCAACAAAAACATGCTATCTTGTTGTACCAACTTCTTCATTCATGTTTTTCTTTCTTAACAATCTCAGTTGAGCCGGCCCATCAACTTTCCGCAGCCAGGTCACATCATTCCCAACTGCCATGTCGCGGTCTGAGCAATATGCAACGTATGCCTGAGTGAGCTGGAAGGGAAAACTGTGCTATTCTCTTGCACTGTCAGTGTCAGGCCAAACAAAAGAACACTCCCCCCCCCACACATCCTCCTAAAATCCACTAAGGTGCTTGACGCAGTTGGTGTTCACTGTAGACAGAGCAAAAACTCATCAACTTGACAGCACTTGCCAAGGCCCGATCGGCGCACTCTGGGGAGACAGACCGTTGGTCGCTTGGAACTTCTCGGGCCATCTCGGAAGTTGCTTGCCTGCAAGCTGCTTGATACTGTGATGAAACCAACGAAGATGCAGTCATGAGGTCTCTGCAGCTCATCTGGCTGGAAGCAAACTGGCGACGCAACGATCCAAAGTGCTGTTCCAAAGGCAGCTCAGTCATCCGCCATGGGAACCAAGGGTACCCCTCGGGAAGCGAAGCGCATTGGATTGCAATGAATCCACAAAGATCCTGACAGGTTCGAAAAAAACATTCCAAGTTCCAAGTTATCCCCCTCTGTTGTTGCCAGGGGGGTCAGACCCCTAAAAAATGTTCAATGGTATGTTCAAAGGGTATGTTCCAATATGATCTAATGCATGCTTGGGTTCGCAAACTAACTAGATAGATCTGGATAGCTTCATGTCAATCAGTCCTGTAAATTCTTCACCGTCTGGGTTGCTAAGAAGCAACTGCCGCGAGGCAAGGACCACTGCTGCTCCCGCTCATGTGAGAGCAAACGACAAATATCGAGCAGCACATGGCAGGTCATGCTGTTCTCCAGCCTCTGCGCCACCGATAACTTCTGGTGCATAACTGCTGACTGGACCAAGGACTGCACAAGGTTGATTAAGAGTGCACCGCGTAAACTCCAAGGAACTTCTGGTGGTTGGAACGTGCCCTCAGCATTCACACCTGGTACCTCTGCGATGAGAAAGTAAGGATTGAGAAAAAGCGCGGCCTGCACGTCGGATTGCGAGTCAACACCAGACCACGCCCCAGGCGGGCAACCCAAGTCTCTCGTTGCCGAGTAGTCAACTGGAAAAGCCCCAACGTAAATGCAACGCACATGACTCCGCAACGCTCTGGCCACATTTTTCCTCAGCCATCCACCAAAGAGACACAAAAAGGACATTCTTCAAAAAAAAAAGCCTTGACCAATATTATATCGCAATTCTGTCTCTGCAACCTTGGACACCTTCAATTTATGCCAGCATTGTAAGCCAACCAGCCACTTGTGCCGGGCGAGGTGTTACAGGAACAAGATGATATTTTCAAACATAATGATCCGAATGTATCAATGTACCTTCCAGGATGACAACCCTGAAATTCTTTTGGTGCACCTTTTCAATCACAAAAATACAAACCAAGATACTGTATGTGGGCCGGCCCGTTCAATGCATAGATGGGTTCTCCTCGATACTTTGGCACAGAGAAGTTGAAAGACATCAATGCACAAACTGGAAGAGGTTCAAACTCCAAAGCACCGAAGAAGGGAATGTTTGCTGATGACACACGGTGCCCCAGAAGGCATTCCTTGATTAAACGATGAGAAGCATGCCCGTCAAACACCAGTGAGCGAACAGCAAATCCACTGTGCTCCATACACCGGCCAATAATGCTCAGCATCTCTTCCATGCCGCATTGTAGCTCATCGGAAGCTCAAGGACGGGAAAACGTGGAAGTCCTTTGATCTTCGTGGAAGGATCCCATTGAAGTGCCACCATCATCTCTTCAGCAAAGTCCACATTAGCCAGGTCAAGCTTCTGTAGAAGATTCTGATCTTGGCCCTCGGTTTGGCCGCTCTCAGAATTCTGAGAAGCATCAGGCAATTGCAAAAAGCAGGCTGCAGCTGCTTCCTTGGTACCCCAGCTCACGCCAGGCTGTGCCAACAAGACCCTTACCCATCCTTGTTCTTACCACGTTCAGCTGCTTGAGGAGATAGGTTTTATCGAAGGCCATGACAAATCTCCTGGTTCAATACAAGCTGGAAACATATAGTTTCTCGGCTAGAACAATTAACTAAAATCATGGGGTCCAACATTCAAACACAAATCATAAATTTTGGTCTTTGGATTTCACCCAAATATACCCAAATCATCATGGTCTTTGAAAATTTCCCTCTATTGATGATGACCATCAAATAAAAACAAAGGTGCTATGGTCATGTTTGCATTATTGGTAAAGAAAGGTGAAACCCATGTGTCTTGTCCATTTTCTCTTGTAGAGAAAGGCTCTAAGATGCAACAGGTCTTGATAAACTACCCCAATGCTACCCTGCCCCAAATGCAACCACGGTCCTGGCTGGGCAAAGTGGCCGGGCATTGTGATGCGGGATAAGTTCTTGCACCATTGCTGCATTCATTGAAAGCACGCTCTTGTCTGCCAGTGCCAACCATGGGTCAGGCAGGCTTCGGTCCAAAAGCGTGGCCAGATCCCGTTTGGGAACTGCATGAAATACTCCGAACTCCTGGAGCGCTGAATCAAACCAAAAGCATCTGATCCATCATCCCACTCTGAACAGCATCCCAAAACAAATCACTGGGAACCCACCTGTAATCTGATTCTGGTGAAATAATTTCATGCAGGCTGAGGTCAAGGTCAGAACCCCCAAGATCAGTCGAAGGCCAGATCCCAAGTTGCTAGAAAAAAATCATGGACACCAACAGGTAATACAAAAGACTTAGAATCATCACTGGGACTACTGATTTCCTCGCCAAAAGAAACTCCCTTCACCCGCCAAAACACCAGAGTCCTGCAGCAATCGTTTGTTGCATGCACTCAGGCTCAATGAGATACCTGCTTCTGCCATCAATGCAGACTCGTGCGGCGACAGTTTCAGCCCACGGAAGGAATGTACACCTCGATTTGCTCGGCGGATTTTCTCGACCATTGCCACAAGAATTCCTTGCACCATAGGATGCTGGCTTCGAAGACCAGAAGCGACGAAACATCCAAGTTTCAGATCTACATCGCTCACAGTGGCAAAGTGACCTTCGGTCAGCGCGTGAGCCATCCGCTCGACTTTCTCAACTTGCTGATGGGATGAGTCCGACGCATAAGTAGTGACAATTGGAAGCACCGTTGATGATTGAAAGAATTTCATCCGATCAGACTGTTTGGATGGAGGAATGGAGAGGAAGCTGATCCTGACATATTTTTGGAGCTCCGGCACTGACAGTTTGGACAGCATTTCCAATTCCTTTTCGAATTTGCTGTACTTGAACACTGCGCTCTCTAGCATCTGAGTCACCACCTCCTGGGCTGGAGGAAGGTTGGTCAATCTTGCTTTGAGGAGAGCTGCTGCCATATACTTGCAATAGAATCTCCCTGTGTTTCTGACAAGGCTTTTGTCTGTTGCCAAAGAAGTGCAGATGGGACACATATCACGGTGGCCACTCTGGAAAGAAGAAGCCAAAGTCAAACATGTTCTATCCCGCACAAACGTCTTCTCACATCTGCGGTGAAAAATTGTGAACTTGTTGGTGGTGATGTCATGCACATAGCGGTGGCACTCTTCAGCGTCGCCTTCTTCATCTTGTTTCGTTTGACGGGCACCATCTATTTTGGTGTATGCAGCATACAGCTCAAACTCTTCACGCATAAGTGAGATGCGAGCATTAGGTCTTGCCTCAAATGCAAAGCCCTGGCACTGCGCAACATCAACCGCATTCTCTGCTGTGCCATCCCCTCACCCTTCTGGCTTGTCTTTGGGATCTGCCATCTCAATGTTGGACCAAGAAACCTTGCCATCATCGTTGACAACGCCTTTCTGGTCCATCATCCTCTTCTGCTTTTCAAGGCATGTCTTGTGCCTTCCAGATTCCATGTGCGATTTCAAGTACGCCCAAGTGTTCCTCTTGACTGCATCCACGACAACTCGCTTGCCGACAATGTTGGAACAGACAAGGCATTGCACTGGAAACTTCTTCTGAGCAGTGCCAAGAGGAAGGATGGTAAAGGTGGCGCTCAGCTCCGGCTTCTCGCTGATCTCCTGCCACTCAGGAACCATTCGATTTCTGAAATTACCCACAGAAAAAACAGTGTTCCAACATCAAAATTGGAAAACCAACATGACTGTGTTGGAACCCACCATTTTCTGTTTGCTTCACCAATTTCACCATCACAAAGAATGCAGCCAACATCCAAGTCAAATCACAAACAACTAAAAAGAAAATGATGGGGTTCAAGCCTTGCATTATCTTTCCTAATCCATACCTTGTGTCCCTGGAGTTTTGCCTGAGATTTCACAGAAACTCGCTCATCAAACCCAAGACCAGTCAGGAACCGGTGCCAAGCCTTCGCCAAATCGATGTCAGACTGCGCCATCCTCCTTCTTTTCACAGGCTTGGGCATCTCGCACAAAGCGTTGAGAGGCAAGTCATCGTAGTCATCTTCATCTACTACTGGATCATGTAGGTTAGTTTCCGTCCACACGGAGGGCTCCACTTTGACAAAGTCCGTCGGGCCAACGGATGCAAAACCTCCATCAGGACCAGCAGGAACTGAAGCTTGCGCAGCTCCTTCAATGTCAACATCTTGAATGTGTACAACTCCAAGGCCTAGATGTGATCGCTTGGTCTCATTCTCAGCAATGAGGGCATCCAAATGGTCTTGCAACTTCACCAAGTCAAACTTCCGGTTAATCAGAATCCTGCAGCAAATCTTGCACTTCAAGCTTTCCACTGACTTGGCGCTAAGTAGATGCTCCTGCAGACTTCTGAATCCACCTGCTGGGCATGCCACTGTTTTCTTGCATGCTGCTGCATCATAATGGCACTTCATCCAAGTCGAGTAGTCCAGGCCCATGTCGTACAAAAAGTTCTTGGTGCCCATTGCCTTGATGACGGAAAGTTGCTTCTGTCGTCCTCTCTTCGTCTTCTGCTCAACCTTTTCTTGATCTTTTTGGATGTCTTTTTGATCCTTTTTCTTTGATCCTTTCTCCTTCACCAGTCTGCTCTTTGCTCCCTGCGTCTTTTCCATGTCTTTTTCAGGATCATCTTCAGGTTGCCTGACACTCCCCGCGAGGCTATCCCAGCTCCTAGCAAAAGGTGCTTGTGGCTTTGCAAGGCCTGCAGTAGAACAAAGCCTATCATGTTTGGAAATCTTTGGCGGTGGCACATCCTTCAGGAGGTGCTCGTGATCCTGCCCCGTATTCATGGACAGCATGTTCTCTCCAGGAAGTTGCTGTTCATCTCCAGCTTCAACCTTCTCGTCTTTCAATTCATCAGGATCATCAGGCGGGTCCCCTCCGGGCAGCAACAAGTCGAACACCTGTTGCCAAGCCACCTCTTCGCAGATTGTTTCTCACGAACTGGATAGCTCCCTTCGCACTCTCATCATTGCAAGTCGTGTCTGGTTGTCGGATGTTGTGGCTTTCAAGGGACATGCAGTGAGGAGTGCTATCAGGGACCAGCAACCACAATCACCATCAGCAGGCACTTGCCTAGTGAGAATGCGGTGTTCATCCTCACCCAGCTTTGACTGCAATTCACGGAAATGGTCCAGGGCTTTCCTTTGACGAAGGTAGGCTTCCCAATCCTCACCAACATTGTTGACAAGTAATGCAAGTTGTTCATCAATGACTTTGAGTTCCTGTCCATGTACTTTGTCAAAATCATCACATTGGTCGCTAAACCATGCAGGAAGCCAATGGTTCATGTCAAGAACATCCTCGGTGGGGACAAAATCTGCTCGGGTCAGAATCGTCACCCATTTGGGTCGACTCTTCTCATCGGCATCATCCTGTGGGAAAATGGTTCCAGCATAGCCTGCCAAATTGACACCTAATGCCTTGATATACTCCCTCACGCTAATCCTCCTGATGGTGGGAGCATTGAGCACAATATGAAGTCCTACATTGCAGGACTTCGCATACAAAAGCTCCGACACGCCAAGGTAGTATGAAGGCTCTGCCACACAGCCAAAATGGTGCAAAAGCATCGTTTTGCCACAACTTCCTCCCCAAAGTCCAGCAACAACAACAAAAAAAACATAGGCTCCAACCATGACACCAAATAAACAGTTCGGGGGGTAAGGGCATCAGAAACAATTTTAGAGACATGGTCTTGTTCAAAACATTTTCTGGGTCTTTGAGGAGAAGAAGACTGGAAACTGAAGCCAAATCATAAACACCATAACCAAAGAATCAGGAAGTACAATCGCACCCCTTGAAACCCTTTCCTTCGACATCTTCTATCTTTCTCGGGCAATCTTTGCGACCTGGTTTGTCAACCTCCTTCGAACTCAAGGTTTCCTGGCCAATTCCAACGTCGCAATACCAAAACACGAATTCTAAAGAACAAGTCAAGTTGGACCAAGACCTGGCATTCAAATATCAGGCGTTTTCCTTGACCACATCATCTAGTATACCTACTTAATTGATGCTTCACTATCTGCAACAGCAACACCCAAATTGCGGATGGACACCTCCAAACAAAGCTTTGCAATGGGCACATCCATCTTTTCCTGGAACGGCCAAAAATCCGGAAGTAAGCTATCGTATTTAGAAAGATGTTTTCACTTGGAGGAGGGGTTGCTATCATCCCTATCCACATGCGGTGAGAAAAGAAAGTCTACGCTGGATGCAACATCTACTTCCAACATCCCCATCATCCCAAATGACGGAAGAAACAAATCATGGAAGCTAAGATTAAGGCCACATCCCAAACTATCCCAAGTTGGTCACATCCCAAGCTTCCCCAAACCCTGGCTGATTCATGAGGCTTCCAAAGGTGAACCAGAAGAATTTGATGGTTCTCAACGTCTGTTGGGGTATAAGCAGGATGCATTTATGATCCTTATTTTTTCAGATTTGGGATGCCTTCGTCTTCTTTAAAAATTCATTATGTAAAACCTTTCAAATGTGAAGATTTTTGGCTAGATCCTAGATTTCGGGTTTTGGTGGTTGTGTTCTTTCCTTTCTTGTCTTCTAGATCTTCTAGCAAGCAACGTGGGATGTACATGATGTGCCCCGTTCCTTGGACTGATCTTGGCGTGCATGAAATTATTCTAAGGGGGTGGAGAACCTTCCACTGTATCCACTGTGCCCTCATCGATTCGCTTGGTATTCAAACATGAAACAAAAGAATTTGTTGGTTCTCAACGTCTGTTGGGGTATAAGCAGGATGCATTTATGATCCTTATTTTCCAGTTTTGGGATGCCTTCATCTTCTTTATAAATTCAATATGTAAAACCGTTCAAATGTGAAGATTTTTGGCTAGATCCTAGATTTCGGGTTTTGGTGGTCGTGTTCTTTCCTTTCTTGCCTTCTAGATCTTCTAGCAAGCAACGTGGGATGTAAATGATGCGCCCCTTTCATTGGACTGATCTTGGCGTGCATGAAATTATTTTAAGGGGATGGAGAACCTTCCCCTGCGCCCTCATCGATTCGCTTGGTATTCAAAGATGAATCAAAAGAATTTGTTGGTTCTCAGCGTCTATTGGGGTATACGTAAAATGCTTTATGATCATCATGTTTTTCCTAAGGCGCTGACCTTCAAAGACCCATCAGCCAGCCACTCCCAATCACACCTTCGCAGGATCTGCCACCTTTTCCACCTTCTCATGACCTTTCGCCTGTCTGCCGGGTGTATATAGTGTATGGCTTTGGCTGGACTGGTATAGGGGTAGCACAACGCCCATGAATCTATATGGAAGCCCTAAGATTGCAATCCCCACCAAAAAGGAAAGGATAATGCACCATCTACTTCCAACATCCCCGTCATCCCCATCATCCCCATCATGGTGGAAAAAAATCATGGAAGCTATGATGAAGGTCACATCCCAGAAGTAGGCATCCGGGGTCCGACCAAAACTAGTCAAGCTATCGGGGTGAATATTTTCACCCTACCCTGGCTAAATTGGCACCTTGGAAACAGGTCGTCAGCAAAGTTCCCAAGGCCCAGGCTACTGGCTTAAAGTGGGTGTGTTGAACTTGGGACAGGTGATATTAGCATCCCGATTGAAAACTCCAAATTTACGACATGCTGATCCTTCCACATTGTCATCGTCCTCAAAGTCGTTGTTTTTTGGGATGCAATACACTTTTAAACAAAGGCATATGATCTTGGAGTGCATGAATTTATTTTAAAAAAGTACAGCTGTGGGGCTTAGTCGGGAACCCTCCCCCATTGCCTGGTATCTGGAGGTGAACCAAAAGAATTTGGTGGTTCTCAACGTCTGTTTCGGGAATAGGACGATGCATTGTGATCTTGATGTTTTCGGATTTTGGATGCCAGTCATCTTCTTCATAAATTCATTATGTAAAACCTTTCAAATGTGAAGATTTTTGGGTAGATCCTAGATTTGGGGATCTGGAGGTTGTGTTCTTTCATTTCTTGCCTTCTATGATGTGTCCCTTACCTTGGACTGATCTTGGAGTGCATGAATTTATTTTAAAGAAGTACAGCTGTGGGGCTTAGTCGGGAACCCTCCCCCATTGCCTGGTATCTGGAGGTGAACCAAAAAAAATTGTTGGTTCTCAACGTCTGCTTGGGGTATACGACGATGCACTGTGATCTTGAAGTTTTCGGATTTTGGACGCCAGTCATCTTCTTTATAAATTCATTATGTAAAACCTTTCAAATGTGAAGATGTTTGGGTAGATCCTAGATTTGGGGATCTGGAGGTTGTGTTCTTTTATTTCTTGCCTTCTATGATGTGTCCCTTACCTTGGACTGATCTTGGAGTGCATGAATTTTTTTTAAAGAAGCGAGGCGGCCAGGTCTAAGATTGCATTGAAAACCTCAACAGTAAACTGTTTGGGGAAAAAACGCACCTGTTTTCAAACAATTCTGCTCCACCAATTGATCCGCCCCACCACCCAGACCACAGCGCTTTTTTCAATGCCATCGGAAATTCTGATTGGGTCATTTATGTTTCCTATCGCAATCTTTGCACAAACGTACAGTCTCAAATGAAGAATCCTTTCGCTTCAAATGATGACAGCCCACGACATGGTAAATCGAACCACCACGAGCAATGTAGATTTCACTCGGGAGGTATTTGAGGTGACTTTCGTTCTTTTGGAGGTGCATCCCTTGAATTTCTTTCAATAAACGTTCGTTTTCCTTCCTCACAACTCCAACTTCAATCGCCAGTCCACTGTACTGTGGACGTGCGTTCTTTGATTTCCCAGTCACACGCCCCACAAGTACCACACAACATTGCAATGCCAAATAGATGATGGTACACGCCCCCACTGCGGCCAGTGTGACCAAGGTGTAGAAACCCCATGAAGTGTCATCAGTGGGCTCTTCCGACTCATTTTTTGTGGCCTCAACAATCATAAGCAAAGGAATATACATTGCGAAATCAATGATGGCACCATGAGCCATGAAGTCTATAGTGAATGACAATAAGCTGCCAAGAGGATGAAAGCTGACTCCCTTGACTTTGAGCCACCATCGAAATCAGAATCAAACCAGAAAAACACCTCAAAATTGTCTTCCAGTTAAAGTATGGGAAAAAACTTTACACTGAACCTTTTCTTTTTGGTTGATGTTATTATTATATCACCAAACTCATTGCATTTTTCTGTTTCACATGAGATGGTTTCACCGGAATAAAAATCTCATGGTTCATGCATGGTATCACTTTCCTTCATTTTTGATATCACTTTTCGCATTGAACTTATTTGGTTCATAGTATGATCATGTCAAACTCGTTTTGCCTGGTATCTGAAGGTGAACCAAAAGAATTTGTTGGTTCTCAACGTCTGTTTGGGGTATAACAAGATGCATTGCGATCATTACGTTTTCAGATTTCGGATGTCAGTCATCTTCTTTGAAAATTCAATGGATGCGAAACCTTCCAAATGTGAAGGTTGCATTCTTTCAGTTTCTGCTTTTTAAAACTTCCCAGCCACCGCCCAAACACACCTCATTCGACGGTTCAAATGGCCCCGGCTCTGCAACATTTTCCACTTTCTCCTGTGTTCGGTGGCCAGGACGGCAACACCAACTTACCCACAAAAAGGGCCCTAGCCACACGGACCCAATGTTGCTTGTTTATATTCCCCTTGGAACCTCTAAATTTATTTTCTTTGAGTATGCTGATGTGCCATGGTATACCTCTGTGATCCTCTGAGACTGGTACAGTGATTTTTCAAAAAAAGCTTGGATCAAGAATCAAGACTTGGCATTCAAATCCCACTCTAATATACAGGGACGGAATGTTGCTTCTATCACTTGGAGAATGGGTAAAAAATCCCCGTTGTCATTTACCAAAAGAAACGGAGGAGTGGTTCCTATTGTCCCTATCAACAGGCCGTCAGAAAGGGCCCTAATTTTTTTGGTTCACCTTGAGATTCAATACACTTTGAAACAAAGGAATAGGAAATTAAGAACCTATAGTAAGCTCCTTGGATTGAAAAAAATGTTCTGATATATTCTGCCTGAAAAAATTGGTTGGTCGCCGATAGTCTCAGAAACAAAACTACACACAATCTCTAAAAATGTTTCGAGAAATCCAGGTTCAAACCAGAAACCGGTTCACTCACAACACGGATGTTTGAACATCTTTGAACAAGCTTCAACCTACCAACCGCTCCCCAAACACACCTCCCTCGATGGTGCAGATGGCTCAGAGTTTTCCACCTTCTCCTGCAGGTGTATGGCTTTGAACGGACTGGTATTTCGGGATTAAGAAAGCACCCATGAATTATTTCTCAAATACGGGCGAACTCCTTGGCCCTACAATTGCAATCACCAGAGAATGAACCGCTGATACAATGCAACACTGAAGGTGAGGGTTGAAAGCCTAATGGATGCATCTACTCCCCATTTTTTTTGCCGGGGCGTCCAACGGTTTGCCCTACATTAGAGTGAGACTCACTCCCCATCATGGTGGAAAAAATCATGGAAGCTAAGGTAAAGATCATCCCAAGCTACCCCAAGTTGGCGCTAGAAGGAAAGATTTGCAAAAAAACAAGGAGATTGGAGATGGGGTTGTGGGGCGCTCTAACCTTCCCCCATGCCCCACTTGATTCGCCCGGTATCCACAGGTGAACCAAAAGAATCTGTTGGTTCTCAACGTCTGTTGGTAGTAGCATTTCAATATTATATGTGTAACTACCTTGAACATCTCCAGACTTGATTCAACAAGTATCTACGTGTTTTAAACTAGTGGAAAAGCATCTGACAGGTACAGGGCAGAAAATGCCAGATAAAGCTATCGTGCCCGGCCTACTCCATGTGACTTGGGGGACCTGATTTTCTGATAAGTATACCTGCCGACATCCCACGCAAACACTCTTTTTTCACCAGGATGCGACCTTCGTGCAATATGTTCGCAGCAAACGTATCAAAGCATTCTTGTACAACTAAGGACTCTAAATTTGGAAATTGCTGCAAGTGATGCTGCAGCCACTGATCCATCAGGGATCCGTTTCTACAACTTCCTTCCCATTGCCGGTAGATGCAACTTCCTTCTGGCTGGTCGGACTGAATACCTCCGGCTCGCTTTCTGTCAAAGGACATGTCTTCTGAAGCTTTCGAAAATACAAACGTCCCAAGGACGAGAGTTCAGACAGGATGGCTTTCTGGGTGGAGTGCATAGAGTCCATCTGATCCTTGATGTCTTCCAAGACTGCCACCATTTTTCTCTTCGAGCTGGCAGAATCGCTGTCTTCACTCTTGCAGTTGCCCTCTGACGTCTGATCAGATTCCACTTCCTTCGGAGTTGACAAAGTTGACGCATCCATATCACCCATGGTAACCCTCGTATTGAAATGTGAACACGGAACCGAGCTCGATCCAATATGCAACTGTGCAACACGAGTTCCGTCCAACCCTCCAATTTTCTCCAACAGCATCGAACAAGCTTCACCCTCCCAAACTCCCCAAACACACCTCGCTCAACGGCACAGATGGCTCTGAGCTTTCCACCTTCCAGGTGTATGGGTTTGCATATAGCATCCAGATCAAGACCAAAATCTTTATTTTTGGGCACTTTCACATAAAGAATGTATAAAGAAAAAAACCTGTCTGATTTGAAGGAATTTGGGTTGCATACAACACTAGCACAGGACCGGAACGCAACCGGAACGCAACTGGAACGCAACCGGAACGCAACCGGAACGCAACTGGAACGCAACCGGAACGCAACCGGAACGCAACTGGTACGCAACCGGAACGCAACCGGAACGCAACTGGAACGCAACCGGAACGCAACCGGAACGCAACCGGAACACAACCGGAACGCAACGGGAACACAACTGGAACACAAGTGGAACACAACTGGAACACAAATGGAACACAACTGGAACACAAATAGAAAAATGAAACACAAGCCTACATTTCTCTAACCTTCTCCCCGGCGCATCGCCGGTTTTGCGAAGCCCATCAATCATATCATATATGTCGACTTGAAACAAAAACATCAGTAAAAAACAATCCCAAAAAGCCGAAATTTGATAGGTTCCAACCTAAAGTGGGTTCACCTCACGCGTGTTTGAACATCTTCGAACAAGCAAGCTTCAACCTCCCAGCCAATCCAAACACACCTCCCTCAATGGTGCAGATGGCTGAAGCTCTACCAACTTGGAGAGTAGCTCCTGTCTGCTTGAACAGTGCAGGTGTATGGCTTTGGGTGGACTCGTATTTTAAGAAGGTTAGCACAACACCCATGAACCTTTTTTCAAACATGGGCTTGAAATTTTTTTTTTCAAACATGGGCTTGAAAAAATATGTGAATCCGTTGGCCCTGAGATTGCACTGACCACCCAAAAAAAGCTATAATGCAATGCAACACTGAAGCTGAGAAAAGAGAGTTTAGTGGATACACCATCTACTTCCAACATTCCATCATCAGCACCCCATCATGGTGGAAAAGAAACATGGAGCCTAAGGTAAGGATCACCCCAAGCCCCCCCCAAGTTGGTCACGTCCCAAACATTCCCTGATCAATTTGCCTGGTATCTGAAGGTGAACCAAAAGACTTTGTTGGTTCTCAACGTCTGCTCGGGGTATACGAAGACGAACTGTGATCTTGATGTTTTCGGATTTTGGACGCCAATCATCTTCTTCATAAATTCATTATGTAAAACCTTTCAAATGTGAAGATTTTGGGGTAGATCCTAGATTTGGGGATCTGGAGGTTGTGTTCTTTCATTTCTTGCCTTCTATGATGTGTCCCTTACCTTGGACTGATCTTGGAGTGCATGAATTTATTTTAAAGAAGTACGACTGTGGGGCTTAGTCGGGAACCCTCCCCCATTGCCTGGTATCTGGAGGTGAACCAAAAGAATTTGGTGGTTCTCAACGTCTGTTCAGGGAATAAGAAGATGCATTGTGATCTTGATGTTTTCGGATTTTGGATGCCGGTCATCTTCTTCAAAAAATCATTATGTAAAACCTTTCAAATGTGAAGATTTTTGGGTAGATCCTAGATTTGGGGATCTGGAGGTTGTGTTCTTTCATTTCTTGCCTTCTATGATGTGTCCCTTACCTTGGACTGATCTTGGCGTGCATGAATTTATTTTAAAGAAGTACAGCTGTGGGGCTTAGTCGGGAACCCTCCCCCATGCTCTGATCGTTTTGCCTGGTATCTGAAGGTGAACCAAAAGAATTTGTTGGTTCTCAACGTCTGTTTGGGGTAAACCATGGTATAACAAGATGCATTGCGATCATTACGTTTTCAGATTTCGGATGTCAGTCATCTTCTTTGAAAATTCGATGGACGCGAAACCTTCCAAATGTGAAGGTTGCATTCTTTCAGTTCCTGCTTTTTAAAACTTCCCAGCCACTGCCCAAACACACCTCATTCGACGGTTCAAATGGCCCCGGCTGTGCATCTTTTTCCTCTTTCTCCTGTGTTCGGTGGCCAGGACGGCAACACCAACTTATTCACAAAAAAGGCCCCAAGCAAGGAACGTGGGATGTAAATGATGTGCCCCTTTCCTTGGACTGATCTTGGCGTGCATGAAACTATTTTAAGGGGATGGAGAACCTTCCCCTGTACCCTCATCGATTCCTTTGGTATTCAAAGATGAATCAAAAGAATTAGGTTCTCAGCGTCTATTGGGGTATAAGCAGGATGCTTTATGATCATCATGTTTTTTCCCAAGGTGCTGACCATCACAGACCCATCAGCCAGCCACTCCCAATCACACCTTCACAGGATCGGCCACCTTTTCTTCCACCTTCTCATGACCTTTCACCTGTCTGCCGGGTGTATATGGTGTATGGCTTTGGCTGGAGGCCCTAAGATTGCAATCCCCACCAAAAAGGAAAGGCTAATACAATGCAACACTGACGTTTCATGAGGTGAACCAAAAGAATTTGGTGGTTCTCAACGTCTGTTTCGGGAATAGGACGATGCATTGCGATCTTGATGTTTTCGGATTTTGGATGCCGGTCATCTTCTTCATAAATTCATTATGTAAAACCTTTCAAATGTGAAGATTTTTGGGTAGATCCTAGATTTCGGGTTTTGGAGGTTGTGTTCTTTCATTTCTTGCCTTCTAGATCTTCTAGCAAGCAACGTGGGATGTAAATAATGCGCCCCTTTCCTTGGACTGATCTTGGCGTACATGAAATTATTTTAAGGAGATGGAGAACCTTCCCCTGTGCCCTCATCGATTCTCAAAAGAATTTGGTGCTCAGCGTCTATTGGGGTATACGCAAAATGCTTTATGATCATCATGTTTGTTCCCAAGGTGCTGACCGTCAAAGACCCATCAGCCACCCACTCCCAATCACACCTTCACAGGATCGGCCACCTTTTCTTCCACCTTCTCATGACCTTTCACCTGTCTGCCGGGTGTATATGGTGTATGGCTTTGGCTGGAGGCCCTAAGATTGCAATCCCCACCAAAAAGGAAAGGCTAATACAATGCAACACTGACGTTTCATGAGGTGAACCAAAAGAATTTGGTGGTTCTCAACGTCTGTTTGGGGAATAAGAAGATGCATTGTGATCTTGATGTTTTCGGATTTTGGATGCCGGTCATCTTCTTCATAGATTCATTATGTAAAACCTTTCAAATGTGAAGATTTTTGGGTAGATCCTAGATTTGGGGATCTGGAGGTTGTGTTCTTTCATTTCTTGCCTTCTATGATGTGTCCCTTACCTTGGACTGATCTTGGAGTGCATGAATTTATTTTAAAGAAGTACAGCTGTGGAGCTTAGTCGGGAACCATCCCCCATGCCCTGATCGTTTTGCTTGGTATTCAAAGGTGGGCCAAAAGAAATTGTTGGTTCTCAACGTCTGTTGGGCTATAATATGCAAGATGCGTTTGACATGTGAAGATTTTTGGGTTAGATCCTGACTTTGGGGTTTTGAAAGTTAGGTTTTTTCAGTGTCTGCTTTCTAAACTTCCCAGCCGCTTCCCAAACACACCTTCGAAGGCTCAAGTGGCACAGGTTCTACCACCTTTTCCACTTTCTCCTGTGTTGGGTGGCCAGGACAGCACGTTTTTAAGCCTTTTTTTGTTCTTCAGGTTGGAACCTGTGACTTCTGCGCACTCCGACACACCAAAAAAACTAATTCAAAGACTCGCAACATGAATATCAAGATTTCAAAGGGAAATAAAGGATCTTCTATATGCATTTTTCCACCGTCCAGTCCATCTTCAGCAAGTGAAACATCGCCAAAAAATTAGACTCAGACCGAATGTCGGTCAAAACATATTGAACAAAGCGTGAGACACATTCACCCCCAAACCCACATCCACGTTGTTGGACCCGTTGGGCCTCCCCTGCATCTGCGGATCCATTTGTAGCAGCCTCCATCGGGAACACACGTGCAATGAACATGGATGAAGAGCCCAAAAAGATCCTGATTGTGATCCAAGCTGGATCCGAAAAAGAACATGGATAAAAACAAAGGACCCAAGCATTAACACTCAATTCACCTACGATAAGGACAAAGGGCCCAACCCCACCCTTCCCAAATTCTTGTAATCGAAAATCAATTGGGTTCAGGTTGGCATAGGAACTTCAAAGCCTTCTAGGACGCATTGGAAAGGTATCGGATTGAAAATGTCAGAAGCCGACCTATTGTGCTCAACCTACTCGATGTGACTTGGGGGGCCTGATTTTCTGACCACTTGCCCGATTTAGCTGAAAGGGTAGTAAGGCACAGCCGGCTGCACTTCCCATGCCATGCCTCCTTTTGGTTCGAATCCTTCTTATCATTCTGATCCCAGCTCACCTCCTGGCAAACATGGCCGCGCTCACAATGCTCACTTCGTTTCAAACATCATTCTGTTTGCAAAACAGACTTGCCCATACATGAAAACACAGCAAAGAACATCTCACAATGCGCGCTGGTCATCCATGTGTCGGAGAAATTTGTCTGACAACATCTGTTCGGCTCAAAAACAAGTAAAATCGAAGGCTCCATGCTCCATTCTATTTCAATCATATTCCATTGAACATGTATAGTCTTATTTTCAGGGGTCCCAAGCAACCTGCGTTTTGCTTCGTTTGTTTCACCCGTTGCTACCTTAGCATCCTTAGCTTGCGCTGCATCGCTTTCCCCCTTTTTGCAGCGAATTGCAAAACCGTCCTTTTCTCTGCTCAGTGCCTGCAGGACCACCAGAGGGTAGAAAAAGGCAGGGTTTATTTGCAAGGTACTGTGCCTGAATTGCCGTATGGACGAAAAATACCAACAATAGTTCAAAAAAAACCTGCACATTTGGTCGACGAATTCCCGCCTTAGAAAGGCCATTGTGGCAACCGTTACCGCGCCATGCCCCACAGAAAAACACTAGACGGTGAAATTTGGAATGCTCGCATGTGCTGGCCCAACATTGAGAAGGGGGAGACCATTTAACACGATCAGGGCCCACTTCTGAACAGCAAGTCAACACCCCGCAATCCTTTGGCACAGGAGGTTTGCAGGACATGTTGCCGCAAAGGCAATCAAAAAGTAGCACCCCCCCAGGTCCACACTGAGGCTCAAGGTGCATCTCCTTGTTGGCCTGGCATGGGGCTCTGCTTTGGGCATGGTGAAATAATTTCGTATAGGCCCAGTCACTATGCCAAACCTTTGAAAAGTGACAAGTTGTAGTCAGATCCTGCAAATATTTCGGGATTCAAGTCTTGTTTTCTGCAATCAACCTGACCTTTACCTTGGCCTTGGTTAAATTATTTCACAGGGATGGGGCAATGAGTCTGGGGGGGCCCGTGCTCGAGAACCCTGCTCGCTTTTCATGGCATCGAAAAGGAACAAAAAGAAATCTTGGATGGTCAAACATGGCTAGGGTATTTGATCGCTTTGTTCCTTGGGTTCTGTATGCTGTACTGAAGCCTTTCAAATGTGAAGGGTTTTTGACAGGTCCCCATCATGGTGAAAAATCTTGGAGGCTAAGGTGAAGGTCGCATCCCAAGCTATCCCAAGTTGGTCACATCCTAAGCTTCCCCCCTTCCCTGATCCATTTGCCTGGTATCTGAGGGTGAAGCAAAAGAATTTGGTGGTTCTCAACGTCTATTGGGGTAAACGCAAGAAGCACTCTGATCATTCTGCTTTTTAGGATGTATGTAAAACCTTTGAAATAACAGTGAAGATTTTTGGGTAGATCCTAGATTCCCGGATTTGGAATGATTTTCTTTGATTTTAGGGCTTTCTAGCGACTACATCATGAATTGATCAAGAAGATCGAGGACATACCAATTTTGACTGAACATAATAATCGTATTGCATCCTGGCCATTTACTGCAACCCCCCCTGAGGTTGAACACCTTGAAATTCTTTTGGTCAAACATCATAGAACAAGCTGGCTGAATGGGGTTTCAAGTTTTTTCAATCAGGAAGCGTCACGCAATCTTGAATGTAAGGAGCAGCATCCTGCATGCCTCCTCCTGACTTCTAAGCTAAAATCACATGGTGTAACAAACTAAACTGCACAAGGGCTTCGCACGATCAATGGATCGAAAACACACTCTCTGTACACCCACTGTGACATCAGCCAGTGAGATCAATGATCTCAATGACATCAATGATTTCAGGATCGTCACAGATTTCAGACTGAATTTTGGAGTAAGTTTCAAACCATGCGGCAATCACTGAATTACAAAATTTGTTGGTGTATACCGCAGAATCACTGAGCTCTTTGGTTCCATGGACCTTTCCAGATTTGGACACAATGTAAGGCTTCTTGAGTCCAAGCTTCTTACGCAATTGCTTGCGCGTCTTCTTAAACTTGTTCCGCAACACACGTGTAAGCGTCCGCTGCAAACAACGTATGGTGGGAAGGTCACCCATGAGCGTCGTTGGTTTTTCCATTATGTGATCCTGGGTGGGAAAGGTTTGTTCGTTTTGAACGGTATGCAAGATCGAGAAATTTCCAAAAGAAAAAACATATCCCAAGTCCACCAAAAACAAACACTTGCAAAGCCTGAGTACCCAGATTTCGTACAACGTCTGACCTGAACCAAGATTCGAAGAAACACATGTGCGTGTTCACCTTCACAAACGCGAAATCTTCAAAAAGGGACTTCACAAAAGGGAGTTTGTACATCCACGATCCCCTGGGCTGTTCCCAAACAATGAAAGGATTTCGGACTGCTTTGATCAGGCGGCAAAAGGTTGCCTGGGCAACATGGGCAGCCCAAGCCATCACCAACATCTCAAACACAATCAAAGAATATCAAAGAACCTTTTGGCACTTGGAATTTTTGAAAAAATACAAGGACATCGTTGAATGCAAGGAACAGCATTTGCTGCAATAGCATTTGCTAGTTGCGAAGTTCTATCACGAGGATCGCCCATCGGTCCATATTTGTGTCTTTGGTGTTGCGATGACGTTAAAAATATGAACATTGAGCATGGCGGTCCTAAAAATAGCAGCGCATTCTCTGCCAGCCGGAGTCCCTGTAGGAGAAGGGACAACCAACCCACGCGGGTTGTTATGTCCTCCTCCATCCCAGCCGACTTAATGTCGTACTTTGCCCCCTCAAAGCCAATCCTGGCAAGGAAGCAGAAAGGAAGAAAACAAGGGGGGGCCAACCTTCCCATGTTGAGAGGTTAGACCGCTGGATGGGTTTTGCAAGAGAAGACCATGGGAAACCATTGGGACTATAATGCACAAAAAAAATCACGGGACCCACATGTTGTGAAAACAAATAGCTATTCTAGCTCGTCTACCCTGATTTGTTTCATAGAAATCCCTGCTGTTCTCGCAGCGCCCGTCCTACGGATGCTTCGAACAAATCCACCACTGGCTGAGAAAAGGTCGAGACAGTGGATGTCTCGAGCGCCTGAGGCGTATACAATGCCACGGACATGCTTTTTTACATGTCATGTGAATGTTGAGACGGCTTCGTATAACTTTACTTTACATCCATGCCACTCACTGTGTGCCGTTTAGTTGCCCACCCAACGCATACACCAATCCAGCCAATAGGAATATTCGCATTCCGGATTGTACCATTTCGTGCCAGTGACCTTATTCAAGCTGGGTGCCGCATAAGGACCGATGTATGATGTATCATTGCGTATCAGTGCCACAATGGATTTATAGAAAACAATGGCATCCAAAACCCAGAAATTTTAAATCTTGGTGAAAAAAAAACATGGAGGCCAAGGATGACCGAGGCAAAGATCACATCTCCCTGGAATCTCCCCCCGGGTTGGGCAAATCTCTTGATCACCATATTGCCTGCTGAGCCCTAGACGAGGGATGCTGTATCACCTAAGTCACCCCAATGACCTTGATGTTTGGCTGCATGTGCATCCTGCTTTATGCCCAGCGATGCCAGCAGCACCACAAAAAGAACAACTCTAGATCCCATTGATGCCATTGCTCAGGCACAACACGTTTCCCTTTTGAAAATGCTACGGCACAAACACACCTGCACATGAATGATCACATGATGTATTTGCAATATCAATATTCTGTATTATTTCATTGAACAATTGTGCTCAAATAGGCGCTGGCATCCTAGAAAATATTTTGGTAAGGACGTTGGCACCCATTTGCAACGTATGTATATATAATCCTTGACTGTTGCCTCAAAATAGTCAAAACAAGATCTGGCGAGGCTAGGATCTTGAGAAATAAACAAACACAAAACTATTTCAAAAAAAACAAGAACGGGGGTCACAATACCCCAAATTCAGGTCAAACAACCTAATCCAACAATTTTCTGAAACATACTAAGGCTCCATGTTGTTTTCGGTATTTTTTTTGCCTGTCCAAGCCATTCAAATGCGCAGCACCCCCCCGAACTTCCCATGACCGTGACAAACGGACAAACAAGGCCAGCTTGGCCGCATCACGGTAATCAACCGTGATCTCATCTCCGATGGAAATGGGCTGCAATGCCACCACCTACCGCACAAACAAAAGAAACCGACACTGGATCTGAAACCTCAATGCCGCAAAAAAAGTTGCTAGTTGTTTTCTTCAGGGCGCCATCTAGTTGACCAAGTTTTTTTCGTGACATCCAACATTACTAATTCATCTTACCTGACCATATGTTGGTGCCCTTCACTTTCGTCATGAGAACCCCACCTGCTGCTCCGTTTGCTTGGAAAACACGCAGTTTGGTGAACATGAATGGTTTATGTGTTGTAAGTTGTCACTGGCTGAAGGGTGGAGACCATCAACTACCACATCGCCTTTTGCAAAGGCAAAGGGTGAAAAAAGTCCCAGTCCTTTGTCACCAGCTTTGAGTTGTCGCAAGTCACAAACACCTATAGGCGTTGTACATCGAGGCATGGTGCCTCAATGCTGTCAACTGGAACAGGTGCAGCTTGAGCCACGCGCTATCGTCCAGCGCAAACGTCCACCCCCCCCCCAACTGCAAAAACAGATTCCCACAGTTCTGTCTATTTGCCAAAACTCACAACAACATCAACAAAAATACGTTCAGGGACCTTATTCACATCCGTGCGCTATCGAAAGTGCACAGGTGCACCATCCATCACTGCAATATCTGCAATTGTCAGCCAATTATCATGGAATCTGTCCTCAACATCCAGCTTGTTGTAGTGAAAGGCCGGGGGGGCCAATTTTCTATTTTGAGTCCTTGTTGAAATTGCACAGGCACAACATTCTTGTCATATCTTGTAGTTGTCAACCTATTATCATGGGACCTATCCTCAACAAGTTGGTACTGGTAGTGAAAGGCTGGCAAACAAGTCTTATTTTCAGAATTTCTTCCCACAACAGCTCCAAAATAAAATCACGTGTGCCAACGTGCTTACCAAACCATTTTCTAGGATGCCAACCCCAAATTGATGCTAAAATAATTATTGGAGCCTAAGCTTTTTCCATAGTTCCAGGGAGCCATGCTCGTTTTATTTTTATTTTTTATATAAATAAAAATTATTTTTTATTTTTTTAGGGGGCTTTCCAACCAGATTTTATTTTGGAGCAACCGACGGGGATATAAATAGACATTATACCATTATATCATTATTACGTTTTTAGGCTCTGGAATCCCAACCAAAAAACCTTCATTTGCCACGAAAAAACAGGATCCACAAAGGGGCAACTCGCATCCCAAGATGTTTAATCAGCCCAAGTTGCTGCATCCTGTCGTGACATTGAGACCTTTCCGGAGTCCATGGTCTCTGCAGAAGCACCACGTTTGGTGCCTTGTTTCAACCCAGTTGTTTCGCCCGGGGTAGCCGGGGGGGGTATATAACGGTGCCGTTAACAACCCCCTTGGATGTTTTTTCTTGTGATCTTTTCGACATATGTGAAATAATCCTAGTAAAATCATTAAAACGATCATCCAAAGTTTTAGGAGTTACACCCTGAAAATTCGCACGAGTGGCGTCAAACATGTTCGGTCCATGGAAAAGATCATTGCATTGAACAAACAAATGCTTATCTTGGGATCTATGTGAAATTTCATTGGTGATACACCACTTGTTTTCATGGAACTTGAACATGATGGTTTGGAATGCCAGAACCTCCTTAGGCTTAGTTTCAGGTTCTACAAAAAAACATAGCAAACAATTCCACCGTTCTCCAACACAGGGTGGATTTCTGAATCAAAGATCAACTCTTAAATCCGGAGATATGGCGGCTCAAAATGAGACCCCAAAATGGCGGACCAATAAATTGGGTTATCCTCCTTCCCAGCAACAGTCACCACCAAGATTTTTAGGCAACCAGGGATCCCAACCAAAAGCTTTATTCGCTACTATTCGGGGAATAGATCCAAAATATGAATATGAACCCCCAATTTCGCAGTCCCAAAATTTGGCACTGCACAAATTGGAGCCCATTGTCAAAAAAACAACTAAACTTCAACAAGGTGAGGTCGGTGGTAAGGGGAAAGGTCATTCTGTCCTTCGTCCAAATGTATGATCAAATTCGACGATCTCGTAAATCTCACGGACTAAAAATCATGATGGTGAATGACAACGGTTTCTGTGCAGGCAAACAAACTACTTGCCACTCGGATACATAGCATCAAAAGGTCTTTCGGACGAATCCGCTATGGTTCAGTGATTCAAACCAACAAAGACCCACCAAAACATCAAATGAATTCATCATCTCCAACAGGCGTCATTATATTATATTACCAACCCAAACAATGGACTGTTGAAGGGAATTTGCATTATTTGGATCTCCCCAAATGGTTTAGTATAGTTCCCATACAACTGGGGGCTTATCTCATCTCCAACAAATACCCTAAACAACCAGGGTCCAACCCTCCAACCCTCACCTTCAGGGCTTGCAACCTCAAGGGTTGCATGGATGGAAACTAAGGGAAGGTGGATCACCAGAAATTCGAAACAAAACATGGGGAAAAGGTGGGGAAAAATGAGGAAAACTATGACAAACATACATGAAAATGCTCACAACTATGGGATTTTTTGTGAAATCATTCTTTGCGACTATAGCTTTTCATCGTATATTCTATCTTCTGTCTTCATGTGAGTAGGAGTTTTGTGGTGAAGGTTGGTGAAGCTACAAAATTTCGTGCTGCGGCTCTTGGATGATAAACCACTGACTTCGAACATCAATTAACTTTAGTTACTTCCATTTGACTCAATGGTTTACTCTAAATGGGTTGATCAGTGGCTGAAGTCTGTTTTTCACTTGAGTGACTTCAACCCCTTCCACTTGAACACCAACTTCTCTGGACCATTTCAAGCCCAGCAACGCCGGAGAAGGAACCATGGCCATCGCCAGGGATTGTCATTGTGACTCCGTCAAGAAGAAATGTTGGAAAAGATTCATGCTAGCAAGTTGTGTAACTATAGCAGTTGGGGGTCAATTGGAGATCTTTAATATTCTGCTAACAAACAATGAACAAATCAAATCTGCTGAAATGTTTTGTGGATTAAGAGGCTTAATCTTAGCTTATGGGGAAGAAGAAAATGCTTCTACTTGACTCGAAAGCGCATGTTGGGAGCGGCATGGATATGTGCTGTGGGGCTGTGGGGGTATCATAGAGGGTACTTTGGAGGGTATGCTCATGACACATGAACATCCAAAATACTGCGGACAATGACGATGATCAAAACGGATTCAAATGATTCTCAAGATTCAAACAGTTCAAATAAGTCAAATGAAATGGAATGAATGATTCCACCATGATCATTCAATCATAACAACATCTTGACTCAAGTCATGTTGTTTCTAAGCTATAGTTTTCACATCCAATACTTTCACCATTTTTTGTAAACTCAGCTTCACCAACCAAAACTTCCCTTCACCCAACCTGCAGGACACCTTGCTGCGAAAGCCAAGTCTGAAAGGCGTTGGCCGTTGCCTGGACGCTTCTCCCGATGGTCAGCTTTATGGCTGCTGGAGAAAGTCGCCTTTGTTAGGGAGGTTTTAAAAAAACGTGCGATACTGTTGATGGTTCAGAAATCCGGCAATCACCAGTTGAGGTTGGTAGTTTATCCCATTATTCACAGAGTTTTTATACATCCCAGGTGGTTGTTTGGGATTTCTGAACCATCAACAATAGGTTTAAAAAGGCTGTAGGTTTACGCCATTTTGGGGACCATTTGGGTCTCCTCCCTTTTTGTTGAGCTTGAACTTATGTGGTGATGATATACAGCCAAGACCCTTATTCAGATGATTCCTTGCGCAGGGTTTGCGTTTTGATGTTATTTCTAGGAATTCAAAATGTAACGTCGTGGGCCTCCACGGGGGTAACGCGGGACCCGGACTGGGATCATTTTTGCCAACCCGCAACCATCCAGAAATTTTCACATTCCTGAGCCCCCATCCTGGGAACTAGAATGGATTTTCCGGAAACAACAGTGAAGAACAAGAATCCCCCTCTATTTTGGCCCGGAATCCACTCAAACATGAGACAAGACCATCAAACTCGGGGTTTTGCAGAAGCCCATGGCTTCCACACCTCGATTTTGTCGATGTTCTGGTTGTCGGAATTTAATTCGGGACTCCCATGAAAGACTTCAAAATACTTATCTACACGAGTTTATAGTATGCCTCCCTATGGGATAAGGACAGTACATTTCGTAGATAAGGATAATACATGATAATACCCTATGGTCATTTTAAGTGATTGATTTATCCTCATGGTTATTTTGAATCGCCCACATAATGGTAAATTAAAATCTCCACATAACTGGGTAGTATAATCCCCAGCAAATCCCCTAAACAACCACGGGGCCCGTACTTTTCATTGCTCACCTGTTGTTTTTTCCCAGAAACCCCAATACACCGGACACAGCCGGACAAAATGGCCCGCCTCGCCGGAGTATTTGCTCTTTAACTTGCCCTCGGATATAAGAGCCAGCGTCGGGAATGCCTACGGCCAGACGGCGTAAGCTGGCTGGACACCTTAACATGAAAGCCATGACTCTGACCACACCTTTTTCAACATCAACTAATGGTTAGTTGGTGCTTTGGAGCCCGGTGGTTTGGGATTCGAACATCGGGGGCAACGCCCCCGAAGAATTTGAATTTCAATCCCTTTCATACCGGGGGAATTCCAGGAATCCAAAGCACCAGGCCCCAAAGCATCAAGCAACCATATAGCTGACAACAACCCTGCGGTAAATAAGAAGGCAAATATGAGAAACGACATCTTCAAGGTCACTCCACATGAGTGGCACATCAGCCAGTGCCTACAAAGATACGTTTAGGACAAAATTTTACCAATGAAAAACCACTTGCCTTGATATTGGCCTTCTCACAAATGGTTTTGCTAACTGTACAGTCCACCTGGCAAAAATCAACAGTTGAAATCTGTTGGTGGCTTTGGCCACGGACGGCCACGGACAGGTCTGATGCTTGGTAAAGGTTGATGTTTCTATGAAACGGTTTCTTGCTTAGGCTCAACTCCCAACTTGCAATCTCCAACGAGGCAGGCAGCACGTCCGCAATTTTCACGGGCCAGTCCTGTGATACCTCAAGGGTCTGAACTTGGGTCTGACTGGTAATTGCTTGATTCACTGTGATCCCATCTTGTCCAAAACTGGAAGAAACACCATGAAAGTATCCACAAAAAAACAACTCTTACCTGGTACCCGAAACAACCAGTTTTTAATGGTTGTTTCCATTGGATGATTGCAAATCTTTACGTGGGAAATGGTTGTTTCACCATTTAAACATCCATTGAAAATGATTGTTTGGGGTTCCTGGTAGCAATGAGAATATGGAAATCTGGAAATCAAACAAACAAAAACTGAGGTGTCAGCAGCTTGATCTGCAAGTTTCTCCCAGATTGGTGCCAACCTGCCGACTCAAGGGGTGTTCATCATGGGTCACGGATCAACAAATTCAATGGACATTATGAGCCCTTGTAACATCAGGGATCACCCCAAGAAATCACCTAAGTGCAATGATTTGACGTTACTTCTTAGGAAACTGGATTTTCGACAAGTGTTGAGACAGAATCATACAAAATATCCTGAAAATAGTCGAGTTTGTTGAAAAAAACATAGAGATGTTATGATATTACACTAGCAGAAACTTTGGTGAGAAAAGCCCTCAATGTGTATCAGCCTCACCCTGGAATTTGCGGCGCGCCTCTGGCAATGTGTGCACCAGGGTGCATAGAATTTCACGAACCAAGCGCCACGCTTGACGTTGTCATCAAAGTTGAACTTGGTCAGCTTCACGATATTGTCCTGGAATCCGATGTACCCAGGTCAGGTGCTGCAAACTTGGTTGGGTAAAAGGACAATCCAGGAGAGAATTGTTGGAAATGACAAATCAACAAACACAAAGGTGACTAGGCAGGGCAGTTAAACCACCCAATGTCAACATTATGCAAAACCGTCAAACCATCCTCATCCTCCACCAGTATATAGAGTTAAACAAATATCTTCTTCACCTGCACCTACAACTACCACTACCACAAGCACCATTAACAAAAACATCCCCAAATGGCTCTCAGGTCCAACCTGTGATAACTAACCGTCCTTATCAGCTTGCACAGTAGTGAAGGAAGTGGCCTCAAAAACCGCTTGGTCATCGAGTCTCATCTTTCCATCAACTACTTGTTGGTGGTTGAACCACCCATCTGAAAAATGCGTGCAAGTCAAATTGGATCATTTCCCCAAATCGGGATGAAAAAAAGAAAGTAACCTTTCTCCCCATAATCATGGAAGTGAAAAATTATCCTCATTGAAAGGAAACTAATCTTGGGGTTCGTGCTTGTGTACCCCCAAAGTGCTAACAATCCCTTCCATGAGGGGATCCCGAATATCCAAAGCACCGGGACCCAAACCACCAAGTCTAGCTGATTCCAAAAGATTCTGAAAAAAATCAGCTGGGAAAAAATGCCTGGTTAGTGAGTTACCCAGTTCAACAGCATGTCCTTGTCAAATTTAGAAATCTTTCCCTCCAAAAAAGGAACAACAACATCTTCTGGAAGACCATGCATGCACTCAACGCACCTAATATGCCGCTGAGGCACAACTAATATGGCAAAGAGCCACACAAGAGGGGCTCTCATGCCTCCTTCCAAACAAGGGCTGTTGCAAAATCATCCGATCATTCCATCTCAGTCAGTTTGTGCCAAGAAAAAGCAGGAAATGAGCGGGATTTGTTGCTTAAATTTCAGCAATAATTCCGGAACGCACAGATTTCTCCTCATGTTTCTTGTGTTGTTTGGATACCCAACATCACGTCCAAACACTGCAACCGAACTCATGTCTCCTCTGGCTGCAGCATCTGCCATGCCGCGGCCCCACGTGAAGCTGTTGGAAACACTGCAAGGCAAATAACTACGTACACATATAACCCTTCCTACCGCAACCATATCAATCAACCTTCTCAATTGAAAGTTGGTAATAGATCACTCCAGCATTTTCAATGGAAAATGGGGGGGCAACGCTGCTTTGGTATGCCATGTTCCACTGAACCAGCCGATTGTTAGATTCCAATATTGGAGCACCAAGATGGAAAATCTGTCGGAACCTGTTGCTAAAGTTCCGCACCAGAGGTTGTCTGTGCAATCATTTCCAAGATTGGTCCAAGTGGTCTGAGTGTCTTGCCTTAGGGACTAACTACAACTACAATCAGTTCCTCGAGAAAACGAAAATGGTGTAACTCAACAGACTTCACAGTTCAACGTAAGACGAGTCAGAGTCAATCAGTCAAAAAAAAACCGCACCATCCATAACTTATTGAAGGTGATTCATAGGGGGTTGGTGCTCCCCTTATGGGTTGAGATACCCCCTTTTTATTTAATGCACTGGCCCCCTATGTGATTCATGTTCCATCTGTTCCCACATTTGGAGTGCCCTTTCTTTTTCCGCCTGCGGTCGAAGTGTTGACTGTACATCCGCCTTTGAATTTCAGTCGCAAAAGGTGTCGATTTTTTTGCCAAGCCGAAACTCGGCGGCCGCCTTCCACGACACTTCAATGAGGGGAGCTTCTGAGGCTGAGGGCCTTTGATATGACATTTGACATCTTCAACACCTGAAAATTTGAACTTTTCATGTTCTATTCCTGTTCATTGAACCTTCCGTTTCATTCAATCTTCACACTCCTTGCTGGGTTGAAGTTGGTTGGTTCAAGAAATATACAAATTTGGTCGATTCGGCTCTGCTCAAAAGCTGGAACTCCCTGCGCAATCACTTCTTCGGATTGATTGGAGGGGCCAAAAGCCACTCACTCAAAACCCTGGTCGTCCACTAGTACCTGGAGCTTCAACAGTTATTCAATACCCTTCCTCCCAGAATCATGGTTCAGTGGAAAGTGGGTGTATCTCCAATATTCGTTTCCTTTCAAGTAGGATGATTTTCCACTGAACCATGATTATGGGAGAAAGGGTAACAAAAAAAGGGTTCAGATGGTCGTTGTGGTGAAAAAAAAAAGACCATCTGAGAGGGGCACAGCTGGTCTCACCATCTGCCTTCCAATGTGACCGATCCAGGATTCCTCAAAGGAGTGGAGACGTGGCACGAATAGAAACCAGCAGCATCCGCTTAAGTTACTCCACTTGCGATCTGCATGAAGGGTTGTTGTTTCTTTTTTTGTTCATCTGAAATCTGATGGATGATTTTGAAACCAAGCCCAACCATTTCGGGTGATACAAACAGCTTTCATCCAGACCTAGTTTGGCCTTTTTGGCGTCAAATCTGACCAGGCAGCTGGGTGCGTGACTTTATCTGGCGATGAGTCTGCAATCAGGTAGAAGACCTGATTAAGCATGCGAAAGGAAGCCGAAAAGATGCTTCCTTGAAATACACTTGCAGAAACACATCTATTCTTCATAGAAATTCTGATATAGGCACATTAAACCAGCATGGAATCAAATCATCAATTTCCATGAAGGTCAACTGATCAACTTTCATTTAAGTATTGGGCACGTCCTGGTGTATCTACACGGAAGGAGTTCTCTTTGCCAGTGTCCTTGCCATGAAAAGGCAGGCTTTAAAAGGAAGGACTTTGCATGGCGAAGGTTCGGTCATCTTGCGAAAGCTAAAAGACGTGATTAAAATAAAACAAGAAAAACTCAGCTGAAGGAATTAAAAGGGGTCCATTGGAACCTGCAATAGGAGCTGTTGATGACATCACGAAAACAAAGTCTTGTGGCGATATCTTAATTTGCAGAGTTCCAAATGCAGTTCCAAGTATTGGTGCATAAACATCAAGGGCACAAAACATCCACAACTAAAAGCTCTCAAAACTGATCATTTTACAAAACAGTTGGAATTCGAAAATAATTTGGATAGCTCCATCCCTCTGTAACTCCTCGTCCGCAGACTTGACTGTGGTACATTCTGCCAGCCTTGAACAAAAATACAACGAGTTTCCTTTGGTCCCCGTCAATTTAAACAAAAATGTTCCAATAAGCGAGGTGAGCCGGAAAACCGCAAAAAACACCGCCCCTGGGACATATGCAAGCACAAAAGTCCGAGTACTTGAAGGTTTATGTCATATGCCCATATATGCCCGGTGCGCCCTTTGGGTTATATCATTATCTATGAGATGAAGACTTGCATGCCATAAAATAGCTGTTTACACCAAACAGCTTTCAGACCAGAAGACTTTTACACCAGAAACTGTTTCATTACACCAAACGGCTCTTAACTCAGAATGGTTTCCAAACGAAAGCATCCTGCAAGATTCTGACACAAGGAAGCTAGACAGGTGCTGCCCTCTGGTAGGCCAAGAGCCCTCCCATCTGGTAGGCCAAGTGCCACTTCCCCTCTCCCCATGCCTTTTCCACCGCCCGCAAAAGCAAGGAAAAATCTGAAAAAAACACGCAGAAAATGCGCGAAGAAAACACTGTAATTAATTGAAAAATTACCACCACAGAAGCTATAAAATGGCGGCGAGCAAAGTACGAAAAAACGAAGCATCGGAAGCAGCAGAACGGAATGAACGGGGGACAAGCACAAAAAAAGCACAGGAAAACACACTTGCAGCAACGCCAGGAAAAGCGCGACAATGACTACGAAACAAAAAAAGAAATGACACCAGAAAAAAACATAAGAGAAAGTGTAAGGAAAGCGGGCGAGAAAAAGAGCCAAAAAGAGCACTAGAAATTTAGCCAAAGTTTAAAAAATGTGGTGCTCCTTCAGGATGGTGAAAGTACAGGCAAACCATGCTATTCACTGTTTACATAGTGGGGCTACTATGAAGCCAAACAATAATTAGATTGTGTGTTTTTCAAAAACCGCAAAGCACATCCCTCACACTCAAATGGCTGGGAAGGAGATGAACGAGTGAGTTGTACTTCACAAGACTCTCCGCAGTGCCTAATGTGCTCTGTTGGATTTCGGTACTCACCTCAAAGTCGGGTCTTCAAATCGACTTTTCACAGCTCAATTGGAAGTTTCAATCAACTTTCCACAAAAAAATAACAAATCTCAAGTATCTTCTCGTCTTTTTCAACCCAGTCCAACAAATGGTTGCTACATCGTTTTCATCCAACTAAAACAAAAAACGGCATGCCGTCATTCATGGCTTTTGGTACGGTTTTCATTGGGTGTAGCACCCTGTGACTTGAAGCTGCATAAGTACTGCGGAGTGAGGACAAACCAACGCCTGCATCAAGGCCACCAAAGCTTGGTCCAAATGAAGAAAAGATAAACGTTGGCAATTTTGATTAGACTTTTTTCTTATTGAAAAAGCATGTGAAACAAAATGTTTCTCACTCTGACCTTCCATTGATGTGTTGTAAGTTGTCAGTTTTTTTGAAAAAATGATGAAGATTTCAATTTTTCCAACGCCCTCCACCCAGGTTCCCGAAATCCTTCTCCATTCTTTCATGTGCTTCGACCTAGGCCACAGCCACATCTTCCTCTGACGTCACGGACTCGGGTTGAACCATTGGCAAATTGGGAGGCCCATGTATATCTTAAAGGATACAAAGATGGTGTTAGATTCTCAGAATCTACAAGTTCATCAAACCCCAACTATCAAATCCTACACCCCGGCTTTTGATTTCAACTGATCACTGCTCCAGTGGAACAGATTTTGAACAATTTTAATGATGTGACCACCAGGTGAGAGCAAAGCATCAAAGCATCCAGTCAGTTGCTGAGAGCAACACTGCTTCACAAGGAAACCTTCTTTGATGATGTCATCCCTGTGGATTACAATTTCCTGAGATGTGGCGTGGGCAAACTGTGGTGCCCTAACCTCCCACAGAATGAACAGCTTGAGTTTAAAAACTACCAGCAGAACTTGTTTTTTTTGCGAAAGGCAAGTTTCAGCAGCTGCCATGTTTGATGAAACAACGTTTAACCTCTCACAAAACGAGACGCCCCGGTGCACACCTTTGAGAAAAATGGCCCACCAGGTTGGAAAATGCCATGCTGAACATGCTGAATGTTGAAAAGGATTGAGTTGGTATCTCTGAATACCATAAGAATATCATCTGCGAGTTCGGAAGTAACAAAAACATACAAAAAACATGTGTTGAACGATCGGAGAAAGGTATGAGGTCTCATCTCCGACGCCGGAGTAGCCCCTGGGGTTTGTTATAGATTCCCATACGTCGTTTTGTATGCAAAAGTCAAAGATTCTCAGAAAAGCCGCAAAGCTTCAGGAAATCGTACACTGGTATCCTGATGGTTGGATCTTCAGTGTTGAAAAGGCAAAAAATGGTGTCCTTTCATCTACCGAAGCGATTTTTTCAGACAGCTGGAAAGGCATTTCAACTGGGTTCGTAACATGGCACAATGTTTTCCTGCAATACTTCTCTGATGCTAGTCTGATGCCAGCTCCGAATGCATCTCGGAGCTTCTGTCTGGATGCCTTGGCGAAAGTGCTTGTACAGTAGCAGTTTGTGAAGTTGTGAAATCGAAAAATGGCCAAGACCAATTCCCCTCTACCCAGTTCATGTCAGCCTGGATCCTAAAAAGTAACACAAATTTCAGGACCGTCAGTGTTTGATCATGGACATCTGGATTCACGGTAGAAACTAGATTCACAGTTAAAAAATTCAAAACATTTCAAAAATGGGCTCCAACCGATTTTCAAGCAATTTGTTTTGAAGGCAATCACGCAGTTCTGTACAGGTGAAGGAAATCGCCCAACACATTGGTTGGAACAATACTCCGTTTTGCAGCCAGGTTTGGATTCTCAACCTTTGCTCACTTCGCCGTCCTCTCACAGAGTTCAGAGTTCAAAATGTTAGGTGTTCTACATTGGCAACTGTTTTGAGCCCTTTGGATTTGGTGTCAACAGTTTTCAGAAACACATTCATTGGGTACAAATCTGAACTGTAGAATTTGAGTGGAAATCAGATTTATACATACAAATACAAACAGCAAAAGATACTCACATATCTTTGTTGTGAAATTCTCAGCGATTCAATTGTCTTTCCCCCAAAATGTTCCAAACTCCCACTTCCAAGCAGAGCAATGTCAAGCTCCAGTTTTGAGATTTTCCTTTGATTCGGAAATCTCAGAAATTCGAGTTTTGGTCTCTCCCAAACTCCACCCCTCCTGCAAGTCCTCACCACCCTCTGTCGGCTCGATGGGTTCCATGGGCTCCGGTGTGTTGACAGGTTGAGGAAAGCGTTCCAGGATGAGTTCACGGATCAACAGGAAGGACTGGAGACCACCTGAACTCCCCGTCGGGAAACTGACAAAAGCATGAGGTCCAGTTAACAGGATGGTGTTTTCCAGTGCGATGTGTGGAAAATTGTAACTTGGGATGTGCAGGGATATGCGGATTTTTTTCTCTTGATTTCTGGTGGTTGCATGTGTTTATAGATGATGAAGCATTCCATCGGGGCGCTTTCAGAATTTCATATACAATTTTCATCAACTTTCCAGATTTTTTTCGACAAACTGTTTCATGATACCGCAAAACATGGACAAGTCCAAGCCGATAGGGCCATGAGGGCTTCTTATGAAGAGTTCCAAGCCGATACGACTGAACCAGACTGAACTGGGTGGATGTCATCATATGTCGTCTGACCTGCTATTGCCACGATGACGGTGATCACCACAATCAACGTGACCTGGACTTCATCCTTAGCCGGATGGCCACGTGGTGTGTGATGTTGAGGTGCGAGTTTTGAAACCAAATGAAATCAGTGCAGGTTCCCAGCACATTGGTAGCACTGACTTTTCTTGAGATTTGAAAAATGTTCAGCAACATTGTATGATGCACATGCGCACATGCAGAGGTTGCAAGGCTTGACCAAGAGTCGGAATGCGCCCAATGAATTTCGTTGGCCAAGCACATCGTTGTGAGAATGACCACCAGCAAGGCCATGAC
Source organism: Breviolum minutum Mf 1.05b.01 (assembly GCA_000507305.1). Taxonomy (NCBI): domain Eukaryota; class Dinophyceae; order Suessiales; family Symbiodiniaceae; genus Breviolum; species Breviolum minutum. Next base: position 14,476 of record DF239684.1, on the reverse strand, counting down.
CAAGAGACCAAGTTCAATCTGATTCCATTGGTCCTTGCAGTCGCCATGGTTGACCACAACATTGCTTTTCATGTGTTTTTCCGAAACCATCGGTGAATTGAATGTTCTAACACAGCCCTTGCAAGACGGTGTTCTAAGCGGAGATTAGATATCTTTGTCCCTTGCTCTGTCGACCGTGCTGCACCCCTCCCTCCACACAGTTATTGAAAGAAAGCGTGAATTTCTACGCCATCCTGGATGCTTTCGGTATATCTGGCCTCTTGTTTTCAACACGTGTCCAACACGCCTTGGTGTACGGTGCCTGGCTTGCATGGAGGCCAAACGATGCCACCAGGACTATTGTGAAGAATCCCATCCTTAGCTCGTTCAATCAGCTTCTTGATACAAATGCTCTCTCGGAGCCGATATGATGAACTTGTTGTGTCTTGTTGTCATGTTCACCTTTGTTCCAAGGAACTGCGTAGATGGATTCAGAGTAATCGGGAGGGTCACGTTTATCATCTTCAACAGCATTTTTCTTACCAATCTTTCAACCTGCCAAGGGCTTTGGCTACAAACCATCCGTCGCAACTTACAACCCGAAAAAATATTGGGATTCCAAATACATGAGGGAGTTGGGATGAGTTGTGTATCAAGAATGCTTCAAGCTTCCCCAATGCGTTGGAGTTCGAAAGGAAAACCGTTCAAATGCTTGTTGATCTCTGCTTTTCCCCAACCGCAACCCTGCACACCCTGGCCCAGAAGCCTCCCATGTTTCAAAGCCTTTCCGATAGGATCGTGTCAAGAAACGCCTCAGGAAAAAAAACACATGAAGACAGTGATGTCTGTGATTCCGCTGGGTCAGAAGATTCAGCTGAACAACAGAAATTCGCCCTGAAACCCACACCTGACAACATGCCTTTCCCACAATCCTTTCTGAAAAAGATAGCAACAAAACCCCAGAATTCAAGATGGCCAAGCAACACCTGGGGCTCATCCTTGAGGCTCTTGTCTTGGGTCATTCGAATCCATGAGCCCGGTCCGACCTGAGTTTTGCACCTCCAAACGGCATCCATGAAATGCCAGATCGCAAATCCATCGCAGTCATGATTCCGACCTTTTAAACATAGCAAACAAGCACTTCAAGCACTTCAAGCACAAACAGGATTGATTGAGGCGCTTCGACATGACTTCCCAANGTCGTAGTCGTAGTCGTAGTCGTAGTCGTAGTCGTAGTCGTAGTCGTAGTCGTAGTCGTAGTCGTAGTCGTAGTCGTAGTCGTAGTCGTAGTCGTAGTCGTAGTCGTAGTCGTAGTCGTAGTCGTAGTCGTAGTCGTAGTCGTAGTCGTAGTCGTAGTCGTAGTCGTAGTCGTAGTCGTAGTCGTAGTCGTAGTCGTAGTCGTAGTCGTAGTCGTAGTCGTAGTCGTAGTCGTAGTCGTAGTCGTAGTCGTAGTCGTAGTCGTAGTCGTAGTCGTAGTCGTAGTCGTAGTCGTAGTCGTAGTCGTAGTCGTAGTCGTAGTCGTAGTCGTAGTCGTAGTCGTAGTCGTAGTCGTAGTCGTAGTCGTAGTCGTAGTCGTAGTCGTAGTCGTAGTCGTAGTCGTAGTCGTAGTCGTAGTCGTAGTCGTAGTCGTAGTCGTAGTCGTAGTCGTAGTCGTAGTCGTAGTCGTAGTCGTAGTCGTAGTCGTAGTCGTAGTCGTAGTCGTAGTCGTAGTCGTAGTCGTAGTCGTAGTCGTAGTCGTAGTCGTAGTCGTAGTCGTAGTCGTAGTCGTAGTCGTAGTCGTAGTCGTAGTCGTAGTCGTAGTCGTAGTAGTAGTCGTAGTCGTAGTCGTAGTCGTAGTCGTAGTCGTAGTGGTAGTGGTAGTGGCAGTGGCAGTGGCAGTGGCAGTGGCAGTGGCAGTGGCAGTGGCAGTGGTAGTGGTAGGCGTAGGCGTAGGCGTAGGAGTAGGAGTAGCAGGAGTAGCAGTAGCAGGAGTAGCAGTAGCAGTGGCAGTGGCAGTGGCAGTAGTAGACATAACGTGAATACTACCGTTTCTATTCGTAGGAAGATTTTTCTTATTGTAAGAAGTCTTCTGTTGTGGGAACCACAGTGTCTTGGCCTGACCCAATGGTGCCGGTTCCATCCTGTAACAAATCCTTGGAAGACCAACATCAAGTCAAAAGAAAAACCTTTGGGATGCTCAAATCCTTTTGAATCCATAAGCTGCTAAAATCTGAGTCTACAAGTGAGACCAAACGAAGCAAGCCCACACTAGCAACTCGAAACAGACTCTGGTGAGTTCCAGTATTCACCACCACTTATCATCATGAAATAAAAGTTGAAAGTGTCTTTGAATTGCACAAACAGTTTGTTTCCAGAAATGTACATAAAAAACAAGAAAATCCTCTTCATGACTTTACTTACCTGATCTTCAAGTCTGAATTCCACCAAGATGTTCTCATGATTGATTTCAAACAGAATCAGTGAAGGCCAGCATCAGGTAGGCTCCAAAGGCTGAGCAAAACTTTGGAAGGAAACAGTTGATGCCCACCACGAGAGCCACTCGCGGCCCAGACTTTAGTGCCAAACATAGCCTCAGAACGAAACACACAAACTACAGTATACAGTATACGTATCATCCTATCTTTGCCCATCTCTCCTTGTCTAAGCTCTGAAACTGATGGCCCTGATGGTACCGTAACTTGGCTTCCAACCAAGATTGGCGATGTCAGAATGCCATTTCTATTGGAGGGAACATAAGTAATCCCGTTTGAAATTCAAAGACCCTAGAATGGACGAATTTAGGAATTGTAGGCAATTCTAATTTTCAGCGGTTCAAGTTCAAGTTCCACGGGTTCAATTGGCATTGCATCCCAAGTTGCGTGAGCACCACGTAGACCGATGAAGAAAGCACTTGAGATAAGACCAGTGTTGGCTCCAGGCCAAGGTATCTCGGATGCAGTATTTCAAATTGCCAAAAATCGTTTTGGCATGCCACGAAAAAAGAGAAAATTATTCAAACATTATTCATACAAGCTTGTCAACAAGGCAAATGCCTCAAGATGCAACCTGTCGAGACAGTTGTGGCACTTTCGCCAGCATCGCCGGCCTGTCAAACATGCAAACTCTAATAAATCAGCAAACAAAAATTGGAGCAGGGAATGGGCGAGAACGCCTGGCCTTGTAAGAAAACTGCATGATTTTCAGCCTTGCTAAGCTAAACATGTGAAAAAGGACAACTTGAGGTCATTACATAGACCACATGAAGTGGAGAAGTTAAAGTTTCATTTCATCACTGACTTCAACAAACCTCCGCATCACCCAACTATGCCACAGTACCATTCAAATATAAAGAATGAAAAACAAAATGCAGGTCGATGGTATGCGGGGTGGCCTGCCTGCACAGGGAAAGAGATGAAGGTGAAAATTTGCTGGAGCCTTTCGAGCTGGTGCTCGAACGTGGCGGAATTTCTCAGTGCCACCAGCGCTGGCGCCGTCACGGCAGCGAATGCCATGAGCTGGTTGAGGTAGACAGTACCTCGGATGTACGGACGACCTACAGTACTATTCATATATATATATAATATACAGTTCCATTTGCACTTGCATATCATAACTATCACTATATAGCGCAAATAAAGATACGAATTGCAATCAACTTAATCAAAATCTCCAGGTCCACAACTGCAACATACTTCAGCAACGCATAACAACTCAATGTCAACCGAGAGCTGTTTGGATTCGGAACAGGTCAATTCGAGGAAATCATCAAGAGGGGGCTGTTCTGATTATTGTCTTGTTACTTTTCCAAATGTGACCTGCCTTTCATGGCATCTACTTTTGATATGTTTTGTGCAACGACAAGGTTCTATTTTTGTTTTGTCTGCCAGCACTGACGACGCCAGCCTCAGGCAAAGCTGGCGGACCACGGGGACGAAACTGCGGCTGTCCACCGAAGACCGCCGGGATGAACCACAGTGACTGTTCACAACGCTGCCAAGACACCGCTGAAATGATGAAAATCACAGCATCACTTGCAAAGAAAAGGAAATAATCCTTGACTTTCCACCATGTGCCTTTGGCCTGAAACCACTGATTCGGCTGATACACATGTCGAAAGCTACACTGTGACCCTGCACAAACGACAATCTCTACCTATGCAAGACCACCATGTTCATCGAGATATTCTTCACATTTCTTCACTGCATAATGCACAAAGCCAAGATGCACATTTAAGGCATATGAACACGTTGCTGTTGGATCGTGCACAATCATTCGTGCATTTGGCACATCCAACATCTTCGTATCCTGGGACAAGTGCGTGGGCTTTGATACTCAATCATAAAGTTTGACAACTGGAAAAAAATGCTTGCACATGTTTCCATTCAAGCCTTCAGCGCACATCTCGGTCGATGCGTTTGAAGAGACATTGCCGCCTTCACAGGCAAGGGAATTTGGGCACCGCCAGGCCCTGCTGATGTTGTGCCGTTGGAGCATCATGCCTCAATCACAGTCACTCCGTAAATGGCACAAAGTTGGCTTGCAACATTCATATTGGCCTCAAGTTAACGTAAAAAACGGTACAAAGTTCTCTTGCTCCACAACTTTTTCTTACCAAGCAGCCCGGCAACATCTCGATGGCGGTGGCATTGCAAATTCTTGCTCCGTCCGGGCACGGTACGCAGTGCTGGACCGCACTGCGATTTGCAATTGTCTTTTCCGTGACGTTCTTCACGAAGACCGAGCCCGGATCACACTTTGTGCATCCAATGCCATCACTTCGGTTGTAGCCACCGAGAGAATCATCGCAGTCCATGTCGTGGACCGTGGACTCCTGACACTTCAACAAACGAAGGGAACGCAGGTGGATCATAGCGGATCTGGATCAAACTGTGTGTCACCTGAAGCGCCAAGAAACGTTGGCAGAGATCCCGGATGCCCAAGATATCGATGCTTCGGAGCCGGTGACATTCAAGCGGGTCACTTTGACCACCTTTGCCCTGGAAGGAAAGGATAATCCAAAAATCACTTTGTATGTGTTGACAATATCTCTGAGATGTTCTTGCTTCTTTGGGCTTCAGCATGTTGGACAAACATGATGAACCTTAGAATATCTGTGTAGTTTCTTTTCTTTGAAGGCTTGCAGAGTTGGAGTAGCAAAGTTCCGCCGTCGGCCTGAGTTGCGGCGAACTCGTCTGATTGAAGATGCCGCTACCTGAACGCATGCCGAACACGGACAAACAACAAGAACAACAAGAACAACAAGAACAACAACAACAACAAGAACAACAACAACAACAACAACAACAACAACAACAACAACAACAACAACAGCATACCCAGCACATCTTTGTTTGATTTGACCGAGGCTCTCATTGTCACTTCGCCACTCGAAAGCAGCATGCCAGCTCCAGAAGACGTTGATACAACAAACTCTGTGGCATTAAGACGTGCGCCCTGGTGGGCTGCCATGAGGAAGGAGTCTACTTTGCAGTCTTGGATGTGAAAAGTACCACCGTCGATGACCCAAGCTGCTACGCTAATCACTTCTGAGCCTTGGGAAAGAAAACAGGTCAGCTGCCCAACATCTTTCACTTGACAATCTTTGAGCATTTATATGAAACATATCCCTTATCAAACTCAAGTAGAGCTACTGATGACTGTATGTTGTCTATACAGTCTATACTACACACGGTTTTCGAATTTTGTTTCCAGATAACAAACTCGCTTGATCGCTCGTGACCACTTGACTCTTGACGTCAATGGTTGCAAAGGAGGCGCTGGCAGAACTGTTGTACACCGTCATGTCTCCGCCAGTCTGTTCCAAGTGTTTCGCCTGTAGCGCCTTAGATGTCGCTGTTGAGAACTTGCCACTCGCCACATTAACGCTTAGTTCCGTTGCCCCTGTGCTTTGGAAGATGTTTGCACATTCCGGCTACTTTGCCAAGACACCGCACTTCGGTCACCTGCAGTCCTTAATTTGAAGGTCGACATTCGAACCAACAAATTTCATGATCTGATCAACATGAAATTCATGCTTTGTGAGGATTGCAGGACATGCTCATTCTGAATGGGCCGATGACTTGGAAGTGGCCAGTGGCTGAAGTAGCTGCCATATCGGAAACTTCAAACCAAATACTCCACATTTCATGGATATCACTTGGCTCTTCACCACTGCTTTCCAAGCATCGCCAGCTCGAACATCAACGAAGCGTTTGTCAGGATCACATTGCCCAAAGTCAGAATGCCGCCACCTTCTAGCTGGGCATGACCTTAAGCAGCATCTTGCCGAACTGAACTGGGCAGCAACAAACTCGCGTCAATCCAACCTGCATTGGATGTCTTTCCTTCCAATTTTGCCAATTCTTCACTTTCAGAAGCATTTCATTCGACAACACTCATGTCAATGTGCTTTGATCGCACCTCACTTGCACACCTGCACCTGGCTAAACAAAAAGTCCAGTCACATTGGCTGAAGCTCGCTGTGGCATTGGCAAAGACTACATTGCGAAGAACATAGAGGCCACCTCGTCGACAAGGCTGGAGCAGCACGACCCTTGAACGATCTTAAGCTGTTTGACATCTCTATGGGCAGTGCACCTCCAAAATCTTTGGCAGATGAATTGCTCACGGAGAGGGATCCTCCAGAGGTGATGAAGTTGGCCCTTGCATAAATCCCACCTGCGTTGCGGAGGCAAAACTGCTTGGCGGCCAAAATCCAACCGAAAACTCCATACTTCCAAGGACTGGAGATATCCGAAAACAACACTGGCCGACATCGTATTCAAACTTCTGCACACACCGAGGATAAAGTACCTTTTCTGTCTTTGTTTCTTGATTTGAAGGGAAGTAGAGCAGGTCGTATCCCCAACAGTCGGGCTCAAAAGCAACCCCGGGGGTTCAACAAGAAAATCTTAGATAGACACAGGTGAGGAGTGCAAGAAACATAAGGGTGGTGGATTCCCGTCAAGAAAAGCTGCAAGATTTCACATGAGCCCTTATCGTGAGCGCAACATGAACGCCATTCCGAAAAAAGATTCAAATAGAGCAACCCCGGCAGACGTGGAATGTAGACCCCGCCACGAACCGCCATCCCATGAAGGGCCATGTGCAGGAAAGGAAAGCAAGCAGCAAGCAAAAAAACGGAACCTGTCTCTTATTTGAAGCAGGTGTGTTGTATTTCCTCGTGCCCTTGCAGAAACAACGACACCCTGATGCGCGATCAGGCACGCCCAAAGAAGCAAGAATAAGCAGGCGACTTCGTAGGTGTCTCCCTGGCATGTATCAATGTGGAATATCTGTAGCTTAAGTTATTGTTCAGAGAAAAAACAGGGCAATGCCAGAATTTTGCATCATTTGTTCGTGTTGTGAATTGATGTGAATTGCGTTTTGGTTGCAAAATGTGGTCTCTTTGGACATACTGTACCCTTTTGCGCAGAGGCTGAACTATGGAATGTGAATACTGACGTGGACTTGTTGAGCATCTTGGAAGTTCTTACAACCGAGACCGCCACTACCGAAAGTCTCTTTCAATCATTGCGTCATATTATTTTGTTGCAGTGCTTGCAATTGTCTCAAAAGACCCTCTACCGCTGCACCAATAAAAACATGCTCAGAAACAGAGACAAACTCAAGCAGAAAGGACTATATACAAACATTAATTGGCAATCAAGGTTTGTCGCAACCATCGATGGAAGTCTCTTCAATTCTTTTCGATTTTCAGACCCTAGAGTTGATCTCTCAGAGCCTACAGCCATCTCAGGATCCCGCCAAAGACCCAAGAGGAACTCCTGAGCACGGCACCTCCATTGCGCTCCGCCGACGACCCTGAGATTTCTATCTCTCCTCCTGAATTGGTAAAGTTGTCACGGACATAAATCCCACCTGCGGCGTGGAGGCAGAACTTGGTATCCGGATCGTAACTGAAACTGTACTGGACTGGACATATTGGAAAAATACAACTGCACAATGGGCCACATTACATTCCCAAAAGTTCGGCAAATATTGCCAAGATAACAATACCTTTTCAATCCTGTTCATAAATTGATTGAGTAGGTGGGCACAGGCCAAATGCTGTCAAAGTGAGAAAAGCAAGACTCCATCATTGACATCACATGACATGAACAAGCAGCAACGAGGGACCACACATGAGACGACTGTGTACTATCTTAAGTCAATCTTCTGTCAAATCAGAAATCTTACTCAGTAACAGAGATTGAGATGAACTCAAACAGCCACCTTGCTGCCTACTCATACTCAGATAAGGGGAAGGAACAACTAAAAACATCAAGACTTGAACCAATTGGCAATCAAGCTGTGTCTCGAACATTTGCATATAGAAATCTCTTCAACTCTTTTCCATTTCAGACCAAGGAGTTGATCCCCCAGAGCCTGCAGCCATCTCAAAATCCCGCCAAGACCCAAGAGGAACTCCTGAGCACGGCACCTCCACGTTTCGCCGAGGACCCTGAGATTTCTATATCTCCTCCCGAGTTGGTGAAGTTATGCGCCACAGCAATCCCACCTGCGGCGTGGAGGCAGAACTTGGTATCCAGATTCCAACCGTCACTGTGCTGGTCTGAAAATATTGGAAAAATAGAACTGCACAACGGGCCACATTACATTCCTAAAAGTGCAGATATTGCCAACAATACCTGTTCATTCTTTACCAAAGGCACCTGGACTAGACATATTGGAAGAAAAAAACTGCACAACCGGACACATTGTATTGGTAAAAGTTCTGCAACCATTGCCAAGGATAACAATACCGTTTCAATCCTATTCATAAATTGATTAAGTAGGTGGGCACAGGCCAAATGTTGTCAAAGTGAGAAAAGCAAGACTCCATCATTGACATCACATGCCATGAACAATCAGCAACCAGGGACCACACATGACGCGACTGTTTACCATTTTGAGACAATCTTATTATGTCAAATCAGAAATCTTGCTCAGTACCAGAGATTGAGATGAACTCAAACAGCCACCTTGTTGCCTACTCATACTCAAATAAGGGGAAGGAACAACTGAAAACATCAAGAATCGAACCAATTGGCCATCAAGCTGTGTCTCGAACATTGATGGCACATTATGGAAATCTATGGAAATCTCTTCAATTCTTTTCGATTTTCAGACCCTAGAGTTGATCTCCCAGAGCCTGCAGCCATCTCAAAATCCCGCCAAAGACCCAAGAGGAACTCCTGAGCACGGCACCTCCACGTTTCGCCGAGGACCCTGAAATTTGGATTTTTCCCACAGAATTGGTGAAGCTTTTCTCCACATAAATCCCACCTGCGGCGTGGAGGCAGAACTTGGTATCCAGATTCCAACCGTCACTGTGCTGGTCTGAAAATATTGGAAAAATAGAGCTGCACAACGGGCCACTATGTATACCCAAAAGTTCTGCAGCAATTGCAAGGATAANTGGTATCCAGATTCCAACCGTCACTGTGCTGGTCTGAAAATATTGGAAAAATAGAGCTGCACAACGGGCCACTATGTATACCCAAAAGTTCTGCAGCAATTGCAAGGATAAGAATACTTGTTGGATCCTGTTCATCCTTTGGTTTCTGACCCTAGAGTTGATCTCCCAGAGCCATCCTGTTCACTACTGAAATGGGCGGAAGGAATAAACAAACATCAAGCATTGATGGCAAATGATGGAAATCTCTTCAACTCTTTTCTGTTTCAGACCACGGAGTTGATCTCACAGAGCCTACAGCCCATCTCAAGATCCCGCCAAAGACCCCAAGAGGAACTCCTCAGCACGGCACCTCCATATTCCTTCGCCGACGAACCTGAGATGTGAATCTCTCCTCCTGAATTGGTAAAGTTGTCACGGACATAAATCCCACCTGCGGCGTGGAGGCAGAACTTGGTATCCAGAATGCAACTGAAACTGCACTGAACTTGACATACTTGAAAAAGAAATTCCTAAAAGTTCTGCAAATATTGCTAAGGATCACAATACCTTTTCAACCCTTTTCGTCCTTTCATTGAACAGGTAGGAACGGGCCAAATGTTGTCAAAGTGAAAGCAAGACTCCATCATTGACATCTCATGTCATGAACGATCACATAACAAGACTGACAACTGTCTTGTGTCAAATCACAATCATACTCAGAAATAGAGACGAACAGCCACCCTGCTCCCTCCTCAAATCAGGGGCAGGGACAACTACAAACATCAAGACGTACTGTAAACTGATTGGAAATCAAGCTTTGTCGTAAACATTGATGGCAAATTATGTCAATCTCTTCAAGTCTTTTCCATTTCAGACCCTAAAGTTGATCTTCCAAAGCCTACAGCCATCTCAAAATCGTGCCAAAGACCCAAGAGGAAATCCTGAGCACGGCACCTCCATTCTCCTTCGCCGACGACCCTGAAATTTCAGTATTTCCTCCCAAGTGCTTGAAGTTGTGATTCACGAAAATCCCACCTGCGGGGTGCGGAGGCAGAACTTGGTATCCAGAATGCAACTGAAACTGCACTGAACTTGACATACAAGAAAAAGAAATTCCTTAAAGTTCTGCAAATATTGTCAAGATCACAATACCTGTTCAATCTTGTTCGTCCTTTCATTGAACAGGTAGGAACGGGCCAAATGTTGTCAAAGTGAGAAAAACATGACCGTAGCACTGACGCATTGACGTGACCGGGTATGCACAATTAGCAACCAGGGCTGGCGCATCAAGTGTAAAACACAACAGATACTCAGAAGCAGAGATGAACTCAAACAGCCACCCTCTTCCCTATCCAAGCGAGGGGAAGGAACAACTACAATGTTACAAACATCAAGACTTGAACCAATTGGCAATCAAGCTTTGTCGCAAATATTGATAGAGTTGATCTCCCAGAGCCTACCGGCCATCTCAAGATCCTGCCAAAGACCCAAGAGGAACTCCTGAGCACAGCACCTCCGTTCTCCGACGATGACCCTGAAATTCCAGTATTTCCTCCCAAGTGCTTGAAGCTGTGATTCACGAAAATCCCACCTGCAGCGTGGAGGCATAACTTGGTATCTGAAGCTGCACTGAACTTGACGATATTGGAAAAATAGAACTGCACAAAGGGCCACATTACATTCCTAAAAGCTCTGGAACCATTGGCTTGATTTCTAGGCATCAAGCAAAGAAAAAGCACAGCTCCAGGGGGCTACGGGTGTGATGGCAAATGCCATGAACAATCAGCACTATCTATATACTATCTTGCGTCATCACCGGCAGCAACAAAAACATTCTGAGGAAACAAAAAAACTTGTCAGCCTTTGCTTGTGGATTTCAACTCAAGCACGGTCCCCATCGTCATCAAGTTGTCAAATCCCGAACTGTTAACAGTGTCACACATTGTCACAACAAATAACAAATTAATGTCATAAGAAGGTGCCAAAAGCCACTTGACCAGTCAGAACACAAACATCTTAAACAACTTGAAACACTAAAACTGACTCTCCATCAACCAGAAGGAACCGGTCACAAATACTTCAAGCCCAAGGATCCACCCAATCTCGCGCTGCAGTTGTGAATGCTGAGGTTGCCCGTGACAGTGAGATTGCCCCGGACGTGGATAGCACCACCCGTGGAGCCTGCTTCACTTTTGGCCACGTTGTGGCAGTCCCCGAAGTGCATCTCCGCAGAGGACTGGATGAAGGCATCTTCTTTAAACGCAAAGCACGGCCCTTCCAAGGAGCCCAATGCCTTCACAAAGAGCTTGCCCTCGAAGCGTGCAGTCTTCGAGAAGAGCAGCGGTACACTCAGGAGCAGCGTGGCTCCTCGGTGGAGAGTTGAAGATGATCCTACGCAAATATAATCCCATCAAATTTGTCAAATTGCAACGATCCAAATCCAACAACTCTCATTCACAAATCACCTTTACTAAAGCACTTGAGCTGAGTCTTCCCATGGCTGGTTTCGGCTTTTTCGAGTTTTGGAGCTTCAAGGTGCCAACAACATGCAAACAACTGAGGTCCCTGCCATTCGAGCTGACGTTGCATGGTTCCAAGATCTTATGTAGCTCTGTGACCTGCAGGTGTGACGCGCGAGTTTAATTCCACGTAAAACGATGGCCAAAAAGTAAATCTGATTTCATCACATTTCCTCCGTGAAAGCGGTAATTCGTGGAAAATCTCATGACCCGAGGATCCAGGTATGTCTATATGAGTGGCTGGTTCATTTGTTGTTCTTTCTGCATGCGGTAATTGCTGAGCTCTCTTTTTTGATCTCGTTCGGATGCAAAACCATCTCGTTTTGCGGGGCGCGGCTTTGGGTGCTACTGTATGTCCATAAAAGGTGCCTCGTTCCCGCAAACATGTATGCGAATCATCCTAACAGATCGGCGATTACTCGTTTTAGTGACAAACCACCTCGTTCTACATGCTTTTGGACATGTCATGCAAAAAGATGGCACACGTTTCCAGTGGCGGACCACCGCTTTTTCCATACAAATGTGCATTTCTAGCTATTGCAGACCCTATCTAAATGTGGCACCCCTGTGCTCAGCATCTACAGAACCAAAGGCGTTCAAAAAAGCCCAAAATGCTCAGCTGTACCTACAGTAATCCGATGTCATCCATCCACTCAACCTTGCAACACAAGCACTTGCGATGGTTCTCCAGTGCCTCGTAGGTTCCAGACTCCAACTGCAGCGTTCCATTGCTGCACTTTGGCAGCTCCAAAGGCGTCGACTCCTTTCAAGCAGCACTTTGATAAGCACATGGTGAGTTAATTAAGATCCTATGAGGTTTATACCGTGTGTATTCATAATTCATACATTTCGTTTTGTATCTTCAAACATTTCCTCTGTCATGCCCGGCAAAATTCACAAGATAACACAAAATCTCAATAGGTTTTTCTCCGTTTGAGCTCCGGACCTTCTTCGGCAAAGCCGCCTTCAACGGATCTGCCTCTGGACTCTCTGAACTGTCGCCCGGTTCGACCGACAGCTCGGTGAAACTGCTGTCGTTGTGAACTTTCGAGGGCTTCACCACCTCGGAAACTGTGACAAGCTTCCCTCGAAACCAATCCACGTCAGCACACTCGAAAAAATAGGTCCGGATCCGCCCACAAGTTTATGTATGTTTCATTGCATCCACATGTGGGGATTTGTGGGGATTTATGGGGATTTTTTTTCAAGGAAAGTTCATTGCTTTGAGTTTCGGGCAGGTGCATCGTCCGCGGATTGATCCTGGATCAAAGGTGCCACCTGCTCAGCTCCTCTCAACGCGAGCACCTGGATTACCTCGGGTACCACATGAGACTCGGACGTGCCAACATGTGAAGCCACAAAGATGCAAAAAAAACAAAGGCATCTGTCGATGTCTTGGCACCCCCGCGGTGCAGAGAAACACAGTTCTGAACATCGTGAAACCTGCTTGAAGTTGCTGGAAGTCTTGCAAGTGTGACTCCATCACTTGGACACAAAAGATTCCAGTTTTGCTCTAGAGTCGATCTAGATCCAACGAAGAACTCTACATTGCTACTTGATCTTCCTATACAGTACCAGTATCACCTGAGGTGGTGGCGTAGAGAATCTCGAAGGAAGATTGGAAAAAAAAACGGCAGGTTGTGTTGAAGCTTGGAAGCTTGAAAGCTTCTACGGCTGCAGAACCACAAAGCAAAGTGTTGGTTCCGGCAGTGCGCGAAGGAACAGTTGAGATCTGCATAAGTTCCATGTGTGTATTTTCAGAGGCTATCTAGTATTAGTATGTAAAGTGTAAAATGTGCCGTGTACAAGTTTACAATAACCACAATACAAAAGTGTTGTAGTCACGCCAAAATCCAAGAAAATTTGTTGATAAGTTGATGGGTGATGACGGTTCCTCCAGTTCCGCCATTTCCAAGATGTTTCCCTTTTCAAATGTTTTTTTTGCTATTTTTCCTCCCCCAAACAGCTTCAAACAAAAGATTCAGCAGTGCCTTAATTCAAATTCGCGTAGGAACTGTTTATCCGTCAAGGACATCGACATCTCTCTGTGAAAAGAAACCGATATGAATCAACGATAACAGCAAAAACGTCGTTGTTACTTCGATGTCTTCCTGCTCCCTTTCACCTCCAACTCAGCTGAGCCCAGCACGATGGCTGCGTAGATCTGTCACGGTGAATCACCACTAAGTGCCCTGCACCAGAGACATTCTTCTAGCTAAGGCTAAGTACTAAGTTGTTCATATATAGTAGTACTGTTGATGGAAGAAATCCTGCACCACCTGGGATGCATAAAACCCTGCAATTAATGGGATTTTTGGCATATCAACTGGTGCAGGATTTCTTCCATCAACAGTAGTATTGTATGGGCGCGGAATTAATTTTGGAATTTTTTTTGTTTTTTTTTGGATTTTTTTTGTTTTTGGGGGTTTCCCATGCGTTTTCCTTGGTTTTTAGCTATTTTCCGTTCATTTTGCTCGATTTTCTTGTCCATTCCGCCGTTTCCTTTGCTCTTGTATTCTTTTCCTTGCAATTCCATGTGTTTTCCTTGTTTTCTTGACTATTTTCCTTTCATTTGGCTCGATTTTTCTGTCAATTCCGA
>DF239683.1:138438-176005 GCA_000507305.1 Breviolum minutum Mf 1.05b.01 | reverse complement strand
CCTGGGAAAAGTCCCGAACAGAAGCAACACTTGGGAGCCAAAGCGCCGAGATCAAAGGGACTTGGTTGACATCTCTCCACACCAAGCCGGGGAAATGTTCGCTCTCCAAAGGAAATCCAAGGAAGTGTAGGGTAGAGCGATCACCGATATGTATGAGTCCCGTGAAGGCCAGTGCGCTTGGGGTCAACTCCTGCCAGAGGTGGTACATGACCGTTGCAACTTGATCACCTGATTGGAATTCAGAGCTGCTAGGACTGTAATCACGGTGACCTTGATAGCCGTCTTTCGTGAGGAGATGGAAGCTCCAAGTAACTGCCGGCATCACCCAGTGTCCTAGGAGGTTGGCTGTGGCTTCCAGGAATTGATGTCCATGCCAGAAGTAGTCCACGAAATCATTCGATGGAGCGGAAACTTGCGGGAGTGCGTGCAGTTGAATATAAGCCCCTACTACAATGGTAGTTGTCTCTTCAGGGTGCAGTCTGTAACCTTCTACCCTGATGATGCATCGATATTTGGCTCTCACACATAGGTGTTCAAACTTCTTTGCAATATCACCAAAGTGCAGCTGAGCAGCATAGTAGCATGCTTCATGTTTGGCATTGGCGTTCCCAAAAGCATCCCAAACCACAGATTCTTCAAGGGCTGGTACAATTCCGATATTTCCAACCGCATTCGCCGGGAAAAATTCGGCAATGATGTGTACACAGGTACGCCACGAGGGTCTCAATGTGTCTTGAGGTTGAGGATGAACGAAGTAGATGCGACCATCTGCGTCTTGAAATTCAGGCCAATGCAGTCGAATGGCTTGTTTCAAGAGGGGGATCTTTGCGGCAGCAATCATGAAATATCTGGAGCCTACAGTAGTGCCTGAAAGTCCATGGCTGCAGATCCTGATACCTTCTACTTGCGAATCCTCCAGTTCCTGGAGTCGTTGTACAAGTAACTGTTGACAGCATAGATCTCGGATCGTTGGGGTGTCAGATAACTGCATCATCCAAGAAACGTCCGAATCTAAAACCTCATGTTCATCACTCAATGGCTGTGGTCCTGCCTTCCTCTCAAAACTACACCAGCGGTCAGAGACATGGGAGTAAGAGATTTCAGCCGGATCGCCATCATCAGGAATTGCTGAGTCAAGGAGCAAGTGACCTCTCAAGCAAAAAGCCCTGAACGCTGCTTTGCAAGGATCAACAAAGTCCATCTCGTAGGTCACAGAATGTCGAAGCATCTGTGCTTCTTCTGTACTCAAAACTGTGCAACGAGTAGCGCTTGCTGCAACACCAATGTTCCCTTCATTGGGATAGGCCTCAACGCACTCGAAGTAAACTGCTTTGGCCTTGAGGGCAGGACCTTTCTTCAGACAAGAGTCTGCCCGGCCGTAAATCACGAGGAACCATGTTCTGTAGGGCGTTGTCTCTTCTTCGTTTCGCCCTCCTTGATCTCTTCGTCCGAAATCTCCAGAACGTCCTCCTTCTTCACACCAACCGTAGACAAGCAAGCAGTCATCGTGTCTTGCAGTTGGGTCCTCAACTTCTCCTCCTCTTTGTCCTGAGTAGGATCTGAAGTGTCCTCGAGTAGCGTGGACTCTTCCAGAGGTGGGGCTTCGGTCTTGGTATTGAGCTGCGAGATCATCTTCTTGGCCAAAGACACTTCTTGTAAGGCTTTTGCTTCGGCATCTTGCAATTTGGCCATGTTGGCCCTGTAGTTGTCCAATTGGGACTCCCAGGCTTTTAAGCTTTCTTGCAAGTGTCTCATCCATCCTTGCTTGAGAAGCTTCCTGGACTCGCTTGCCTCCTGGTGTGCTTTGCGAGCACGACCAAGTGCAGACGTTGCTGCGTGTAGGTCTTTCGTGATTTGCCGAACCCCATTCGATTCCGCCCTCTCGTATGCCTCGCGAAGCTGCTGGGGCATAGCGGAAGGCTCCGGAAAGGCTTTCTTCAAAGCACTGACCAAGTCCTGGGCGGCTTGATGAGTAGGTTGGGTGACAGGTGCTGTCGACCCAGAGCTCTGATTCTGCTGGAACTGCTCGAAATCCATCATAGGCCATGGTATTCCAGAAGACTGATTCGACAAGTAGGAGGTGTTGGCAAAAGGTGAGGCTTTTCCTTCCTGACCCTTTCCTCCATGTCCTTTGCCTCCTTTGTCGGCTTTCTGTCCCGTACCCTTGGTTCGGGACCTTCTCCTGGCACTGCTGCTCCTCTGACGGGGTGACTGTGGGGAAGTCCAACTGTCCGAGGTAGAGCTCCATGTCCACAGCATTGCTGCCAGTGACTGCCACACTTCTGACAGTATTCTGCCAATTTTTTGTTCATGACCTTGCAGGGTGAACATTTCCATCCTTTGTTCAAATGTTCCATTGCTGCGGCCTTTGCGATAGCAATCTGAACCCTGTGAAGAAATGAGGGATCCCTCGAGTGGTGACTTCCAAGCTTTTGCCGTATCCAAGACAAAGTTTTCACGTCCCCCAAACGATTCCCTTGTTTGATTTGGAACCACACCAATCGGGCAAAAGCCCTTTGCTTTCGAAGCCTTCTGCGCTGTGTCGGCGTCAGAGTTCCCAAAAAGCACACAAGTCGCCACCAAAATCCAGAATTGCATCAGCTGTTCGGTACAGCTGCAGAAACCAGTAAAGGAAAACGGCGAGGTGTATAAATCCGGTTGTTGGTCAAGTGAATGACAGCAAGAACCACCCAGGTGAGTAGGTGCTGGGACACCGTCGAAATACGTCCAGCAATGTGTAAAGCGTCGGCCAATTAAACAGCAGCGACGAAATCAAAAAGCTGAGACGAGATCGAAGTAAAAGGCCAATAAGTGAGCTTGAACAGCAACGGGAGAACGTAGTTCAGGCCAGCTGGCAAGTCACACCCGGGAAATTATAAGGGCCGGGACCCAAGAAACAGTGACCAACCGGTGGCACAGTAAAGTGCAGCAGCGGTGGTAAAAACAAAGGCCCGCGGGGATCAACGACTAACGAGGAAACCCGCTAAGGTAAGCGGAACCCTAGGAAACAAAAAACGTTCCCACAGAGCCGAAACCTTACCTAACTACCTCAACCTACAAAAAACAGATTATTTGATACTGTAATACCAATATTAATGTAGGCTAATTTGATTTGATTGAATTCAACAGTGTGATGCAAATACACGTATACAATCGATGAATCGATAAAGCAATCCAAATGTCATGTTTGGTTTCTTTGATGTGAAGTGTATTGGTTGGCTTGTTGGCAACATGAGAAACATGATCACAGGCAATATAGCGGTATTTGCGACGGGTAATGAATGAAGTGTGCCATCCTTTGTGTGCCAAAAAGGATGGAATGCTATGTAATGATGTAATGTATTATTTATATTTTTCCCCAAATAGCTTTAGCTATAGGGGTTCTTACTTCAAGTTGGGGGGTGAGGGTTCGCAGATTTTGTAGATTCGTTGCGGGGGGGGCTGTCACACAGGGAGTTGTTGTTGGAGGTGTCGTCTGGTGTGTGTAGGGGTCAGGGTTCGCAGATGTCACACAGGGTGTCGTTCGAGGTGTAATCTTCTGATGTGTGTCACACAGGGTATCTTTTGGCACATGACATTGTAACATGCAAACTGAAACATTTGCATTTTCGTTGAACAACAACTTGAGGTATTCGAGCTGGCATCGCTGATCAGCTGTCGCTGATGGCATTGGCTGGAAGCTTTGCTGCAGGATGTTTAAGTGGAGAATCTGAGGCCAGGCCATGGGGGATGGCAGATTTGGAGCCTGGATTACCTGGATTACAAACTTGATATTTGACAACTCAAAGTCTTGGATGGTTTCACTTCAACTTTTAGCGTGGTTCAATTGGAATGGTTTGAAAAAAAACATAACAGCACTCAGAGACCTGTTAAAAGCCTCAATTGATCAGGTGCTTTGGGTCCCAGTGGAATCGCCTCAATGGATGAAAGGCAGCTTGGCCAACCAAAGTCACGGTCAATGTTGACTTGTCATGGACTCGATTGTCATTGATGGCATTGATGGCGTCCAATACTGCCATCGGATATCGTCTACTTCCAACTGTGAATTGTTCGACCACAATCAATTGCAAAGAACTTCGAGAAGATCAAACCGATTCGGACAGGCTTTCAGAAACAACCCTTTCAGTAAACACACATATGCACATGTGTATAAGAGCATACAAATGAAGCAAAGCAGCCGTGAAGCCAACACACAGGTGAACAGGATGACCAGGTGGGGGCTCCCGGGCTCTGGGGGACTTCAGCCTTTGGGATCCAAAATCCTGGTGAACATCAACAACGGTGTCTTTTTAATCGAACAGCTTCACTCAAAGTCACTGTTTTGCAATTGTTTCCCTTGAAGGCAACTTCTGCAAAGCAGCTTCAGTGGTATCTTGAACAGGTTGGGCTGCTTGTAGCTTCCGCTGCTTGATCACGCAACATGCATCAATTTGTGTTGGTCAGGTGTCCCCTCACAGGCGCATCACAATGAGGCAGATATCAGACTTGGTGTGTTGCCAGTGACATGATAGGTCTGATAGGACCCAAAAGCAATGTGTTCACAATTTCACCTGAAAGGCAGAAGCTTCCTGACCAGGACCTTGGAAGCGTTTCAGGCAGACAGATTCCTGTATCAATTTTTGACGATTTCTGACGTTTCAGGAGTTTATAGTGACTTTTGATGCTCGTAAAACCTGTCAGGCTACGTTTCTAGCCACTGGTTGCTACCACCTGTGCTTGACTTGTTCCCGCTGCTTGTCAACGTTGGACGACTGGCATTCACCCCGCTAAACCGCTCACCGATATTGTTGATAGGAACCAAGTAAGTACAAAAGCAGTCTTGCAATCAAAGTTTGGCCATGACAAGAGCGACAGGTGCATTGTCATTTGGTTTTCGTACTGAGGCGCTTGAGGCAGCACTTTTGAGCCTTGGTCGCATTGCCCTTGCTCGACTTCCTGTGAAGTATGACTTTCACAAGAGTCTTCAGCCCGTTGAAAGTAACGGTGTTCAAGTGGCAACTTTTCAACCAAACTTTACTCATATTGAGCATGTGTCAATATGTTTCAGCACCTCTTGGGTGGAACATGGTTGAACCTTTCAAGAATTTCCAAATCTTCAGATGCTTGGCTTTGGTCACTCTGACCGCGGCCCAGGGGGTTCATGGTTACTCACTGGCATTGGCACTGTGGTCTTGCTCGAGATGATCAGAACACCATCATGGTATTCCGGATTGGTGCATTCTTTTGCAAAGATGAGGTGACAAAGATGTCTCCTCAAAACAGCTGTGTAGGCTACATAATTCCACGTGTCCAAGTTAAACTGGCCAAAACGATATCACTTTTCACTCAGAACTATCCCTGATCAGCTCATTTTTCAAGATCAAGAGGCCACCTTTGGACACAGCTGCACTTTGTCTGGAAAAGTCTGAAGTGCAGCCATTGGATCCATATTTTTTTCAATTGTCTGAACGGTACTTTGCAAGAGAAGTAAGATTCTCTTGCAGAGCTCTGCGATGCCCTTCCCCCATGATTTTTTCGCACGAAGCATCTTTGACAAAGCCATATAGGCAGAGACTTCAGGAGTTGTTGCAGAAGTGATCCGCAGTTGGAAGGGCTATGCGGTATCCCGCGTTGCTCCACTCCTCTCTCTCTCTCAATTTCTCATTTCAAGCTTGGAAGGGTGCAGAATGTTTGCAAGCACCGCAAGCATTTGCCTTTGGAGATGCGCTTCTCCAATCTAGTGCAAGGACGCTAGTCAGTAGCAAATTGAACAGCAAGAAGATCCGGACTCGTTTATAAGCCCGAGTTCATTCGATCACGGGGTTGAGTTGGTTGGGCTTTCCATTTATATTGGCTCGACCCAGCCTCTTCCGCAAACCAGCTTCAAGCTTGGATGAAAAAACTTGACCCGCCTCGACTAAACTTTAAACTATTCCAGTTGATAGGGAGGATTCCTGCCTTTCATTTCTGAAACAGGGTGGAACTGGAGAGATGTAAAGGCCGCACAAATTCCTGCATTGAAAGTTGCTAGGGTTGAGGATTTTTGTCGCGAGCTCAGCGCAGATGACAGGAATCTCTGCGGAAAGCTGAAGACGCCGTGAAGTCCTGACCTAAAGACATCCAGTTTCGCAGTATTGGAAGTGGGAAGATGGTAGGGCTTACACAGTACCATAGCCACAAGGTGAGAGGACGTTACTGTATTTGATTCAGAAAAGGCAAATTTGTTGAATCGTATCTTGAGCTTGCAGATGCTTGCCTTGTAGGAAAACTTCCACCTTCATCCTATTATCTTTGCTGTTGGGATTGCTTTGAATCAAATGTTGTTGTTGTTGTTGTTGTTGTTGTTGTTGTTGTTGTTGTTGTTGTTGTTGTTGTTGCTGGTGGTGCTGTTGTTGCTGGTGGTGCTGTTGTTGCTGGTGGTGCTGTTGTTGCTGGTGGTGCTGGTGGTGGCGGCGGTGGCGGTGGCCGCGGCGGCGGTGGCGGTGGTGGTGTTGTTGGTGTTAGCAAAGGGTTCTTCAAAAGAACGAGTTCATAGACGAAGATCTTTTAGTGATGTGGCATTCCACGAAATCTCCAACAGAACGCACCAAACGCACCCTAACCCTCTGTATTTTAATGGCCCCAGCAAACCCATACTCGATAGGTGTGCCCAAGCTGTTTAATTCGGGGTCCGTTGGTAATGTCCTGTTAAAATTTTCAACCCCGAACAGCAGAAAGGCTGATCAAAGCTGCCGAGGAAGGCTACTGAGGAAAGCTTTTTAGTCCAGGGTGGGTTCAGCCGGACAACCCTTCACATTTCGTGCCTGTCGGACGTCCCAAACGTGCAGTAATGCGCAATGTTTCAATGTCGCTGCGACCCTTTAACTTTACACATTTGGTACGTGGCTGACATCCGAAACTGCAGTAAAATGCAAACTCTTTGCCGGGCCTCGCGCACTCTTACGCGCAATCCAGGGTAGCGCGTGTGCTGGTGTTTTCTCGTTAGTGTTTTTCCGTAGTGCACTGTGTGTAGTGTCTGATCTTCAAAAGACTACGCTCGGGGTAACGTCATAGATTTTTATTGGCCAAAACAGCATCTCCAACATTGACATTAATTACTTGTCAAGCTACAGAATTACATTGATATTATTATCCCTTTGTTATTGAAACACGTCATGATTACAAAGTACAGACAGCTCACATGGCCTTTTGGGTTGTTGTGTTTCTATACTCGGCTCAAAGACTGAGATTTGCTATCTTGAAAGTTGTCAGAGCCTCACAAAGTGGAATGCTTAGGATGGGAAAATCTCTGGAAGAAGAAGGAGGCAAATTACAGGCCGAGCAAATATATAATGCTTTTTCGTTTCACTTTTCTTTTCTTCTTCGATTTCTTGGAAGTTATCGAGAAACACATCACCACATCCTTCGTGAAACAATAAGTTTGGCAAAGAGTCAATTGGTTGCTCCAGGAAGAGG
Organism: Breviolum minutum Mf 1.05b.01; assembly: GCA_000507305.1. Taxonomy (NCBI): domain Eukaryota; class Dinophyceae; order Suessiales; family Symbiodiniaceae; genus Breviolum; species Breviolum minutum. The sequence goes on along the minus strand of DF239683.1, from coordinate 168,571 downwards.
AGCGCGCTACAATAGGCCAGGGGCTGATGATAGATAGCCATATTGAAAGCGTGTGATCCAAAGCCGCCGAGAAAGATGTATGACTGTCATTCTGGTTTTTGCATCCTGCATGCAGCCGAATGCCAATATTGGCAGGACTCACATCCACTCTTACATTGAGTTTTAGCTTCAGCTGCTAAGCCATTTACTTGTACAGTTTTCCTTGTTGATGTGGCCTCTAATCATTCCATTCTACTCATCTCACTGGTATCACATGGTGTTGCTTTTGGTTCTGCCGAACAGGTAGGCAGGAGCTTGAGCTGGACGTGAATCTCGAACGCAAGGCTGTAGCTTTTCCCAGCTTCCGGAGATTGTTTTGGAATGATCCCTCGGAAAGACAGGGTCAACCAGTCGATGGTACTTTTGCTCAAGCATGTTGTCCGTGTGCGAGTTTGGTGAAGGAAGCAGTGTTGGAAGAGCGCGTGAGAAAGACTGAACGGTTATTGCAGGAAGAAGAAAAGGCCAGCAGCGCTTTTTAGTTTTGTCGCAAGAGGAGGTAAAGTACAATAGAGTACCCATGGATGCCCATTGTATTTTCAGAGATTCATGATGTGGGATGATTATGATGATTCAACTCCTGAAAATGATCATCAAGTTGAAGCCTTTCCCGATTTTGAGGGTTGAAGCCGGCGGCCATTATCAGTTCATCAAGTTCCTAAACCCATGTGCTGGCCACCTGACAAGAAAACGAGAGATGACTGGATTTGTCCAGAAGCGACTTCTTCAGAAAAGTTCAAGTGTTTGCTGGTGTTTGGGCAAAGATTCAGGCGAAGCCAGCATGGCTTTCATGTGTGAGCCACGAGCCCTTTGCCTCATTGTAACTTTTGTCCAGGAACTGGACAACGAACTTCCAGCCATCGAACGCGAGGTGCAAAGATGGCGAAATGGCAATGCAGGGAATAGACATGAATAGAAAGTTCAGAGTGTGTTAGGTTTTACGTTACGATCTACTTTGTAGATATTTATATAGGGTCTGTTGGAATCCGTTCTGTCAATATCTTCGTTGACTTTAGCTTGCAGGCTGTCCAAGAGAAGGTCAAGAAAATCAAGGATGAGAGACAAGAGCACAGACCCTCGGGACTTTGAAATCAGAAACTGCTGAGTTTTGATCATGGCCTTGGGCTACATTTTTGGTGCAACTCAGGGTGGAGCAAGAGAGACAAAGGTTGAGTTTAGAGGAGTGCCAGAGAATTTTGAAAAAAAAAACACGTGGTGCCAGTTTTGCCTGTCACTGTGCCCTGACCGCTGGCCCCGCAACCTGTCCAGGAGGTGGAGATCCGACAGTCAGAGCGAAGGATTGATGAGGAGAAAGAAACAAAGTCAGTTCAAACCTGGCAGTTTTTTCTTTGGTTTGTTCTCATCTTGAAAAAACAAATGGCGGGTTTTCATCGGATTTTTCCAGCCGAAAGTTCGGAACGATTATGTTTTGATGTGTTTTGGCCTATCCAGGAAGTGAGACGCCTTCGCAGGGACAGGGCCTTGCGTGCTAGATGCTCAAGGGGACGTGCCAACATTGGGACTTCCGCATTTCACATTGCAAATCCTGTGCATCTTGTGACAGATGGCCAATTTGAACTTTTTTTTGGTTCATTTTCATCATGTCTATATCATAGTGAGATATAGTGAGTCTGAAAATCTCATTATATATGTCTATATTACTATGAGTCTGAAAATCTCATTTTGCTGCCAAAGGGTCTCCTCAACCCCCCTTTTTTTCTTGCCTGTTGACCTTGGTGATGTGAGGATCTTTTTGAGTCAATGTCCACAGTGTTTCGTTTCAGAAGATGTTGACCCGGGGGGGGGGAATGTTGATGTTACTTGAAAGTGCTCACACGATCAATGCTACTTCCGAAACATTCCAAATTGCTGGTTGCCTTCCAGAAAGTCGAGCAGCTGGATGGTTTCACTTGAGGTCTTTAACGTTCTACCAGCTTTCCAAGTTCTTCTCGGGCAAACAGTCAACCGCTGAGATCAATTAAGCCGGGGATTCGCAGATTTGCCTCTCGAGCCTCAAATTAATGAATTGCACTGTGCTTGAAAAGCTGCAAGCTCAAGGAAGCTTTCTCACAGGTGTGCAATGGTCACTGGCCACCCTAATCAGGAATTCTGCAAAGGTCCTGATTTCCAATGTACGGAACATTCAAAGATATTCAAAGCCAGCATATCAGACCATTGACCATAACATGCTGACATGCCGACATGCTGCACTTTCAATGGCAGCGGCGTGCCTTTTTTTCTAGTCAGAGGTGACCTGAACAAGCCTTGTGCTTTTCAGGGACTCATGGAAATGCGCTGCGTAACTTTTTTCTGTTCCTTTGTAGCAATGAAACACAGGTGATGCCTCCACAGTCAAAGGAGTAGGGAGTGCAGTTTAGGTTAGTTTGGGGTAGGCACCAAGAAGATTGCTTCAATCAATCAAGCGAAGTCAATTGCATGCAAAGCACAACAAGATGTTTGTCAGTACGAGGCACCACCAATACTTGAAGCCGAAAGTCCATGACAGGTAATCTTTAGATGGTTGCGGAGTTCAGCCTGCTTTGCAACTAGCTTTGCAGGGCTTGTCGCAACTGTGCCTGAGCTCTGATTGGAAGTGCTCACAGATGGCTGATACACGTGTGCCAAAGATGGCTTTTCGAGCTCAAAAGCAGCACATTGACGCCGAGACAAGATTTCTACTTGACAAGCGGATAGAGTGGGAAGTTAATAGATCGAAGAATCAAAAGAATCAAAGAGTCAAGATTTGATCATCATTTTTGACATACTGTACGAATAGCTTGGTAACTTCCACATGTAAATCTCCACTGTGCTTTTTCCACCATGACATCACGAATCACACAGTGATCAGACAGGCCATCAAGAGTACTGTGGGGATCAGCCAGAGGCCGTGACATGAGGGCCATGTGGATCTGAAGATTTTTTTTCCTGGCTTTGCTCTGAAGTTGCCAGGAAAATGGAAGCGGCTGAGCAGCGGAGACAAGATCATCAGTTTAAGGCTGATGTTAAACTGATCTTCATGACTTCATGAAGGCCTGAACCTCAAGAAATCTTGGAAAACACACGCCAGGTGCAAGAAGCTTGCCGTGAACACATGGAGACTGTTCCTCAGAAGGCCTTGGCTTGAGGAAATGTCTCCCATTGCAATTAGTTTGGAAAATGAACCCAAGAAACTCAAGACACTTTTGTGTTTCATGTGCCAAAGTCTGTTGACAGGTTGAATTGGGCGAGATGAAAAAGGAAGAGAAGCGCCAGGACGCCGCTTCAAGATCATCTCAACCTTGTCATTGGACAACTCAGTCTTTTTTCCACAAGTTCTCGCGATTTTGGTTTGTTCTAATTCTAGTTCCACTTTGGCCGCAGCTTTTGGTGGATTTTGATTTTGGCCTCTTTTGTTGCTTTTACATGGTGGAAGACATGCGTCTTTGATGTATTGCTTGAGTGACGGTGTCTTCAGAGGCGTTTTGGACGGTTTGATTCTTGCTGATACAATGATGTTGTGTCACCCTGGTCAGTCTGAGGGCAGCTGTGTCATCCGCAGTGAAGTGCATATCAAAAATTGTCCGTGGAAAGGTTTTCACACCATCCTTGTAGCAGGAAAGACATCAGAACATCATCGATAAGGCCAGGGCATGCCGGAGTTTGACTATGCAAGGCTGACATATGCAAGGCTGCACATGAGTCAGATGGTTACAGATTTTTCGTACAAAGTTGCAATCCTGCGAGGCCATAAAGCTACAAGAGAGACTAGCAAAATTGCGAGGGGAAACTTCTTCAGAGAAGGACATCCGACATCATGCCTCAACTTTCTGGTTTGTGCTTCCGCAGTATCTGATTGTCAACGTCCAAAGCCATGCAGGAGGATGACAGTTCCGGTGAAGGAGCCGGATGGATCCAAAAGAGTATGACAAGATATGACGAGTATGACCTCAACCGACAACTGCACGATCAATTCAATCAGCCTTTGGGATACACTTTTTCATACTTGTTGGTCAGGATATGAGCAATCGCCCCGGAAGCAGGAGCTCCGAATAGCTTGGAGAGCTGTAAACATGATGTAAAAACATGATGTAAACATGTCTTATCTGTCTTCTTCGCTTGCATTTTTAGTTGACCTTGAGAGTTGCTGAATGTTCTCTTGATCCAGGCAGGAGGCAGACTTGCGTCAAAGAAGCTTGGCTATCATTTCAGCTGAACATCCGTTTGCTGTTGTTATTTTTGTAGAAAACTTTCCAGGAATCCGCTTCACTTTGTTGTCGCTCTGCCTTCTGTACGTTTGATTCGACTGCTTGGCAGCTCAGGGAGTCACATCCACTGGACTCAAAGGCCCCGGCAGAGATGCAGCCTCAGCCTCCGATGGAAGTGCCACAGAATGGCTACCGAGTGAAATGCTTCACCATTCAGTGCTTCAACTTCTACTCCCTTGCCTTTCACTTTCCTTCCTCATGGCGCCATAAGTTGCATGATGACACTATCTCAAAGCTTCTATCGGCTGAGGAAAAAGGAAGAGGTGCAAGAGGAAGAGGCGGACAGCAAAAAGAATCCTTTCACAATTCATACCTGTACAACAACAAAGATCATAATGGTCAGCAGACGTTCTCACTTTAGCAATTATGCAATTAGTTGACGCGAGCCAGCTTGATATAAAAGGCACAAGGTGGGTCAAGCCCACGCATCATCAGCTACCGCTCGAAGGACCGGAACTATTCAACCCCATCATCAATTTGTGTTTCCAACTATCGCAAGTTTTCCCTGCTGGTGTTGTTCAATCTAAAGGAAGGGAGTGATGTTTTTAAACATCTCTTCGCCAATACATACAGTATACAGTATACTTGATTTTTTCAATGGTTTGGCAATGCAACCGGTTTTTCATCTTTGACCAGGAGCTTATCTTGGCCAACAGCAAAGCTCAGAGGGACAGTCAAACTTTTCCTTGTCAGAGTGCTTTCTGATCAATGCCGAGCAAATTGAATGGACTTTACCGCTGAGACAGACAGTGCAGGATTACGTGCAGAAATGTGGAAGTCTACAGCAGGTCTTTCTGCACTTGCTGGTTTGAGTGTCCAAGTGGATTTGAAAGACTCAAGATGATGATCCAAGCTTACCCAAAGGGAAAACGTTGCAGGCTGGCGTTTACATGCAAACAACGAAGCATTTCAAAGTTCTTGCGGACGTCAACGCCTTGGCTTCAATGCGATACTCGTGGCTGTGTTGCAGGACCTTTCATCCACACTCGGCAATTGAAGACCCGGTTTTACTTAACACAAAAGTGATAAACTGTAGGAAGCTTACCCCCAATCGTCCATCTTTTCCCGAGGCTGCTGTTGTCAATCCGCAGAGCGATCCCCCAGTGAAACGCATGAGGCCGGAGCCGCAAAGGTATCGTGAAAAATCGTGGTTCCAACCAATAGTTTTGAGGGCCGTACATGAGTACATGACAGCAGAAACTTTCAAAAATTATCCACACTTGGTGAACCATTGATGGAGAACCACCTGAAACAAAAGGAGATGCTCCCTTGACCAAGGTCTCTACACGAGAAGTACCTCTTAGAAGGTCCAAAGCGGTCGGGGGTCCCAACCGACACAGCGGACACCACCCAGCTGAGCTGAACAGCTGCAGTTGTCTATCAGGCGGCAAAGAATGTTGGAGGCCAGAGCCAGTGCGGTCCTCATGGAGTGTTTCAACGAAATGATCCCCACGCGGGCCCATACGTGTCTTAAAGTGCGTGACAGCAACAACAACAACAACAACAACAACAGCAACAACAACAACAACAGCAACAACAACAACAACAACAACAACAACAACAACAGCAACAACAACAACAACAACAACAACAACAACAACAACAACAACAACAACAACAACAACAACAACAACAACACACACACACACAGGANAACAACAACAACAACAACAACAACAACAACAACAACAACAACAACAACAACAACAACAACAACAACAACAACAACCACAACCACAACAGGGAAGAGCCAACAGAGACTATCACAATGGGTTTTTTTGCATGATATGTCCATCGCTTTTCAGAGTGAGGTGCCGCTTCTTCAGCGCGCACGCCTCGTCGAATGATACCTACCTGTGGTTTGTGTGAGGCGTTCGAATGAGATGACGGTCTTACGCTTTGCTGATGAGCATTTGGTTTAATGAAATATGGCGTTTGCAATATGTGCACTTGGTTTGAGTGGATCACCCTGACATGTCGACCCTGCCAGCGCCACTTCCCGCTGAAGAATCTGGTTGGAAGCGCTCTGAACAAGACCGACCCGGGATCTGGTGTACCACGAAACTGAACTTCACCAACAGTATAAGTCTATTATTTTGAGACATCCCAAAAAGTGTTGATATGAAGAACCCCCATAATGTCAGGAGAGGCAATTTTTGGATTGCTCCAAACCAACGCTATAGGGTTCCGAATCGTTAGAAGCTTTTGAGGGAGGTTTGTGTGCGGGAAGATCAGCTCACCCAGCACCGGGATACCTGCGAGGACCTTGCAGAAGGTCAAGGAAGACTTGAGAGGCTTTGGATCTGATCATGTCGAAAGTCTGAGTTGTTCATCAAAGACAAAACTGTTCCTATAGATTTTGTAGCATTGCCTGCTGTATGATGTACCCCTTACACTACTACAGCCTGTTGCCTGTAGTCTATCATTTCTAATACATGCACTTATCAGCACTATAATATTACACACCGTACACCATATTTTGCTTATTACATAAACATATGTTTATATTATATCACCGGTATGAAAGATGAAACATGAAATCCGTCACATTTGACTTGCAGTTTTCATAGTGTCTCATGTCACATCAACACAGAATAGCTCATAGTACAACATATGATGTCATAATATATCATATATAAACACTATATAAACATATTTTACACATATTTTGGTTGTTCCTTTGGTTGTTTCTTTCGTCCATATTGGTTTTCCTCTGCACCGCTGCATTGACTTGGAGGCTCAGATTCCTTGGACTCCATCGAGGGTGGTGCTGGTGCTCCATCACCGGACCCGAGTGATGCTTTGCAGGCCAGTTCGTAGATACCCAGGAAACAAGTCCTAGATTTCGTAAATACCGAGGTGGAAGTACGATGTTCAGAAACTGTGGTGTTAGTATTCGGTGATGAAGATGAACATGGAAGTTTCATCTTTAGGTGAGGCTAGAGTTCTCAGTTGTATACGTGAAATATAGAGGGCGTTTTCCTTATTACCTGTGAGGCGGACAGACTTTTGCCCGGAGTTCGACTCTATGACACGGAGATACCACTGTGTGCGTCTGAAACTCAACTCACCAGCTCGGTATAGCTCGGTGTGCCCCAACAAACACCCCTCAAAAAACGCGGGCGAGTTGAACCGTTCTTTTGAACACTTGTTTTTTGCAAAGCTTCATCAGGAACTGATATTTGTTTATGATTTTGATGGGTTGCTGAGCTTTCGCAGGTGTTGATCATGTCATGCTTGTCCAATGCAGGGCCTGCTACCACCGGGTTCGGATTTGCTCGAGCTCCAAAACCTGATGGCTTGCGGCAACCTTGAAATGGAATTCTCCGTCACGAAAGGAGAAATCTCACTTTTCAGTATCCTCAATGCATTTTTGGCCAAGTCAACAACTCTTGACAGCAATTCTTTCAATTTTGGTTGGACTTGAAGTCGTGACAACTTTTCTTCTGCGGATTCCCAGCTTTTGAATCAAGCTAGCCAAAGGCAACGCTTGCAAAGCACTTCAAGCATGTGTTAATGTGACCAGCAAGCCGGCAACCGGCTCAATGGAGTTGGACTAATTTTTGATGCGCTGCTGCTATTACTGTATTTGAAAGCCTTGAATATACCGCAAAAAACCATCCAATTTGGGGAAGCTGCTGCGAACTTCGACAGTGACACACATCTTATTCAAGAAGCTGCTTATTTTTCTTTTCCTGCAGTGCATTGCAGTCCGTAGGCTGAAAAGCGGCCATTCCGCTCCAGTTTTTGTCCTCGCCAGAAAAAACATTTGAATCAGATAATATGATATTTTGCAGCTGCATCCATCCTTCCCCAACCGAAAGGAGTCGAATTCTTGCTGGAAAACTTGGGATATCTACAAACAAAACAGCAACAAAAAGGTGAATTGATCTCTTAGTGGGCCACCCTTATCGATCTCTTTTCCATGATTTGCAGCACGTTTCTTGAAGCGTAGATTTGGTTCTGGCAGAGTGGCATTAGCGCTTGATGAGGCCAAACCCAAGGTTTGGTCAAGAGGCAAGACTCGAGAGTCGCGAGAAAAAGCAGTTGTAGTGTTGCGCAACGTTGTTGCACCATAAGCCTAGCAAATGGGTTTGTATCCAGATTCGGGTCCCCCCAACCCCCTTTGAACGGTTCAATTTTGCCGGAAATCAACGGAAGTAGGCCCCCTAATTTCGAGACACACCCGAATGTTATCAATATAAAAGTCTCGGACATGTTTTCACGTTGGCTGCTGCTCGATTCATGCAGTCTGCCGGACTTTTTGGCTTTGAGGTCAAGGGAGCCTAGGACTGGCTGAAGCTTGAGAAAGGAAGATATGAAAGCACTTGAACGCATTGAAAGCACCTAAAGATTCTTGAATTCACTTGTACGTATTTGCATACATCACGATACCATGTGCAACATGGCGCCTGTGAAACTGAGCAAGTGATCACGACACCCAAGACACAGGCCAAAGACACGGGCGTTGCATAGAGGCATAGAGCTCCCCCAGTCATTCAAGGTTGGGTCAGCTGGAAAAGTTGTCAGTTCATGCCAGTCTTAGTAGTCGTAGAACTGCACCATAATGATTTGGGCGCAGAATTTTGTCACAACATGTCCATGAAAACATTGGCATTTTTGGATTGAACCGCTCTACATTCCTACTGTCATTGCCACTGTCAGGGGAGAGTCATGCCTCAAGTAGCTTCGGCGGTCCTGGGAGAGGCTGAAGCTGCTTAAACCGGAAACCACGATTAGGGGCGAACTTTTCCAATTTCCATCTCATTTGGACTCATTTGTACTCATTTGTAGACATTTTTAGGGATTCTTACTGTCAGCTGGATGTGTTTAGAGATGTTAATTTTTGAGATGTTTGTGTCTAAACATCTTTAGGGTCTTCAAGTTTCTAGATATCTTGAAAGTTTTCACATTTCTAGTTAACCAGCGTTTTCAATTCTCTGAATATCTGTGATGATTCTTAATTCTAGAGATTTCGAAGGCAGGCAGAAAGCTGCCCATTGCACCGCTGAAGCATGGCTTTTTTCCCTCACTGCGTCTAAGAGCTTGGTTCAGGCTGAGACTTGTCACGCTCAAGGCAAGTGCCGAGCAGTGGACATGTGGCATGGAAACATGAACCGAGGGACCAAGTGTGCCAGGTTGGGTCCTGCAAGGAAGGCGAGGGCATGTGCTGGCCGCTTTCCAGGCAAGAGTCTGGGGCGGTAGTCCTTGTAATCCTTGTACTCCTTGTAGTCATTGAGTCCCTCATCATTATCACCAAGTCTTTTGGGCTAAGCTGAAGGATGAAGATCATGGGACAGGTATGCAATATACTAATATACGATGATGTAAATACAGGATGATCCAGGCACATGCATCTCTTGCGAGCTTGGGTCAGGAGAAGAGTGGCCCTGAACTGGAACAAGCATGCGCACAGATCTGAGCTCGTGAGGCCCTTCAGCCTTGGATTTTGTATCGAAATTTATTTTTCTGAGGCCAAAGAGCGGCTCAAAGAGCAAGACATTGAGGTGCACCACTGGCAGCTGTGATATGATGATATGACACCTTTGTTGAATGATTTAGGGGATTAAATACTGCCTCTGGTCCAGATTGTCATAACTCTTGTGGGAACTCCTGTCAAACAATCAGTAACATGGTATGGGATGAGTTATTTTATGTCCCGGCTGTGCATATGTAAGCTTTTGCCATCTCCAAAGGTGTGCATGTCATCCCAGCCCCCCCACCTAAACTGATGAATCTCAACAGATTGCAGGATGAGTCGAAGGAAGCCTCAGCAGATGTGCTGGCCTATTCTGTTGCTCTCTCAGCTCTCATGGAACAGCTGAGTGTCCCGACAGAAACCTTACATCATGCATGCCCAATTTGATTGTTTGCGACCCGTTTGCCTGCCAAACGCCATGTGCAGAGGCCCGCGAGCATGCGATACACGAGGCCACTCATGACACGGAAGAAAGATGAAAAAAGACGGGAGTTTCTAGCTTTGCTCTCTTTGCTCGCTGTGACTGAAGGCCTGGAAACATGCTGAGAAGGCCAATGAGCTCTCCAAAGAATCTGCTGAGGCAAGTAGGGTTCCATGTGTGCCAGGGGAAAGAGTTCCAGCTTCGGCGAAATGTAAGTGCAACTTGCCACTCAAAATTTATCTGATTTGTCGACACAAAATATTTGAATTTAATATTTGTCGTCTTTGTGCAACTTGAGCCATGCGGTCTAACTCATAGCCAGGCGGCTCTAGAAGCTGCGAATGAATCCATGGAGGTAGGCTGCTGTGGTGGGCAGCAGCTTCTTGAACATGTGACAGGTAAGAGTCTTGATGTTTTTGCAACCCAACATTCCTTCGAATGTTTCAGGCAAGGAGAATTCTGGATCAACATGATATCATTGCAATCGAGAACCAAACTCAGGCGGGGATGGATTGATGGATGTGGATTCGTTGATTCCTTCGTTCAGAATGGGTCAAGTTGCTGAAGTTCTGGCTGAAACGAGATTTTTTGTGAGGCAGATGTGGCTAAAGCAGAGGCAGTTCAGGGGATCGAGTCCCATGCTGAAGCCTTAGGATGTGTCCTTTTTGAAAAAGGAAAGGAGCAAAAGAGCACGATGAAACAGTACAGTTGGTACCATTTTGTACCAAATCCTTCAGCACTGCCTTTGTTTTGAAGCTGCTTGAAAGCTATTGTTGAACTCAGTCTGCCTGGCCGCTGGCTGCCCTCTCACCTCCTTTGGAGAAGTACCTCTGTCGTGGATTGTTGAGATGCGAATCCTCTGGCGAAGGCCATACCGACAGAAATTCCATGCAAAAGACGGCGAGCGGCGATACTCGCTGATGAAGAGTACATGGGTTTTCTTTGGTTTTTCGATTTTTCCACCAAATTAGTTACTAGTTACAAGTTGGTCAGTCCAGGTCATTCAGAGAAATTCTGTGAGTCCAGGTTCGCGCAAGCACTTGAGTGCCTTTCTCTGAGTCTACTTTGGCGTCAATGCTGGGACCATTGCTTTCCATGCTGGGACGTGTCAATCAGCGCGCAAAACCCCGCAAAAGCTGGGCGAAGTTAATTGAAGGAATTCTGGTGAGCCGTACCGTAGATATGTCGTTTGGTTTAAAGTTTAGGTTTCATGCAGGAAAGGAAGAGGAAACTAAAAAGACGCCTCGCTCCCGTGGGCCTTTCCTGACTAGGCTTTAGGGATATCGTACTGCGGATCACTGGAACCAGCATGAAGTAGTGCATTTGGAATCTTGGAGTTCATGTTGCTTTGCATTCAAAATTAAATCTCAGAATCTCACACTACACTTGAGATGTGACTCGCTCCTTAGTTTATTGCATGGGTGGAGAGCCATGTGCGGATGCGGACTTAGCTGCATCCAATGAGTAGCCGGACATGCCCAGCAGCTCTGGCATTGCAGCGATCCATTGCCAGGGCACTCAGGAAGTGAAGATTGGATTTTGTTTTTCTAGTCAGCATCAAATTGAACACAATTGAACAGTTTTTTTTTGCTGATTGATGTTCTCAGCTTGAGGTGGCTACACGGTCACCCACACGTGGCCATTTTGTGGATATGTTGGAAGCAAGAAACCAAGTCTGAGTATTAGAGCGGATAAGCTGGAACGAGTCTAGAGTCTAGCTATGGAACTTATGCAGCCTTGCCAAATAAGGATGGGCAAAAAGTGAAAGAAACCACTGAGCTTAAAGCCAGCTGCTCATTATTGAAGAGTCTTGTGACAAATTCGACTGAGTTTTCAATGATCCAATTCAACTGAGGTTTGGGAGATTGCCTGCGAAGAGGATTTGGTGAAGCCTTTGGCCTTGTGCTTTGTGCATTGATCATGACTTCTCTCCAGGAACTGTTGAGGCTACAAGGTGCCAATGGATTCGACCAGCACTGTGCCTCAGATCTTGGTACTGTTAGGAGATGGAGTCATGTGTCATTCATAAGCTGTTCCTGGCCCTTAGGGAAGTTGGTTAGGGGCTGATGAAGACTTGTACCAGTCGTAAATCAACTTCTGTTGTGCATACAGGTGAAGCTGATCCCTCGAAGGCACTTCCATCTGTCTTTATTCAGATTGAAGAAGTCCAGATGAGAATTTAAGGACTTCCCTACGGCTTTGAAACCTTGTAAATTGTGGCATTTCCAGTTTTTTTACAGATGTCAATATTTGAATTCTGGCAAGTCATCCTCCACTATATCTACTCCAGTCTCTGGAATTCTGATGCTACAATTTGCTTCTTGCGGTATTCCATCCTCACTAATTACTCATTAGCTAAACCATTCGCAATCCTTGGACCCTCAATTGCGTCAACAATGTGCACATTTGCCATTTAGGCGTTTTCCGGTTTCCGGGAAGTTGACAGATTGTACCAACAATCCCGAGGTTCGCTCCACCTTGGTGTGGAAGGGCTGTTAGAGCCTTGGGGAGTCGAAGAGTTTGATGTTTTCAACACACCAACTTGCAGCTACCGAGGTTTGGGAAGAATTCATTTCTCCAGCTGAGGCAAGCCATGGCAACTCCCAATCTTCACCTAAACTTGCGTCAAGCAGGTTATCACACTGCGTGCATATGCAGAAGGGTCCTTTGAAGGGTGAGGCTGGCAGTCTTGGTCCTGGAAGTCTTTATAGTAAGACCAACTGCATTCATGGTGAAGATAAACAGAAAAATATTCAGCAAGGACTTGCAACAACCAAGAAAGAATGAACTGTTGGATTTACTCTCAACTCATAATGGCATGCCAGCCTTCATCATCGTGGCGCTGAAGCGGGGGGCTTTATTTGAGATGTCCGTGGTTGAAAAAAAACGTTACGATGTTCAAAGTCATCCAAGTTGTTTGTGACGTACGTTGCCCAGCTGAGGTATCTTTAGTCCTTCCATTTCACAAGACCTGTGCCGCGCTTGTTGGCTTCACATCGCTTCACACAAGTTCCAAATGAGCTGAGCTGCCAGGTACAGGCAGGGTTGACAGCTTTGCAAAAGCTGAGAATGACTCCCTGGATTTGGCTTTTTCAGTGCCTGGTCCTTGGGAAGATATTTTCTTTAGCAGCAATGGAAGGCTTGGCAGCTTTGCACCTTGCATGCTTTGGAAGCTTCAATCGTTGCAGGCATTAAAGCTCCAAGACCATGATAATGGTAGATGATTCACAAACAGACAAGCTTTGAGCAGCCATAGTTCTAAGTTCTATTTGACACACAGCATGGAAACATCTTTAAAAGGCATGTGGGAAGGACTACGGACATGATCACTTCGCGCGGGTGAGACTGCGAACTTTGAGACCATGGAAGGTGGACGACCCTTAACAGGCAGTGCTAAAGTGCTGTACATGTCGAAATCAGAGTCCCTATCGAATCACTCTTTTTCTTCAATTTTCTTGGGTGGCATGGATCATGAATCATTATGGCTATTGCTTATGATTTGGTTTTCTCAAAAATCCCATCTCTTTTTGGTTCGTTCAAGTCACTGCTGCGATGGGTCTGCCTGTGACATGAGGGTTCCATCTTCGGAAGCAGCTCAACCTATCTCAACATCTTGGCGTCGCCAGGTGCCTCCCATTCCCAGGCGGCCCGGAGATCCTTGGTGGACTCTCGGATGTTTTTTTTTGGCGGAGGTTTACTTGCTCCAAAGTTCCAACGAACATTCCGGTTATATGAAGTACATATGAACTATTCCAAGTTTTCCGCAAAAAGTCTGCCAGCACAAACTCTTTGCAACTTCATGGTCAAATCTGGGCAGACATCCTTAGTTGCAACTTCGTGTTCCTTAGTAGATCCACCCAAGGAAGAGTTTGCTGATGGAGGACTGAAGATTTTGGTTGCATGTCTCTGCAAGAAATTGGCATTTTGAAATCATTTTTTTGGTATTGTGGATTTGTTTTGGATGGATTTTATGTTTTATTGCTTTAAAAAAAGCGCAGGAGGAAAAAGATGCACTGTGGCTGGCGATAACTTCGAGGCTTTTTTCAAAAGAACTGCCGATACGGCGGCTAAATGGGTGAAAAAGAGCTCGTTGCTTTTAGATGAACTTAGCGACGCAGCTTTCGTACAGGCCCTTGAATTGCCGACTGGTTCAAAGCAGCTGCAACTTGGGGTGAAACATTGAAGAAGTCTATGGGGTATGTCCGAAGAGGGGTGGGTTGGGAGCCTTTTCTGTCTTGTTCAGTGAATTTTGTATCAACAAAATGTGGAAATCCCAATTTCACAGGATGATTGTTGGAGACTCCGCCGTCACATAGTGATGTTTCGCATCGTATTGCCTTTGAAGTGCTCCATTTGCATGGTGCCAACCGCCAAGGGAACGCACACGTACATTGTCAGATCGAGTGAGCGAGTCCTTCCAGAATCTGCTGCTTGGCAGATTAGTTTCGACCACATTTTTACTTCATTCGTTTTGAATCTTTGAATGGTGAGGAAGCGAGAAACACTCTTGGATCCGGGATATGTGCAAGAACTTGATCAGGAGGTGCTGGCAACGCGTGGGAATGTGGAGAGTTTCTTGTTTCCAAAGATGGTAACTGGCCAGGTGCCAAACCGCCTGGTATGGCTCCGATCCTCGTTTGGCCTTCTGATGCAAGTTGGGTGGCTTGTCAGAGAGTTGCAGATTTGTTGATCACAGACACTCCAAAGCTTTGCTAGAAAGCTAAGCAGCAATGGTAGCAGATATCCGACTATACGGGCTTGTATGAACAGTTCATGTTGCGTTTATATTGCTGCAGGCTCTTCACAGTGTATGTTAGCTTGGACTGTGGAAAGACCATTTTTAATAGAAACTTGGCCACAAGCAAGTTGCAAGGATTGTGGCGCTGGATTCAACTTTTTTTGTTTGACCTGCTGGGACCTGTGCTTAATGTATTTGTGAAATAGACTAGATGTAGGCTACTAGATGAAGTTTCATCTGAATTCTTCTTTTTGTCCCTCATCTTGCATTTCTTTCGTACCAGATTGGCGGCATCCGGGCGAGATCCGTGTTTGAGGTATGGCCTTAAAGGGCAAATTGATGATAGTCGCTCAGAGTATTCCGATGCTTGGCGCTCTTCGGTGATTGTTAGTGATCAGTGTAGCTTCAATACTCGTTTCACAATACACACACATATATACATATATACACATACATTATACACAATATATTTAAAATTTTCATTTCTGCATACTTCACAAATTGGGTTGGGATAGCATGCATGAATACTGATGATGTGTTTTCGATTGCTTCGTAGCAAGTAGCTCCTGCGGCACTTTGCAGCTTGAGGATTTGCCAGGCACTTTTGCAGAGACTTGCTTGCAGAAGTTTAGTTTGAGGGGTCCAGTCATTTCTGCATTCCTTGAAACTTCAAGTTTTCTTGCGTTCCTGGGCTTTTTCGATTGAAGTCTTGCTGGACTTCAACACAACTTCTGCTGTAGCACTTCGACGATCAGTCTGAACACGACATGCCCACCTACTTCCGCCCCACTGCTTTCCTTTGGATAGCCAGCATCGTGCTCAAGTGCTCAGAATGCATCCCATTCCAAGGGTTGTTATTGGACTTTGCACTGCATTTTCGATGCTTGGAAAACCGGCTCTGGCAGAAGCTCCTCTACCGCAGAAAACACCTCATTCACAGAACTAATGGATCATATCATAGCGGATTTGTTCAAAATGAGTTTGGGTGTTGGTGTTCTTCCATCTTTAGTCTGCCTTAAATTCATCGAAGTACAAACTGATCTACCCGAGAAAAGACCCATTTGATTGATCGTTTTCTCTGAGGCTTTTAACGGGCGGAAAATCCTGAAATTTCTGCCACTTGCTGTCGTGTTCTCCGCTGCCCAATCCTTCAACGCTGCTCAGCTTGAATCTTTCCGGGAACGGAATTTTTGTATTCGCAGATTCCACACGTTCCACACGTTGCAAACACACGCGTTCAACCGGACATCTAATGGAAGGTACTTTCCTACACTGTACTGAGTGGTGGGACCATCAAGATCTTGGGGCAGGCGGGAGTCCAGATGTCAAGTTGTCCAAGCCACTCATGATGACACAACTGTTGAGTGGCAGGTGCGGTTGCTCCAGCATCTCGTCGGCAAAGATGTTGATTCCTTTGAACAAAAAGGAGGATGACACTTTTGCGTTGGTACAGCCATTTCTTGAAAACGTGGGTCAGTTCATCCTACTGGAAGACAAAAGGAGCAGACGTGTACTGGACATCATGAAGCAGTCGATACCATGAGTAACAGTCTTAGCATGATCATGAAAATACTACAATATACTACAATCACAACGACAACAGCAGCAGCAGCAACAACAACAACAACAACAACTACTACTACTACTACTACTACTACTACGACTACGACTACGACTACTACTACTACTACGACTACGACTACGACTACGACTACGACTACGACTACGACTACGACTACGACTACCACTACGACTACGACTACCACTACCACTACCACTACCACTACCAGTACCACTACCACTACCACTACCACTACCACTACCACTACGACTACGACTATACGACTACGACTACGACTAGTACTAGTACTAGTACTAGAACTACTACGAGAACCACGAGAACTACTAGAACTACTGTCACTGGTACCACTGCTACCATTGCTACCACTGCAACCTCTGTTACCACTGCTACCACTGCTACACCTACTACTCCTGCTCCTGCTCCTCCTGCTACTGCTTCTGCTCCGGCTGCTGCTACTGCTACTTCTAATTCTACTTCTACTGCAAGCACTACTACGTCCACCACGTCCACCACGTCCACGACCACGTCCCGTCCACGACCAGTTTTATATCTTGTGCTGTCTGCCAGTTCGAGGACAGCACTCCTCTCAAAGTTCATCTTGGGCAAATCATATCAGTTGACGCAATGGACAGCAGCATGGCTGGGATGGGAGTTTCCATGTGTCGTCATTGACACAGCAACACCACCACCATCATGTTTTTTTTTTCGTCGGTTGCTGCTTCTTCTTCTCGACCAGTTCTTTCCCGTTGCTGCTGTTGCTAGTTTACCCATTGGGTTGATTCTATTGTGGTCAACCGCCAAGTTCTTGGCTTCAATCGTTTTGTCTTCGCCACTCAATGGATGGTGATGTTTGGCAGACTGCCGCTGCCTGCTAGTGTTGTATTTTGGTATTTTTTCTAAAATCATTGATTTTTGTCTTCAACGGATTGACTACACATCCTGGCTGTATTTTGAAAGGTCATTGGGTTGATCGTCTTGTCTGCTGCAAATTTTTGCTGGAAGCTCAACCAGTGCTGTGCATTGCATTGATGTACAGTGTACTTGAGCATCCAGAGGAATTCAAGTCTTTCTACATTGCTCTAGGAAGTTCAGGAGATACGCCGAGTTTCAAGGTTGCCTGTATAGTGGCAAAATCCTCAACCTAGCCGTGACAGATGCCAGGTATTGATGTTTCTCTACCTGACCAGGTCTTGGCAAGGAAGATGACAAAATGCGCTGGAAATGCTTCGATGAACTGAAGGCCGAACCCACACAAAGCTCTAATAATTATAGTGGTCATGGTCCTATGTACTTTTGATTTAAAGGTTCCCCAAAAACCCACTAGAATGATTGTATGCCAAATTGTCTGTTTGCACCGGAAGAGCAAGCATTCATGTCAAAACTGACACCGATGTTTGTTCGCGAAACGGATGCCGGACAACACGCCAGGAGAACCGAACTTTGATTCCCCAGGAGCCCTTCCCGCTTTTGACACCGTCTGGGACGAGGGGGCTGCTGGTTGCTAGCACCTTTGAATTCACAGGAATTCAACGTTAACATATTATATTCAAGTAACTCATTCCTTGCTTCTTTTCTTTTCGGTATTTTATTTATCTTAGAATGTATAGAAGTATTAAAGCTATTTGAATGATTATGAAGAGTGTTTTAGTATCAGTTGTTCCTGTAGTAAATATTGACAAATACGATTTCATTAAAAAAAATCAAGATTTAATACTTGCTGTGCTTGCACTTGCAAGGAGATGTGTGGGCAGATATTCACAGTCAAAATGGCCCTTCAAATATCATATTATGACAAGCGCTGGGAAGTTTGTTGGCACTAAGGTTTTTGTAAATCACGTTTTAAGTTCCATTTCAAGACTGCTTTCGCTTGAGCCACATGTTTCAAACATTTTGATGTGCGCATCGAAGTAAAAGGACACGGTAAACGAAAAACTACAAATCATTCTTTCAACTTCAGGACATACTGATTTATTTTCGCCACTTAATTTAGAACTCAACTCTACACTAAACTTGTACACACACACACATACACACGCACATTTTTTCCCGATTTTTTGTCTTTTTCTTTTGGTTTCATCAAGTTCCATTTTCATCTACTGTAGATTGTTTGTTCTTTATGTTTCATCAAAAGTAAGATATATATCTAATGTGTGCATTCCACGGACTTTTGTTTGTACCTCTACCATTTTGTGTATCCATTGAAATTTTCTGCAATTTCATTCTCCGATAATCCTATTTGTACAGTAGGCATTTCTTGCCTCCAGACATTGTAGGGGGCAAAACACACCAACACAAAAACAATACTTCACTGCAATTGAATAAACATACGGCATGCGAAAACTAGTGCAACGGTGAACGACGGCCTTCAACCGTCCCAGCAGCCTTTGGAGGCGTGTGCCATGGGGGATTTCCATGGAGCTGCGGATGCTTCTCAAGAAGTCGGAAAATCTATGGCTTTGGGTATGGGTTATGTGACTTGGTCGGCGGGGCCAAAAAGCAGAGTCCTGCACGAACAGGCTTCCCTTGAAAAATTTCAATGCTGTTGCCAACTTTAAGCCCTTGTTGGAGCATGTGCTGCAAATTACACGGTACAAAGTTGTATTTCGTGACCGCTGGATGGTATGCCAAGGTTTTTACTTATTTGATTTTGTCCGACATTGGATCCATCCTCTGCGCGTCTGAGCATGAATTCAGCGCTTCAGCTGTGAAAAAACATCAACCCTGAAAGAGTGATGGACCAACCACTAGGCGAGGGCTGCGCTCAGAGCGCACACGGAAGAGACTGGGTCCCGACTGGATTCGGACAGACAAGATTTTTCATGAACTCAGGAGCGCTTCTTGAAAGACGAGGAAGAGACGCGCCTTGCAGTAAAAAATGGTGTGCATTCAATACGTTAAGTTTCGATGTTGACTGGGTTGCAAAGGCCATATTACATCCAGAAGACTTGGATGGAAATTGGTGGTCTACCCTGTGCCTCGTCTGAAAAGCCAGTGTGAACCAGCAAAACGAGGCGAATCGGCATGCAGCCCTGGTTGTAGGTTCTTGCTTGATGTCCTTCTTGATACCACTGCTACAGCAAGGCCTAGGTGGGGCCCGCAACTCTGTCATGGAAAACCCCTTGACCCTCCACCTTGAGAATCCTTGAGACAGGCGTCAAAGAATCCAGATGGTTGCCAAGCCGCACATGAAACAAACGAGATGGACACTCCACAGGATCCTTGCATCTGCCTTGTGATCAAAACAAAACATGTTTTCGCGATTTTGTTACTTTTTTTCAGAAGATACTTGTATCAATCCCTCTGGAACGTGTACACATGCATAGATATGCATAGATTATTTGTATACACAGTTCAAAGACTATCTTGCAAGCATGATGTCCACCAAGGCTACCCCAGATGTGGTGGCTTCAACATGAGCGTTGTGGAGAAGAGGGTTGGAGATTGGAGGCACCCTGAACCGTCAAACCCCCAACATAAAAACACTCAAGAGTTTCAATGATCAATGTTTCTATGTGAAACTATGTACGGTTTCTGTCTGATTCGTGAAAAAGGAATCTCCCTTAGAGTTTTGATGTTGGGGGGTTACTTTCAACCACAATGTGCCTGCGGGTACTGCGGGTACTGTATGGCCAAGGGCAGCAATCTGAACTACTGCGGTGGCTTCTTCCGAAATTGGACATGGGCAGCGGCGTCTAAGCTAAAAACAGGTCTGTTTTTTCTAAGTGTTGCAAACTTGCATGAGATTTTGATGCGACTCGGGAGCTAATTCTCAAATTCAGAGGCCGTTGCTTTGCTACTGAACACCTCGCACTCCTTTCTGTCCGGACTGGTGGTCAAGAAGCTGAATTCCGTGGTGAAGTTGATGGGAAAGTGCTCCAACTTTCAGCATTTGCACACATCAGGATTGAAGTCAGATGCAAAACACCAGATGCAATCACAACTGCTACTTTTGGGTGCACGGAACGGTACTGAAGTGTTTTGGAGTCAGCTAGGTGTGCCTCCCTTGTCTCTTGGATGCAGCTGTGCTTTGTTGGATGAAGTTTTGAGAGTGGCTCATTCAAGACGTGGCTTCGTTGGAGTTTTAAAACTTCAAGACTTGAGTCCAAAGTCCTTACAAATTGATATTGGAACGGAATATCCATCATTCCAGTTGGTGCAGGACTTTTATTCTAAGTCTTTCCCACTTGCTGAGGCTCTGGTTTTCTTCTTGGGTGATTGCTGGCTTCTTCGCACACATGAGCGCTGATGACTCTGTGCAAACACATCACTTCACACACCTCACACCTTATTCAACGTTTTCACTGACCATACTGATGAAAATATCATGCTTGAGCCAAAGCTTCCATTACAGCCGAGTTCCTGTTAGATCCAGCACATCGAATCTAGTTGTATATACGCGGCCTGTAGCATGTGGCAATTCTTTCAGGAGCCATCGATCACGTGCGTGTTTTCAGCAATTACGGTGACACTTGGCATTGACAAAACATTAATATAAATAATATAACATTGCTTTCAATTTTGCAGAAGTGAACGCCAGTGATGCAGTCGCGTCAGAATTTGCCCAGGATGACTGGAACCTATACATTCATGCAGCTTGGATTTGCAGAGAATCCAAAGTGAAAGAATCCCAAGTTTCTTGAAGTATTCTGTCTACAGTTTACAAACCGTTCAATGTATTTACATCACTCTTGCTTCTGTCGGACGACCCGAGGAACCTGAAGCCACCCAAAGATGAGAAAGCTGAAGCACCTTCCACATCAGCCACAGAGTCATGATTGCAAAAGTCTCTTTGGTCATGGCACTGCGCTCCACTTTCGGAGTCATGTCATCTTGCAGAATTGACTAAGGGCTCAAACGTTGAGATGCCCCAAAGATGAGATGCAACGAAGTGAGCTGTAGTGAGCTGTGTTTGGCTGTGGTGTACTCAGCTTCCGCTATCCAATACAAGAAACATCAAGAAACATTTCACAAAAAGAGTTGTTGCTTTCTGGCCTTCCCAGCCTTTCAAAGCAGTGTGAAAAAGGCAGAACCGGCCAAACCTGAGTGCGGATTGCACTGCAAATTTCTCGTGAGAAATACAATCGCTTCGAACGCACTCAAAGTTTAGTTGCTTTCGGCTTGGTTGAGTATGCCTTGAGTTGGAGAAACAGCAGCAGACTGAAGTTGATTTAGGTCACAGCCAACCAGATGCACTGGATGTGTATGAAGATATGGCTGGAGACAGTCAATGGCAAATCCTTTCGGAGCAAGTAATTTTACTCATTTGCTCTGCAAGATGGCAGTTCTATAGAAAACTGAGAAAACGGATGAGGCCCACATCGTTTGGAACACAGTTTTTCTGTTCTCCGCTGAAGGGTGCAGCGAATTCAGCGAGCGCTCGCTGATGCCTTCACCACGCCGGCTCTTCATCTCTGTGGGGCATTGTTGAGGCGCCGATTGGCAGATCTACGGCAGTTTCTGGATGTTGTGAAATGTTGAGGTCGAAAAGTGCCTGAAAGCACATGTGTTATACACGAAACTTTTTTTACGATTGATGATGTCAAATCCAGCAGATCGAAGAAGGCAATCCAAGTTGATTTGAGACTTGTACCACTTAGCACTCCAACATTAAACAGAGCTTGAACCACAATTTGACAATCTAGTGAATTGAAGTCCTGCAACTAGCTATATCAGCAATGTTTGAGACACCACTTTCCCCTTTGCAAATTTTGTCCACACTTTCCCCAGGCGAGTCCAACTGCCGGCCATCCTTGGACCTCAGCAGTTGATGTACTGGCGCTCAAGTGCCAAGTTGCATCAAAGAGAATATGGATAAATGTGGAAGATAGTGCGACAGATAGATTATCAATGATTATCAACAGTATCAATAAATTTGACAGCAAATGCCATCCGTGATGGTGTGCCAGTGATTTGCGAGTCGAAGATCAAAGGCCATCCCATGATTCCTTTGCTGCTCATGCTGACAGAGCAACTGCTAGTACCTTAGACCAAGGTGCCTAGAAGTTGGATCGATCAATCGATCATCAATCCGTCTCGGATTGAGGTTGCTGCATACCACTACAGTGCAGTGCTTTATCTTAGTGGACGTGGTGATGACTTCCAGAATGGAGAGCTATTTGATTGCACGATTGCAAGTTTTGGGATGTGCTCTATGCGCCGTTCTGTCGTACGTTGTTTTGCATGTTTCATATTGTTTCGTACTAGTGTCAAGACAAATACCATGAAAAGTCATATATATTTATGTCTACATCTACATTATGCATGATACCTGTATATAGACATTATATTAGATAGTATACAGTATACATATCTATCCTGCCCCCAAAGAGAGTTTACAGTTCACAGTGCTTACAGTATCATCGACAGATTTTTGTCCTTGAGAGGTTGGTCTTCATGGACGGTGACACTGATCGGCACCTGGCGCCGAAACGTGGCAGACTGGTGGCCTTTACGTCGGGCTTGGAGAACCTTCACCGGGTGGTGCGTCAGATATCAGCCATCCACAAGATCCACAGGATCATCTGCGAATCACATTCTGGCCATACCGTTGCATGAGGTACCTCCAGATGGTGGCCCCAGGTACATCCTTGCATTATGGTTTGGCGTTGCTCTCAGTTACTCCTTGGGAAAATCTAAGTGTGTATTTTTGTTTGTACTTTCCTGATGTCATATTATGATGAATGTACAATATACATGTTTGCTCGGAAACATAATATATATATATATGTAGCATAGAAAACATATAGATTTTTATAAATGCAATATAACGCAACAAGATTATGGATCTGATATTTCCGCATAATTTCCTTCCATGTATATCCATGTATCACATCCACTTCCACTTGCTTGATGGCACATGCTGTTTCACAACCTCAGGTTCAGGAAATGAGACGTGTATCCCTGAACTGACGCTGACTCAAGCTGGTCCAGCACACAGCAGTCCCTCGGCCTTCTTCGGAGGTGCCCGCGGCAAAAAGTCGTCGAAGGATTCTGCGTACAAAAACTGAGGCCTCGCTGGCCTCGCTCCGGCACAAGACTTCGCCTTTACCGCCATTACCCTTGCAGCTGTGGGGGTCTCAACATGAGCAAGGCATATATGAATATTATGAATATACACGAATATACATTGACAGTATGGCAGACTATTGGCAGGTGTTCCTTGTAGCTTTGGCAGTGGAGCTGTTCCGAAAGAGCCTTCTTGCTCTACGATATTTGCGCGAGACACTGCAGAAAAAAACTCTGGCTTTTACTTTCTGACTGGAGAGCCGGAGAGCCTTGAATTGCTGGTACCAACCCTGGTGATTCCAGACATTGAAAGAATCTCGTGAGAGTATGCAATACAAAGTTGATTGGTCATTTTGTGCTTGATTGCTCGAGTTAGTTCTTACCAACAGTACAGCTGAGCTCTTCAAGAGCATTCAGGGGCTGCAGAGAGCTAGGAAAAGACTAGTCTTAATAAGAATTAAAAAACCAGCTGCCTGCCGAATCTGAGATCTGGCAAAGGAAGTCACAGGCAAATGGAGGCTGCTGACTTCCAAAGGCAACAGTAACTCGGTAACTCAAAATCCTCTCACAGCTGCATTTTCAGAACAAAAAACAATTGGATTTTGGTCCACCAACATTCCATAGCAGCTATAGCGTTCCTTACGATTCCCTTATTTCCCCCCACAGCGCCCGTGGCACACGGAATTGCGGTGCAACGCCGCGGGAGTGCAGCAACTCGGTATGCAAAGTTGCAGATGCCAGGATGCCAAACTTCGAGCTATGATGTTTGATCCTAGCATTCTATCATTCATAGATGTTCCAAGTAGCAAAATGTATCAAGCCTCGCGTCAAGGGGAATTCGCACGATTTCTTTTTCTGTGTTTTTTTTTGTCCTGTACAGGTTGCAAGATGGACACAGTCAGTTGGAATGTCCTAGCCTTATCTTGAAGCACATTTTCACCTCTGTTATCCCGGCGAGGAGGTATAGCGGAGAAAGCACCTCTTAAAAACTGCCAGGTTTTCCGACTCTTGGCCGACTTCTTGCACCTCTCAGGCATTTCTTCATCATAGTTTTTTGGAGATATATTGTTTATTCTTTTTGTATCATATGCATATAGTTCATAGAAAAGATGGGCGATGACATCATCAGAAAGTGATATGATGTAAGATACTGTACGTCTCCACAAGTTATATGACAGCCAACGAATTTCGTGGTTAAACATGCAATGAAGCAAACTCTGTCTACATTCAAGCATCATTGCGTTTGATATTGAATTATTGATGTAGGATTCAATGTGCATGTTTTGTAGCTATTGGCACCAGATGATTGGAGGCATGGGTTTTGGCTTGGCTGCCATTCTGTCTTCGAGTCCCTTGGCACATTTGATCATCAAGCAGTTTGCGTCTGGCTCGTCCGGTGTGTCGAAGCATCATGAAAACACCAACACTGCTTTTCAGGAACTGTGGCAGGCTTCTCAAGAAAGACTCAGGTCGGTTTTGTTGGGCAGTCATGAGATTGAGGAAAAATACTTGCTGCAAATCGGCAAAATATTCCAGAGTTTTGCAGGGCTTTCCTGATGCAGGTCATGTTTCAGATGGTCTTTGTGTCCAGATATCTTGACATCTTCACGTGCCTTATCAGCAATGCAAATTCAGACCCTACCTTTTTTAGGGGACGCTTGCTTACTGTATATTATATATATTATATATATATATGTATTTGGATATATATGGGTCCTTGGGTACACAGTGGCCTGTATGCCCAGGCAACACCAGGGCCTCTATTTGCTCTTCTTCAAGGTGTGAACAAACGACATGTTGACCGGTTGACCCCGTTGACATGAAATTGGCATCGACTCTCACCTTTGATCGCAGATTACCTTCAATTTGATCACCGTGGTTGTCTCAGCTGCAGAATCAGATGTCTTTCTTGAAGTCTCCCTGTGCTGGCTTAGGGTGGTGTCTCATCCTTTCCAATATTTTTTTTACTTTGACCAACAGACATTTTCTATGAGGCTTTCATGCTTTGGTTGTTCCACAAGCTCCATCATACCTATGAAGCTTCTGCGGACTCGCCATGACCCCAAGCACA
The DNA here is from genome assembly GCA_000507305.1 of Breviolum minutum Mf 1.05b.01. Classification (NCBI taxonomy): domain Eukaryota; class Dinophyceae; order Suessiales; family Symbiodiniaceae; genus Breviolum; species Breviolum minutum. The sequence goes on along the minus strand of DF239683.1, from coordinate 142,995 downwards.
TCCAAGCACTATGGTCAATGTGTTGAAGTAATAAAGATACCCTGCCGTCTGTTTGGAAGCACATTCTTGTTTTCGGTTTCCAGAAGGAACAGTCACACTCCCTTTCGCCAAACCTTGTGCGATCACCCAAATTTGCTGTCAGGTGCAATCTCTTGGCGTTGGTGGTGCCACCTGCAATTATTGCCTTGTTGAGTGGCGGCATGGGTGTACGGGAGGCATGGGTGTCAGTGGATGCTTCGGAGAATTCGAAGCCCCCCCCCCGATTTGGACCCTTCGCTGGCACAGGAAGCATGGACTTTTTCAGAATTGTTGGAGCCACTAGCGCTGATTCCGCAGTACATCGTTTGCTATCGGGTCGCTGGCTGGCCTGTTGACAGGAATTGAAGAAGATATGTCCTGCTTTCCTCCCGAAACACTTTTTCGTGAAAGGTGTGTTGGATGCCAGGCAACAAAGGTTCGACCCGCAGCAGTGATCTATGTTCTTGCGGTGGGAGGCTACAGGTGTGGACTTGATGGCTGCAGAACAGTTTGTCTGGTGTCGACTTCGAAGTAGGTCCAGTGATTCATCGGATTCATGATCTTCAAAAGTGTTGCTTGACTCTAGTTGCTCAAGTTCATTGGATCAGGGCGCTTTACGTCTGCAATTGGATCTACAAGGTCCGTTGATGTTGCCTGGTAGAGGACAAAGGCTTTGTGCATCAGTTTGTGTCACTACTTTTCACAATGACATGGTGACAAAGCGGAGGTAAACCTGATTTGGATCCAATATTGTAGAGTCTTAAAGTAGCAAAAATGACTGAATGACTGAGTGACTGTGACCATTTCTTGTGACGCTCAAAGTTCTCAGTGTGTGATCTTTGTGCTTACCCGACCAGCGCTATGCGTGGCACGGTGCCTATCATGACTACACCTCGTGGATTGGTGGCGCCTTGGAGGAGGGATTTTGATTTTGACGAGAGAAACTGCTCAGTCTGTTGCCCGAACTGCTTGCAGTGCGTCATCTTCGCTGACTTCCTTGTCCGGATTTCACAGAGGAAGGAGGCTGGACACATGTCCCGAAGAAATCCCGATGAACGCTTTGACTTGATACAGTGCAATACAAGGTAGAATATGTACGAATATGTTCTATTTATGTATAGATCGGAGATTATTATCTTCAAAATATCTATCTACATGTGTATGTACAGTACATTCAGTATGACACGGCAGTCGGACACTTGAAAGGGGTGTATGCCAGGTCATTGGAGCTATTGGTGCATCCCCTCTAGGCAAGTGTCGTTGAATTCTTGGACACTGCCATGCATTGCATTGCCTTTCTTCTTTCGTTCCTTCAGTGGAGGCCGCATCATCTTGCAGATCGATGATAGTGCTGGTAGGCTCTCTGCAACTCCGATCATCAAACTGTTTCTGTGCGATCACAAAGACCTGTGGCAACGAGCATTTGAATGCCATCAGACTGGTTTCTGCGTTAATCTGTCCAAAAATCGCACTGTAAAGCATGTTTTGAATATGTTTTGCACATATTGCTCAAGATTCAAATCCTGATGGACGAGATTGTTTCACCCAATTGATTTTCCGCGCATGCACCACATGCGCTGCGCAGTGAGAACACCATTGGCCGAGTATGCCAAGTCTTTGAAGAAGACAACCTCTGCCCGTGAGCCAGTGATGCGATATCCCATGTACACTGCACCTCTTGATGCCGTCCTCCAAATGACAGAGATTAGATCTCACGAAGAGCTTTTGTCCCTTGAGATCCTCGTTAGATTTACGCAAGATCTTGGAAAAGCAATGTTCGTATCACACCAATGGGCGGCGAAGAACCATGCAGATCCGGATGGGAAGCAATTGCAAGTCTTGCAAGAAGCTCTTTCAAATCTTCTGAAAGGAGCTGCCAAGGTGTCTCCTGATGTAATAACAGAGATGCTCTATGGGCGAGCCCCTAGCTTCTCCAAGGCATATTTGACTTCAGCTGCAGTTTTTGTATGGTATGATTTCTTCTCCGTTCCACAGATTGCTGCCTCACCCACCGAGTCATTGTCCTTGGACGGCTTGGATTCTCAATCCAGAGCCATCGCAAGCATCCCAGCCTATATTGGCAAGTGTGAGTTCTTCGTGGCTTTGTGCCCCGTTCTTACCCATGTGGATACTCACAAAAACATGGACCGATATACCTGGGCTAACCGTGGATGGTGTAGAGCGGAGAAACTGGTTCGACATCTCCTTGCTCCAGATGACATGATGCTTTTGATCGAGAGCCCCAAGCATATGTCCATGCTTCATTTGCGGGATGATCTCTTCATTCCCTTTGCAGTTGGTGAGTACACAGTGGAAAGTGATCGACAGTTAGTAGGACAACTTCTCAGAGATATCTTACAACTCAAAATGCACAATGATCTTCGCAAAGGTGCCTTGGCAGAGTACACCTTCAACCTGAATCGGCAGAACCTTCTGTTTATGGGTTGCGACATTCAACCAATTCCCACCCTCATGCCATCAACTGTGCTCTCCAAAGGGGACACCGGCTTGTTGGAAGAGTTTTTGCATCAGAATGGCTTTGTCAAAGTGAGCGACCGCAACGCTAATGGCTTGTCGCCAATTTGCCTTGCGGCCATGGCCCGAAACACAGAAGTTGTCAGAGTCCTACTTGCGAACAGAGCGAGTCCCAATGACATTGTTACGAAAGGGAACAAGGCACTTAGTGCACCCAAGAGTATACCTGCAGTCACTATGTGCGCACTCCACCACAACAACGAATCATTGAAGTTACTCCTCAGTGCACGAGCAGATCCCAATAGAAGAGATGGCTTTGGTAGCACACCTTTGATTTACTGTGCCTTTAGCAAGAGTGTGGCAGAAGCCAAGCTCTTATGTGAGTTTGGAGCGGACCCAAACATACGAAATATGTTTGGCTTGGATTGCTTTGAGGTGGTCTTCGGTCAAGGGTGCCTTGGGATGGCTGAAGAACTGTGGAGCTTGGCCAAAAGTGAATTTTTAATTCACTGGGCCATGATCTTCAGTGGTGGAGATCCAGATTTTGTATCATGGGTGGTGCAAAAAGGAGTCGATCTGAATCGCCAGTTTCACACTTCGAATCTGGAAGCTTGGATTTGATTGGATGCTTTGGGAACGTTTGTGATCCGCAGGATTGTTGATATTGTTGTGCTTCGCAAAGCCGGCGATTCCCGGCACAAGACCGTATCTGTTCTTTGTTTTATTTGTATTTGTATTTGTATTTGTATTTGTATTCACGCTGCTCCGCGGCAGGGTCCGCCCGCAACAAGGTCACAAGCACAGGCAATGCACAGATACCAGTAGTGCCCGGACAAGCCGGGGGCGGAAGTTTCAGAGAAAAAAAAACTACAAGTCAAAGAAAGAATTTGCCTATAGAATGTGCGCAAGGCGACCGACCAGCGCGATGCCCAAACCATTTCTTTGCTGTGAACGAGCCTTCTGCTTTTCCATGGTGGTGATGTGACCTGTTTTGATGTCATGAAGTTGCTTGCGGCGTGAGATGAAGTAATGTGCTTGGTTGTGAGGTGACATGGGGTGAGCTACTGTGGTTAGTTGCGACGTGGCATGTCATGTCATGTCACTTGATGTGCTGGTCATGTCATTTGATGCGATGTGATTAGTGATTGCTTGTGTTGTGTCATGTCACGTGATGCAATGCGATGTCATGTGATGTGCGCTCATGTGAAGAGCTGTCATCTGTTGTGCCCAGTACTACTCCAATACTACTCTGTTCTACAAAGTACTAGTCTGTACTGCAAACTACTACTCCAGTACTACTCCGTACTACAATGTTCTACTCTGTACTACAAAGTACTACTCCAGTACTACTCTGTACTACAAAGTACTAGTCCGTACTACAAAGTACTACTCCAGTACTACGAAGTACTACTCCAGTACTACAAAGTACCACAAGGTACCACTGCAGTATTACTCCAGTACTACAAAGGTACTACTCCCTACTACAACGTACTACTCCTGCACAAGCCATGCTCCAACGTCACCAAATGCTGCGCCCGCCACGAAAAATAACTCTCATGACCAATCCTTTTGAAGCATGAAAGGCTATTTACAATGCGCGACAAGTCATCCTCCAACGTCACCAAATGCTGCGCCTGCCACGAAAAATAGCTGTCAGCATCAATCCTCTTGAAGCATAAAACGCTATTTACAATACGCGAAGCAGCACAAGACACCTGCCAACTTCACCAAATACTGCACCTGCCACGCAAAATGAGTCTCATGATTGATCCTGCTGACATATGAAACATCATTTACAATGCGCGGAAGAACAGGACTCACCCTCCCACCTCACCAAATACTGCGCCTGCCACGCAGAATGATTGTCATTATTCATCGTGCTGACATATGAAACGTCATTTACAATGCGCGGAGCAACAGGCATCACCCTGACACCTCACCCAATATTGCGCCTGCCACGCAAAATGACTGTCATGATTGATCGTGCTCACATATGAAACGTCATTTACAATGCGCGGAGCAACAGGCATCACCCTCCAACCTCACCAAATACTGCGCCTGCCA
>DF239683.1:100000-130000 GCA_000507305.1 Breviolum minutum Mf 1.05b.01 | reverse complement strand
TGGAAGATTGCCCCGACTGAACCCCTTTGGTCCAAAAGTCTGATAGGCGAGTCTTCATCTTGGTATGTGGCTATCCAGCAAAAGCCTCTGCCGTACATTCTGCCTTTGAAGCCTATGGTCATCGTACTGCCACTGGGAGTTTCAAAAGTTTTGTTTTCTAAAGTCGAACTTGTACAAATTGCGCTCAGCTAAAAGGACGAATCGATGAACTGCGGTTGCACAATGGATGGTACAAATGTCAAAAAGAATACCTAATGGACTGACTGGCCTTTTCAGCAGCAAAGGAGTAAAACAGGATAACAGGATAAACCTCTCAGTGACGGTGGTAGCAACAGATGCCATATGAGACTTGTTCTTGATCCACACGCTACATTCTCTCAGCCAAGGTATGCCTTTATCCCCATGCTGCTGCTGAGGGTGCAGATGTCATAGCTGAAATGCTTGACTCTCGACGCTTAGTTGCTGCAGGTGCCAAACTGGAGCAAACTTTGTCATCATTTGTCAATTGCACTTTTCATTCCAGACATGCAGAAAACACCAACTTAGATCAGCATAGCATTCTCCTCGCTCTTTGCTCGCCACATGCCAAGCTTGACACTTCGTGCAGGGGTCATTCCCTTCGCGGATTGTGCGATTCAGTTCGCAGACGAGATGAATTCGCGTTTGGGGATTCGGCACAACACCCCGCGGACCTCTGCGCTCCGCCGGGATAAGTTTCTTCAGCAGGCGCATATGTCAGACCTGCAGGTGTTGAAACCTACCCTGATGAACTGACAAGCTACGAAAAAAGCAGCGGTTGTTTTTTTGGTTGATCCTGAGAAAGCGATGCAAGGCAGTCTTAAAGAGGGTTGGTTTACCAGCCGCATCGCAAATTGCACCTTGGCTCGTCTTGGCTGGAACGCTGTTACGATGCTGAATCAGAAGTTTTTTTTGAAGTTTTGGTGCTTGAAGTTAAGGTGACAGCAGATGTGGTCGCTGCCCAGAAGTTTGCCAGCACCTACGGGCAGGTTGTAGTGAAGCCAAGAGCTTCGTCTGGCGGAGACGGTGTTTGGCTTTGCAGTGAGGATGACGATGCCTGGCTTGGGTTATGTCACGTGCCTTCATGTCATGACTTGAGTTTGATTGCAAGCATTTTGCTGCACTTTTGCAACACACCCAGTAGGTGAGTTTTTGACGCTCAAGATAAGGACATTCTGACTGCTTTTCAACAGGACTACAAGTACTTGCGGGTTTGCAGTGTCCGTGTGAAATGCACGCCATGTTTTCCCGTCTGCATCGGGGTGGCATCACCCAGCGCAGGAGCTTGGCAAGAAACACCAGGAGCTTGAGACCAACACGGAGCTGGTGGTGGCAGAAGCACTCATAGGCCTGCCGCAAAAATGACTGAAAAACATACACACACACACACACACCCTGAAATGCTTGGAATTCTTTCTGGCTGACTCACATATTATATTGTTTACCATTTCCGGCAAAGAAGTGGACGGATTTCGGATGTCCATAGGAGAAGAGTGGATTGTGAACTCCATTAGCCGGGGTGGAGTGCACAAAGTCACAGACGCTTCTTGCCAGCACAAAGTCCTTGCATGATGTGCAAAGATTCGCAAGAGGTCATTCGGTCATTCTCTAAGACACTCAGGCTTGGTATGGTCCTCCAAAGTTGATTTCTGGACCAGGGCCGCAGCACTTCGTTTACAACGTCCAATACTTGGCAGGGGAGTCACCGCGTTTCTTGCAGGCGCCATGTTTTGTTGCTCAAATAGTAACTGGCATCCTCGTGCATCTTCACCATCCGTAGATAAGTTTTTGTGTTGGTGACTTAGTGATGATGTCAGCCAATTCAGCTGGTTGTGTGGATGCTTGGAAATCAGTTTGTGCAGGTTGTTGAGATGGTGAAATCCTCATTGACAGCACTGGGACTTCGAGAGGGTGCAGCTCATACGGAGCTTTGTTTGAGGTGATGAAATACATCAAATGCTGGAACTTGTGATATCTTGTGACCGTATTTTGCCTGGCTTTTTGAATTTCAGGAATTGGTTTGGGTGGACCAGCCCTATATCTACGAAGTGAATGCTCGCTGTGCTGGTGGCTTGCCACGAGTTCCTGCACCAACCCAGCGACTTGGCCATTGCCAGACACGCTACTTATTTCATTCTGGACAATGATATAGACATAAAGAATATTTATATGATATATAATACTGTATATATAATATACACTGTATATCATAGACTGACATACAAAGTCGCAATCTTACTATTGGGTTTCTTATTCATCGTGTTCTTCTTGTTGTAATTCTAAGTGGTGAAAGGTTTCGACTTATCATCATTCATCCTCCCAGTTGAGGTTGGATGCGCTTGCCATGAGTTTCTTTGAAGCTTGGATTCAACAAGGGCACCCTGGTTCGTTACAAGATACAGCCCAAGTTCCCAGGAAACATGAGCAACTTAAGACCTATTGCCGCTTATCACCGAGGCGTAATCTCCAATTTGTTTGGCATTAGTTCAGTTGCAACCAACATGGGAACATGATGGCTCTGAGGATGAAGACGCCTTTCTCAAATTGCCTGATTGGCCTTGCAGCGATATGATCAACCGTGTTGCAGTGGTTTTCCTCATCTCACCCATTTCTGGATGGTTGACAAGAGAAGGGCTGGAAAGCCTAGGGACCTTGAAAACGCACCTTGTTTGACGAACGAAGTGATGAACTTTGCACCTGACACTACGCAGGACATACATTATATGCAAATTACATGCGTCATCCGAGTGCTACCTTTCTCTCATCCTCAACATTGTGACCAGTGTCAATGTGAATGATTGTTCTTGATTTTTAGGTTTCTTCGCTTTGAAAGGGGACTTGCTGGCTGTGGTGAGCCCTTTCGACCTTTGCCAGTTGCTTGGTGACAGCTTTGTTCGCTCACAATCCCTTCGTAGACCCCGGTATGACTTGTATGGCCAATTCGACCTTCTTCAGGGACCTTTGAGATTTACTGACTGATGTAAAAGAGTCATGAATCTTGTATGACTTTTGTATAATGTATGAGTCTCGTACACCAAGGTAAGCCAAACTACTGGATTATTCTCTTCTCCAGGAGCAGTAGTGCTGCAAGGTGAGGGCGTGGATGTTCTTGAAGATGTGGACATGGTTCGAGAGGCAGGGACCTTTCACTGACGGTTCGTTGCTTCGCACCTTCAACATGTCGTTGAAATGACGAGCTTCCGAGGTAGAAAAGACAGCCTATGTCAAAAGCATCGACCCACCAAGCGGCTCCTGAAGCTGTATGGTCAAAAAAATGGAGGCCCAAGCTGGCGTGCTCATTTGGTGTTCACGAGGCCATGAAATCCTAAAGATCAGTTGAAGTGCAAGTTGCACCGGAGGTTCTGCAACTTGAAAGGATGGGAAAGGAGAAAGGATGAGCACCAGCCGGCTCTACTCAGTGACTAGGCCAGCAAGGTGCTGATACAAGTTGGGAAAGATATGGAAAATGGTGTTTGGTGGGAACAAATTCTGTCAGGCCTGAGTGGGTCCAAAAGGGATTTGTAGTGGTAAATGTCCACGAATGCAGGCAAAAATAATAATTTTCAAGGCATCTCGTAATCTCACTTCCGACTCTTGCATCCAATATGCATACCGAAGGCATTCATGCATTCTTCACGCTAGCAAACAAGATTCCAAATGTTTCCAATGTAAAAACGCGGGCGAGATCCAAGGACATAGGACTGCTGGGGCTACTTTCGGTACTTTCCATGTGGACATCAAGTGTTTGAGCATCTCAACTATTCCGATGATGGTACTTCCTTGATCTTCGGATACCCTTGGACCTGGAGGGTTTCGAATCCCTGAAGCGACCTGCAAACACGGGAGAGATCCTTGCCCCAGTGAGCGTGGCGGTTCGCGATTCAAACGACTGTTGTTGGTTCAGATATGACAGATTGCCGAAGACCGTGGAGATTGCGGATGATGGCCTCGATCAAGCAAGTTTTGAACCACATTGCATGTCGGAAATAGATGTTGAAAGTTGAAAACATATTCGATTCGAGTCATTCGAGATAGTCCAAGTATTCCGCAGAAAATGGCCGCCTTGCAACGTGCCCTGTCTCTGGTCATGCCTAGCGTTTAACTCAGGTGGACATGGAAGACGTATCGAAATCCATTGAAGTTCAGATGATATAAATCTATATAAATCTCAGATATCAAAGAGTTTTTGAGTGTGATCAGTTAGATACTTGGAGTTTGCATCTTCATGTTTCAAAGATCCTTCACCATCCTTCACCATTGTTGGCTCAAAGCCTCAGCTTCATGTCGTGTCATGCGCCGCTGGCAAGACAACTCCAAGCTGGGCACCGCACTTATCGCACGTAGCACCTCAGCCGAGGAGGTGGGAAGAATCAACAGCGATCAAATCCCTGGTTATTCAGTTTCAGTTTATAAGAGCATGCAATACTCTCTTACTACACAGTTTTTAAATGTTTTAAAGGATATTTAAGGATTATAAATTATAACAAACCATTTATGAGGATAGGTATGAATCAACCAGTACAATGTGACGCTGCACCGCAAAATGGCACTTTATTTTTTTTGTGGTAGCTGCAACCATGCTGGGTCGATCTCCTGGTGGCAGTAGAGTTGGGGCACTTCCCAACTGGATTTTGAGATTGTAGTTCCTTGAGGTATTTTGAGGGATTGTATAGGTGGCTTCCAGTGCCATCGACTTTGACCCGAAATGCGTACGTTGCTTTGAATGCGTGTGAGTTCTCTTTTGCTTTTCATTGTTATTTTTCTACAAGTGGGCAAGCTTACAAACCTTCTTCAAAGACGTGTTTACCTCAGAGTTGATAGACTTTCACATCATTGCAGCACAAGGGGCTTTCTCGGCCCATGGTGGCCAGGTTTTGGTTCTGGTGGCTCAGAATCTCAAGCGCTTGGTCCTCAAGTCCATACGTTTCCCCTGCGTCAGTCGGTGAAAGACATTAGGCAACACGAAGTCAAAAGTCATGAAGCATCAAGATGAATGAAACGTAATTAAACATTGTGGTTTTCTTGAAACATGTGCCTCATCAGTCTGTGGCCTTGATGAATCGGTGTGTTTTTTTATAATGTTTTGTCAACAGATCCTGTTGCCCACAACAGGAAAGGTGCTACTGTGGTGATAATTCTGGTAACACTGATACAGAATGGAGATATACCACAACGGGATGCAAAGAGATTACATGAGTGAAGGATGGAAACTGAAGGTTGATTTCAAAGTCTTTTGAGGTTTGGACCATATTCATTGCACTGCATCACTTCATGCTCTGGCGAAGCACTCATTGAAAGATGATCGCCTAGCCAGTCGAACTCTCAAGGTGCTCCTGACCAAGCAGGCTGATTTTGCACGTCAGGGCCGTTTGGATGGCCGTCAACTTTCGAGACTTTGGGGAAATAGTCAATTTTAGTGCATTTTGTGTTTGACATGGGCTCAGAGATGCCTAGAGTTTCGGTTTGCAGCTTTGTGATTTTTTCCTTTTGTTATCATGTGTTCACTCTTCATTCAGAGGAGCCCTTTTTAGTTGAGTCAAAAAAGAGGGACCAATTGAGATCCAATCGGATCGTCCAGGAACACCCTTTGGTCCGTGGCACGCTTGCGGCAAGCCGCTTTGGAAGCAACGCCTAGCCTGACATCGCAAGTAGCTGCCCAACTGGTCTCATCCAAGGTCGGGCAAATCTATTTTTGCTTCCTGCGTATGGCTTTGTTTGGATGTGTTTTGTTTCTCTGGCATGGTGAAATGGTGACACACATTGACACACTACATTCTCAGCATTTCCGCTAAACCTGGAGGAACATCAGTTGAATCACCAAGATGTCAGCAATGGTCTTTGGGCCATGGCTGCGCTTGATTCTGACTTGCTGGATCAGGCGCTTTCTTTTTTTCCACCGAGAAAGGTTTGGTGATGAAGTTTGGTGCTTTTTTGATCTAAGTAGACCAATAATCAATTTTTTCATAGGGGATTCTTCTCCCAAAGCAACCTAAACCACCAAATAGCCTTTGGCCATTCCTGATCTCTTTGCTTGTCTTTGTTAGTTATTATTTGTCATTTTGTTTTTTTTCATGCCGCAGGAGTGAAGGATAGGGGCACAATCCAACATGCCCCAAACTCGAAATCAGGCAGATGTGATGGTGAGATTGGCCTCTTCACCAGTGGTGTCCACACCTGCTGGTTTCAGGCCGCAAGAACTGGCCAACACAATTTGGGCGCTGGCAACATGTGGAACAGGCCTATGGGGAACTCAACATTTTTGCATGTTGATACAAAATGAGTCGGTGGTGGAGAGCAACGTGAAATCCCATGAAATCCCTAGAGTGTCGGTATTATTGAAACAAACATGAAACCACACACCTATTCAAAGGAAGCTACTCTTTACTCTTTAGCAGGAATACCTCCAGTTGAATAATCGATTCTTGCTGAAAAGTACTATTCCTCTGAGCTTTTTCAACACAGCTCACCTGAATGAAACCCGAAGAAGCTGACACCATTTGACACGCCAGGCACAGCCAGCCACATAGCACAAAAGCTGACAGCCTATTGCGTAACAACCCGCATCTTGCAGGAAACTCAGCAGTGTTTTTTCAGTCCGGCCGTGTCGCGATGTCTGACAGAGAGAAACTCAACACCATCTCTTAGCCAATCGATGGACCCGATCGGATGGAACCCAGCCAAACACGGGCAAAACGGAAAACCGCATCTCAGGGAATTGGAAAGTATCCAACTTGCAGCAGTGATCTGGGCTGTTGCAGCTGCTGGCTTGGATGGGCCAATTCTGAAGCCTTTCCCTTAGCCGCAGCCTCTGATCATTGAACAACAAAACAATGATCACAGTTACAGTTACAGTTGCATCACACCTCAAAGATGTGAATACTTCGTGCACAGGACTCTTGAGTGCTTTGACGTACTTTGTGATTTTGTGAACTCCCAACTGGAGAAACTCCTACCCTGGCTGTGTTTGCTGTTTGAGGGTGGAATGTATGGGCTTCCGATTGCTCAAGAGGTACCTCACTAGGGATTCCTTGTAAATAGGTACCAGCTACACAGCTATCAGAAAGGTGCAACCATCCTGGACATCAGGTCCTCTCGACGTACCCGGCGACCTCTCATGAAGCCCCTGGCAGCAGTTGCCCGACAGCGAGTTCCGGAATTTGGTCCACAAGAGGCATAGAATCAACGAATGAACTTCTTTGGCGAGTAAATTTCAATGGGATCTGAATCGTTGAAAGACAGAACCTATGTTTTGTGAACGATGCAACCACATGAAATTGAACCTTGCAACATGAGGCAGAATTTTGAGTTGAAGAAAGACAAATAGAGTATGATAGCGAATATTTAGATAGCCTCTCAGCGTATTTTGATAAACTCCATTCTGCATATCTTGGCATTTTGGTATTGACATTGCACTGAGCGAAGGTGGCGAATGTCTCCTGGGCTTTGGCCGTGGAAACTATGTACCAACGTCAGCTTCGAGATGAATTGGCACTTGGCGTTCGCCGATGCATGTATGAGTTCAAGAGGAAGGACTGTTGTACTTTTTTCACTCCTTGGATATCAAGCTATAGGAAATGAACGATATCTTCTCACAAACTTCGGATCTGTTTGTAAGATGTGCTTTCTATTGCTTTCTCATCAAGATGTCTCTGAAGGAATTGGTGAACACTCTCTGGGCTTTTGCAGTTTTCAGCAGCACAGAAGTGGTCGACTTGCAGCCTGTCACCGCAGCGGAATGCTGTGGACGTTGATTTGGAGCCTCTGCACCTTGGAGATGGAAGTGCCATTCGGACCTTTGACCTTTGATGACCTCCATGGCGATTGCAACAACTCTGCGGGAAGTCGGTAGAAAGATGTAGAAAGGGAGAAGATAGGTCGTATTCGCGAGCCCCATTGCAGCACCAAAGGTTGTGCGACAGTGAAGTGCTGTGAGAAACAAAAGGTCGGCAAGACAACAAAGTCTAGTTGTTTATTTTGCATGCAGTCCTGCCGCACACATCACCCTGATACTTTTGAGTGCCTCAAAATACTGATTCATCTGAGATTTTCAACATGGGAGGACGATGAGAACAAGAAAAAACAGTGGGACGTTTCAGACAAGTTGGTTGACGAGGAGTGGCATTTAGCAAGCTTGGACCCTGTAAAGGGCTGCTTAGGATTGTTGAATTGGGCACATCACACCAGCAATACCACACAAGCACCAGGGTGGAGTCAAAATCGATTAGGAAATGAAATGGCAGCTGCTAATAGTGACAGAAACACACGAGCTCTCATACAGTTAGTACGTGTCCACAATGTTCACTGCTTTTCCAAGCACAGACACACATGACACACGATTGGAGTGGCTGCAATTTGCATTGCTTGCCATCTCAGGAGGAGTGTCAGCTGCTGACTCTGAGCGGAGATGGGGACAACGGCACATTTTGATCCTGGGGCCCAGCCTCATGATCACAGCTGCGCAGCTGGATCAGCTGGATGTTGTTTGCTTAAAGAGTTCACAGGGTTGGGGATGGTAGGATGGTCTGATGGTCATTTGTGGGTCGTTGAAATTGCAATTTGCGTCCCTGCAAGCTTTGAATTTGTTGAAACTTGTGTCAGCAGTATAAGCAGTACAATTGGAACAGAACTATGTCACTATTTCTTGCAGTGGCCTCAATGCCCTCGTAGCACGCATGGCCGTGTTTAGTTGAGCATGGCAAGGACAAAGAACTGCATCCCAACAAATTGGGTTTTCTCGCCTTTTCTTGTGAGGTTTGTATGCCAAAATCAAAAAGAGCTTGGCTTTGCTATTCACCGCAGCACTCAAAGCTTGGTGAAATTGTCATGGAGCATTTCAAGCACTATCACAATCTTCACTATCTGCACTGTGGGCAGACTATGGAGTGGAAGGGATGCCTTTTTCTAGCATTCTAAAGTCAGCCCTGGATTTAGTTGCATTGCCTGAGTGTTTCCGAAACTGATGGGGGTATCTCACGCCACCGCAACGACCCCTAAATCCTCTTTCTGTATCAGAAAGTGAACCGATTTTCTTTTGGGCGATCCTAAATGTAGGGAACAACGAAGGAGCAAGGCCCTATGAATCAGGAATGAGACCAGCTACCCAGTTACATCCGTAAAGTGACTAGATTTATAGACCACGGAATGCCTCCCAAAGCTTCATCAGGAAGGTGGGATACACCGGAGAGTGCGAAAAACATCGAAAAAACACAATAGAAATATATAAAACACTTCAGCGACTTTTGGTCCGTGCAACATTGAAGTCGCTGAAGTCCAAGCTGCGTCTTTCGTGTCATTCGATGAATTGTGATGGAGAGGCCCTGTGATGAGTGCGATGGACGCGGTGAAGTTGTTGGGACCTGAAACTTTTCGACATTGACGCAATCCCAGTTGACCTTTTGAAAGATGTATCAAAATGGCAAAATCCTTCCCTTATGCTTGGAATCATCATCCTTATTTGAGCACAAAGTTTTTTATTGAATGCTGATTACTGATTATCTGATTGAATCTTGTTGCAATCATCTTTACGTTCAGCAGCACCCAAAGGACTTGATTCCACATTGATATCTGTGGTTTAGGTGGTGACCCGGCGGAAGGAGTGTACCAACTGCGATGGCACTGGTGCTTGTGCTGCAGGACGAGGTAACAAGGCCACCCTACCCACAATGAAACTGAACATTTTCACAGCAATTCGGAGTGAGTTTAGTCTTTGATGTGTTACTCGTACCACGTTCTGAACATTAAATGATTGTCGTATCTTTAGCATCTTGCTGGACCCTGACAGTTCGCTTGTCCGGTCTGCAATGGCGAAGGTGAACAGGCTCGTGGGCGTGCTTCCCATTTTCCTTTTGAAGAATAGCATGTAAAAATGTAGATGGATAATTCTGAATTGAATAGTAATCGTACATTCTACAACTTAAAATCGTATCAACTTCGTTCATCCGATTTTTGTTTGGTGACATTTCTACATATGGGAAACATTGGGAAACCATGATGAAGTGCTCCACCCGTTTGAGTTGTTGGGGTTTCCAAGTTGGATCAGGTCACTCGCTCCACCTTGAAATGCACAGAGTGCAAGGGGACTGGACGCAGAAACTCCAAGGTTGGATCTCCAAAAATTCTTCATGGCTGGTAGCAATCAGTTGGAAAGGATACTGGTAAATCCATGTACTCGTAGATGCCAACCCGGTCATTCTTTTGGTCAGGAACTCTTCGTGTTGTTTTGTGTTGAGGTTGACTTGATTTTTGAGCGCTTATTAAAACATCTTTTAAACAATTTAAACCAGAACTGACAGTGACAAGATGATGAGTTTTTGACTCGCAGCAAAGATGTCGCCATTTCCACACGTCACAGTCTCACGGAGTGTCTCATGGGTTGTGCCAGCTCAGGTTGAGGCTGCTCCCCAAGTTGTTGGAAAAGCAGCTCCAAAAACGAAGGAAGCCATTGCACCTCCTGCTGGGTCAAAGGCTGGTTGAAGTGGCAACATGATGCTCATACATACGTGGACATGGAGATGTTTGGTCGCTTCAAGCATGCTAGGTTAAAAGAGACTCGAAGCATTCGAAGGAGTCGTCAGAGGACTGCATGTCGGATGCTGATGGATTCTGGAAGTTTCCATATCGTTTTACATTCTACTTCGTATCTTCTTCGCAATTGGTTTGTGATTGAACACCGCTTTCAGAGGAGGGCGATGAAGAGGACCCTTCCGCTGCCAAGAGACTACGTTGTCAATACACAGTTGGACAAACTCCCAAAGATCTTGGTTTTTAATGCGCTGAATGTATATCCCAATCAGTCTTTGTATCCCAAATAGGAGAAACATTCGAATTCGACCGTTCTGCACCCCTTTCCAGTGCTTTCTGAAGTTGAGGATCCAATGCCCCAGCTCGAAAGCTTGAAGAAGGGTTGAGAGCTTACACTCTGACAATGTTGGCAACGATGTAGGTAGATTGTGGGCAGTGTAAATGATGGCGGTCTAACCCTGCACCAGTTCATGGTTCATAGATGTTCATAGTTCTATTTCTTATGGACGTTTAAAGGTACTTTATCTTTTTTTACCCTATCATTCATAGACTTTCATCCGATTCATTCCATTTTGGCCTGGTGATGGGCGACTTGGTACCGTTTTGGTGCCTCAAAGGTCCAGCCAAAAAAGCGCCCGCAGCAAAGGAGAACGCTGGAAGGGTGGCTGAGATTTGTGTGACAGAGGAAGGATGGGAGGAGGCCGACCTCGTTCCATGAGAATTATAGTCTATATATATATATATAAGATATATGAGATATATAAGATATTAAAAGATATATATATATATATCCTGTATCATGAACCATGATCACTTTTTCAGCGAAATCAGGTCAAACACCCAAATGTAGCACCAAAGGAAGATATAAAGCTGAATCGCAACAAAATACCCAATATAGCACCGGGTTCCCCTCTACAGGAAGGTTTGCAATACAACCTGTATCAAGAGGTGATGTGTTAGCACTTGGCACGTCCAAGTTCTTTGCAGGAGCCTGATTTTCGAGAAGGCATTTGGTGGGAGGCACACTTGCTGATCGATGGAGTTCACTGAGATTTTCTTGCTGCTAATCTTGTGATGTAGCTTTCCAGCAGTCCATCTCTTTCCCTATACACCTATATTAATATTACATTATTACATTTTGTTTGAAATTCCTGTGGCATTTGATTTTGTTGGATTTCATGTGCCAAACTCGCAATTGCCCAGCCTGGTGTTGGTTTGGTGGTGCGTACCACCTTGGGCTTTGCTTGCCTCATGAATAGCCGTTTGGCATTCGTGGTTTGGATGGTCAGGGTAGGGTTGAGTTGGATTACGGAAAAATAATCTGTATAGATTCGCTTGAAATGGAGAGCACCTAAATGAATTAGGTATATTTACAGATCATAGATTCTGGATCTGTTGTTGGTTTACTGCGTCAGAAAGAGATGTCTCGAATATGTTTGGATCCTTGCTTTGACACACTTGAGAACATACAGAGTTTTAATTGCCATAGTCTTTCCCAACAAACAAATTTAGCATATTGAAAAGAAGCTCCTCATGCAATGTGAATGATGGCCAGGTAAAGAAAACTCATGTGATACATCAGAGCAGGCAAAGATGGCTGGCCAAGCAATGTCTTACATCTACCAACAAAATGATATGTGTGGTTTTAGATGTCGACGTACGTCATCCTACAATGAATTGTTTTCTCAGTGTTGACTTGTCGCCCTTGTGCCGAAAGTCAAGTTGACACTGAACATTTTCCTTCAATATGACAATAATGAGTGGCTCGCAGCGAGTTGTCATCTGAGCAGCATCTTTTGGGGGCTTCAGTTTATGCAAAATATATCTTATGAAACAATAACCTAGGCATTTTGCTTGCGCGCGCAGGCTTCCATAGGCATTTTGAAGATGTTGGTTTAGATTCTAGCTGCATAGGTAGTGTTGGAGGTAGCCTTTTGTCATGGTATTTCATGTTGGGTTGCTCTCAGATGTACGTACGTTTATACAGCCCTGTAGGCAAAACATGACAAATCCAGGAACCAAAGGTTCACCAGACGCAGGCCGCGCAGGCAAAATCAAACATCAATTGGTGAGCGTAGGCGCGCAGGCAAATGCCCTGCGTAGGCAAACACAGCAAAGGCGTAGGCAAACCGTAGGCGAAGCGCAGGGAGGGTGAACTGATTTTAACCTGGGTCAGCAAAAAAACAGCCCATCTATTTTAAAGACTTGCTTGAAGAAATGTTTGAAGCAAAGGCATTGGAGTGTTCTTGGCGCCGCTCTAAGTTTTGAATTTGAGTTGAGTAGAAGCACTTGAAACCTCTTTGGAAAGTGGTGGAAGTGCGATCTCGGGTGTTCACTGGATTCATGCATGAGAAGTGGAATCGACACTTTGCAAGAAATCAACATTTGATGATGCGGTGGTTGCTGAGGCTTTAATAGGATTGATTCTTCTTGCGGCTGACAGCCCGATTGCAGATGTGGTTCGCGCCTCAAAGACAGAGACATGAGACATAAATCACATCCAACATCCACAGATGTATTGCATCCTTTCAAGAGTAAATGTAGCAAGAGTCTTGTCATGCCTCAGGTTGGCATCATCTTTATTTTCCTGGCCATTGGAATGTTGGTTGTCGTGACGATCTTTGTGGGGAAGATGTTGAAGAAAGCATGAATGGTCAAACATTTGCTGATGCCCTTTGCAATGACAAGTGGGTCATAAACATGGAAATTTCGTGGAGGTTCGTGTGCTTTTGGCTGGCCTTGGACTGGGTTGGACCAAGGCCAACAAGGACAAGGTCAAGAAACTCTGTGTGAAGACTGAGTCTCAGTGAAATTGTATATAGTAGTCGTGCAGCCGAAAACATATGGCTTGCACGTTCCATGTCCTTTGGAATTCTGTTCGCCGTATGGAAGATACGCTACACGGACGTAAAGATTCACATGCAAAGCATTGCAATGTGGTGTCTTCAAACGGATAGAGGATTGTGAATATTTGGAGTGTAATTTGTCCACTTCCCAATTTCCCAATACAGCTATTGCTGTGACACATTTACGTAAGTGTAAAAATGCATTCTTACCAGTGCAAAGCGCGTGGGCATTGTAGATATTGAGTAGCTGTAGGCACCTCCTGATTTATCACGCGGCCAAGATGCCGCGTCGGAGGTGTTTTACTTGTGACGAACCAGCACCGAAGCGTGCAGGTGGAATTTTTGTGGAAGCTCTGGGGTGATCGAAGGTGATGTTATCATTTGTGAAACATCCACAGATCACCGATCGGTTGCAGAAGGTCGCTTCCCAAAATGAGCCATGCCCACCATGCCCACCATGCCAAGGATAAAAGTCAAGCGCTGTGATTTCGCTGTTCTGGCTTTCGAGGGCTTAGAACACTGCAACATGGTGCAATAGAATGTCAGTACGGATGCCTTTTCCCTCCTGATCGTAACAAGGAACAGGCTTGGTCACCTTGCTCAAGGTTCATGGCACTGCAGCAGCATAGAAAAACAAAAACTGTCTCACGGATGCGGAAAAGGGCTTCTCTTCTCCTGCCTTCTCCTACATGTCAAATCATGCAGTCGCTTTGTCCCGGGCCCTTACAACTTAGATTCCAAATGCCATTGGTGTCATGGTTCTCGTGGTAATGTACATGTCTTACATGTCCCATTTCAATCGAGACATTGCACAACTCGGATTGTGACAATTTGTACGTGGTCCCGGCGGATCTGTCGATCAGCTTGAAAGAGTTGACCTGGGAGTCTCATCCGATGTACGAGGCCGATGAACTGCATGCTTTGCCGATTGTAATGCATTTTGACGCATTTTGTGTGCAATCACTTGTTGTAACAAAAATCCATTGAACCACTGTCACCACGAAGCATTGGCACTGATTCGACTGCCCCGGTATCTTACATCGCAGGAACCAACAATTGTTGACCTCGTCAAGGACAAGAGTTGGACCCTGAAGCAAACTTCCACCAAAGACTTCGATGGTGTTGGCTTGATGGCGATCGCTTCGTGGGCTAAGGTGGTGCCGAGCTTTTCAAGGAGCTGTACCGACTCCTTCCCTCGTTGTCCTTTGAGGAGATATCCAAGCAACACGTTTCTAAAGTTTGGAACATGTTCCGAATCATGTTGTGAAACGCAGTGGAGCTTTGAGCTACGTCGGACCCCAAACCCATTGTGATTTGGCGCTCCCCACCAAATAATTACTGTATGGCTTTTCCTATCGGCTACAGAGGACTACTTCAAGAATGGTATATGGCAAAATGACCTTATGCGCTTGGACATTGAAGTCATTGATGCACACAGAAGGGAGGCAAGTATCATCAAATTTCCCTACTACAACCCTGCTGTTGTGGTTGTGTTGATGGTGGATTGGAATTTCTGCCCTCCAAACTTAAATTGACCTGCCTTCGGGGCTTCAGGCTGGAGCGTGCGGTACTTGGAATTGCAGCAAGTGTCAGTGGAAATGTCTTGTCCTGCTATTGTAGTGTTGCAGCATTGAAGGTGTGTCGGAACTGTGCAGAAAGCAAGAAACGTCATGTTTGCTCATTCTGGTGCCAGTGAAACAGCGCTTTTTTACCCAGTGTTCTACTGGTGCTGGTGATACATCACAGTTTCTGCGATGATGCATTGCTTGAGGCCAGACCCGCCCCCAATGGAGGAGGTCGATTTCCCACCTCTCCCTGGTAATTCTCAGGCAGGGATGAAATGACAGGTGTTGCTTGAAAGTTTGAAGGTGAAAGGTTCAGAAGTCGACCTTTGTGATTTGGGTTCTTGAATTCTCCCCGTGTAAGTCTCACAATATCTCCTACAAAATCTTACAAAAGCCCTTGCCGCCCTTGAAACATCCTCTGCATCTACGACTCTACAACGAGAAAGACATGGACATGTGTTCTTTGTTGCAGGCGACCAGCTTGGGAGGGCTGATCAGGCTCAAACGATGGAGACTGGCTGCTTTTAGATGGAGTGTTTTTGCCGCAGAGTTTTTTAATGCCAGAAGTTGGGCGTTTGCATTGCCACACTAAAGAAACTGGGATCAAACTGAGACAGTTGTCCTTGACTCACCACATGTGCTTTGGCAATGTTGGGCAATCAACTTGTCAGGGCTTTGGTGCCCACACCGGGTATGGTTGTGCCTGGGGGTAGCCCAGTGGCAGCCATGGCCCGAGCAGCGGCAGGGATGCAGGCCGGGCCGGTTGCTACCTCTGTTTTGGCCCCCACGGTGATGAAATTCGAACCCATCACGTGCCAAGGAGTCTGGTTCGACAAGTCCGGTTGCGAGTGAGGTAGGGTGAGTCGAATGAGGGATCTAGTTTGCATGGATCAAGACATATCAAGAGACAATTCAAGACCATTCAATAGTTTTTGTGTTTCAAGGCACCAATTCCGATTTTCTTTGTCACCGTCATCGCCGTCTTCGATTTCCCCTAAAATGTTTCTTGCTTTGTGCTTCTGACGGATTCTGAACCGCAAGGCCGTGCCAATGGCACCAACAGAGGCGAAGGCACCGTCAGTGAGCCGGTGACTCAGGTCGGTTTGCACGTCATTTGCCGATGGCATTGGATAGTTGGACATGAGGCCCACTTGCCACTCCAATGGCCAAAACTTCCGCACCAACGCCGGCAGTTGGGAGATCTGAGAAAACACCACAACGGTGGGAGCGAAAACCAACCATTATGTATCATACGTACTGTAAGCTTCAAAACCAGTAAGATAACAAATTGACCAACCAAGATTTCAGAAAATGTTCCTCACCGCCAAGAGGTGGATGCAGTGCAGCCATGGAATCCATGGAGACATTCAAATTAAACTGCCCTGTGCCAATCTAACATAGCTGGGCTCGAAAATCAAGCATGAGTGTAGAGGTATCAATTTTTCACATAGATGGGATTTTCAATGCTTTTTTTCTTGATTCCTTTCACATTTTTTCACCAAGGCACCACCACTCGACATGAAGGTCATTGCGCTTTTTGTTTCTAAGCACCTTGGGCACCAAACAAAAATGGCAATGTTTGCTGGTTGGTGTTGCACCTACTAGTAGCAAGTTAACTACGTAGTTTCATGGCACTGGAGGGTGCAAAAGCATAGAAAACTGAAAGTCAATGACTTGTCCAAAAATATGATTTCCAGCTTAGTCTTATTTGATATTTTGCCGATATGTTATACGCAGATGTTTGCCAACTTTGATGGCAAAGTCCACATGAACTGTGTATATAGTTGCATCGAAATCTTTGCAGATTTCTTGGCACTTCTTGATCCCTTCGTGCTTCGACAGTTTTGAAAGTAGCAATGGCTGCCAGCCTTCCTTGTCCCATTGACGCATTGATTTTGCATTTTTGTTCAAGCCTAAAACATTTATATAATTTAAGCATTTGATTTGGAGCAACAAAGAGAGTAGCAACCCATGAGGTACCCATACCATGTCACTCTCGAATTCAAGGTAGGCCGCCACAGGACTGTCAATCGTCGATCTCAACCATCAAACGAGGTGGAAACTTGATCCTGCGCGTGCAAAGATGGCATTGGAGAAGCTCACGCCTTCCAGGCGCCACTGCAATTTGACAATCATAGGCTCACGTCCAGTACTGTAGATATTTGTCACAGTCATATTGATGTCATTGAAGTATGGTTTGCTCAGCAAGAAGATGTACTTTATCATTACAGAAGAACATACAATGATATATGGAGTAAAACACAGGTGTTTTGCTCTTTCCAGTAGCTTATTGTGGTTTGAGTGAATGAAAAAACAGCTTTCTCCCAAATCCCCCAAAACAACTTTTTTCCAGCATGTCAAAAGAGAGGTAGAGGTTTGCTTTGAAAGCAATCAGAGTACAGTCCTTGTGCTGCATGCTGATGCCAAACTCATTAAAGTAGCTATTGTACTTTTGGATGTGTTTGGCTAAATGAAGGCATGTTCCACGGAAACGACTTGGGGATGAACTAAGTGTCAGCACTTTGAACGTAAACGTTATCACGTCTTTGGGCATGTGTAGAGTCTGTAAAGAGGCAGTCCATTCCGTAGGACTTTGAACACCAAGTAAGCTTCATAGCAAAACTCCACATGTTGCTAAACGATTCATGCAACACATTATTAGAAAATCGCCGAGATGGCACGGCCATCCTCTGAGCGCTTCCAGCCGACAACGTATCTGATATGCGTAATAGTAGTGAGTAGGACATGCTTACCCTTCATCTCATCCTTCCCCACTCCCCACATCAACATCAACTTTCCCCACCGCACCCCAACATATGCTTCTTACTTCCCAAATGTCTTGCCCAATTACATTTCCTAACCTTGCACTCACACACTTCACATTCAATTTCCCTCTGGCTATATTCCTTGTTATCCACCTTTTTCTCCTCCCTATGTTCAGCCCAGTAATTCCTATTCATGACCCTAACTTTCTCAGGATTTTTTCCAGCCCAGCTTTCCCTATACCCCAAGCAAATATTGCATGTAGCATTTTCTCCCCTGTATAATTCAAGCACTCTCCAGCATCCACATTTTCTACATTGTTTTTTCTCAGCTTCTTCTACTCCCTTTTCATTCTCACTATGCTTCCTAGTCCTCAAATGCTTTGCCCACCCCAATTTCTTATAATTTCTTAATATTATGCTTACAAACTTTGCAATAAATTTCCTTACGTTTCGTATCTGGAATTTCATCTCCCATATCCTTAGTATATACTACTACTATTCCTTTAAATATAGATGATACGAAGGGTAGGGCAATCCCCCTTATCCATTTTTCTTTATCATCCATATTCTCATCAAAAGACTTTTTCCTCATCATTTTTTCACTATCATCTCATCATCATTTCAACCCTACCCCAAGGTCTCTCATAGAATTTAGGTTAGTAAAACACATTGATATGTTAATTAGTTAAAATAAATGCATGAAAGTATTCAACAATTAAGCATGTTTGGAATGGACATGCCTCATTTCTTTAATGGACGTGAATCGTTTTTATAATGGACGTGCTCCATTTTTGAAATGGACGTGCCCCATTTTTTAAATGGACTTTTCTTAATGGACTTGCCCCATTTTTATAATGGACGTGCTCCATTTTTGAAATGGACTTGCTCCAAATATTGAATGGACTTGCTCCAAATTTTGAATGGACTTGCTCCAAATATTGAATGGACTTGCTCCAAATTTTGAATGGACTTGCTCCAAATATTGAATGGACTTGCTCCAAATTTTGAATTGGCTTGCTCCAAATATTGAATGGACTTGCTCCACTTTCTGCAGAAACACTAATTTATTCTTGATCTAACCCAAACCCAACTGGATACGCCCCAAATCCGACTGAATACAACCCTAAATGACAAATCTAACCGAATACCCACCAAATTCGACTGGATACGCCCCCGACCCCCCACCAAAGGCTTTAAAGAGGCGTCATCGGGTTTTCACTAGTGTCCAAGCAGTATCATGAAAAACACATGCAACAATTCAACTAACTCAACGAAACCTCAACCAAATCAAAACAGAAAAATTGCAACATCACCTCATAAAGATAAGGGAAAAATGTACAAAAATACATGATATATTTTTTAGCAGTGTAGTATATCATGTATTCAAATCAGAAGAGCTATTTAGATTTTCATGATTGAATTGAACATCTTACATTTAGAAAATCGATGTTCAAAATCATATTTGTTTCATTTTTCTTCTTTCATCATACGCCTTGCTATCGTATTAATGTTTCTATATTTTTCTTAATACGGTGATTGCCTTAACCTTTTTTCTCAGAACATTTTTGTCTTTAGTTCCAATACTTTAGATATTTTTGTGATAATAGTCAAGTTGTCAGAATACCAATAGCCATACCCAAATATTTCTCTAATTTGATTCCATTTAGGAAAATCATAAACCAACATGATTAATATTTCAAGTGCATCTATTCTACGATTTCTGTTTTCTAAATCTAATATCGGCTTCTCCAACTCACGATTTTTTTTGAACAGTATTATCATCAAACTCTTTTACTTCGCCAGCGATATTTTCGGGAATTATGCTGTGCTTCAATGTTATGCCGATTTTATCAAATCTAAAACTTTGACATTTAGTTGTTATTTCTCTGGCCTGATCATTAATGACATCAAAACATCATTAACTATTTCTTCTTGCTCATTAAGACTGAACAATAGTTTCTAGTATATATGCAATATTTTGTTAAGCCATTTTGCTATGCAGAGTTTTTTTTGATAATACATGAAATATTTCATAAGATAGTATATCATCTATTGTTCATCTTTCTTTTTCACATTGTTAACATTCTTACGTGTTCTATTATGCCTTGTTAAACGAGATTCGCCACCTTTTTTTTGACAATTACGTACCTCACATTCTCTCAGTTGCTGTTTTGCTTTAGCAAGTATGTAAAATTTGTCCCTTTCACAATATTGTTTCTTGCTTTGTTTAAGTTCCGTTTTTTGCTTTTCTCTAAGTCCCTATATCCTTTATGATACTCTTTTGCATCTTCTTTATGATTGTCTCTGTATTCTTTGTGTTTGTCATTTCTTTTTGTTCTTTCGTACCCTTGCTTAATCCTCTCTTCATTCGACGGATTGCAATATTTTTGTATCATTTTGGAGTTCTTCCTGCCACACAGCGATTTACTCCTTCTGTGCTTTGTATATGAAAACCTTCCCGCTTCAAAGTTTACCCTTGTTTACTATGACCAGGGTAATTCTCAACGAAGTCAACGTCTAACTTACAATTTCTTTTCCCATTAAATATCTTGTACACAGTGGTAAAATGTTTCTTTCCACCTACATAGACTTTAAAATCTGCTCCGCGCCTTTCCATCCTTTTTTCTCAACTTTGCACCAAGTAGAACCTATGTAGTGAAGATTAAGGCCCACATCAACTATGCTGTGGATCTTCCCATATTAATACCTATATTCATACCGCTGTACACCATATACTGTATGAGTTTTTCTGGAAATCATGTATCTTATAATGACCATATGCTAGACTATCTACTGAAGTTGTCCAGGACCTATGATTTGCGTAGCTGTTTCAACTTTTTTTGTAGTATTGATATTATATATCTTTTGGCGTTTACTCACACTGTCAAATGACCTTGTATAACTTCATGAGTTTCTAATGCTTGATTGTAGTCATCATGTCCATGTCTTCTTTTCACTGTATTCTTTTCTGTGCCCTTAGGTGGCAATTCTAATTTAGCAAGGCAAAATAAAACAAGTAAGCATATCAGAGCATATCAACAATATAAACACAAAGTGGAACAACAATAGATGATATACTTTCTCGACAAATAAATCATGTATTTTCAAAACGTACTGCATAGCAAACTGGCTTTTAAATATCTTAGAAACCAATGTTCGGTCTTAATGAGCAAGAAGAAATAATTAATGCTTTTCTTGTTGTCATTGAAGTAAATGATAAGAAAAGAAATGAAAAGAAAATGTCAAAGGTCTAAATTTGATAATATCAATATAGCATGTAAACTTTAAACACAGGATACTTCCTGAAAATATCTTTGGTCAAATAAAAGAGTTCGATGATAATACTGTGCATAGAAAATATGGTGAGTTAGAGAAGCCGATATTAAGTTTAGAAAAATGAAAATCGTCGAATAGATCCGCTTGATATGTGATTCGTGTTATATGATTTCCCTAAATGGCATCAAATTAGAGAAAAAATTGGGTATGGCGAGTGCTATTCTGACAACTCTACTATTATCTTAAAAGCATCTTAAAAATGGAACTAAAGACAAAGTATGGTCAGATGATTATTGTGAGGAAAATAGGGTAAAGGCAACCACCGCATTAAGAAGAATTAATAATAATAAGGCAAATATGATGAAAGAAGACAAATTCAAACAATATGATTGTCAATATCCATTGTCTTAATGGAAGATGTTCAATTAATGAAAATCTAAATAGTTCTGATTTGCTGAATACATGATATACTACACTGCTACAAAATATATCATGTATTTTTGTACATTTTTCCCTTATCTTTATGAGGTGATGTTGCAATTTTTCTGTTTTGATTTGGTTGAGGTTTCGTTGAGTTAGTTGATATTGTTGCATGTGTTTTTCATGATACTGCTTGGACACTAGTGAAAACCCGATGACGCCTCTTTAAAGCCTTTGGTGGGGGTCGGGGGCGTATCCAGTCGAATTTGGTGCGTATTCGGTTAGATTTGTCATTTAGGGTTGTATTCAGTCGGATTTGGGGCGTATCCAGTTGGGTTTGGGTTAGATCAAGAATAAATGAGTGTTTCTGCAGGAAGTGGAGGTCCATTCAATATTTGGAGCAAGTCCATTCAAAATTTGGAGCAAGTCCATTCAATATTTGGAGCAAGTCCATTTCAAAAATGGAGCACGTCCATTATAAAATGGGGCAAGTCCATTAAGAAAAGTCCATTTAAAAAATGGGGCACGTCCATTTCAAAAATGGAGCACGTCCATTATAAAAACGATTCACGTCCATTAAAGAAATGAGGCATGTCCATTCCAAACATGCTTAATTGTTGAATACTTTCATGCATTTATTTTAACTAATTAACATATCAATGTGTTTTACTAACCTAAATTCTATGAGAGACCTTGGGGTAGGGTTGAAATGATGATGAGATGATAGTGAAAAAATGATGAGGAAAAAGTCTTTTGATGAGAATATGGATGATAAAGAAAAATGGATAAGGGGGATTGCCCTACCCTTCGTATCATCTATATTTAAAGGAATAGTAGTAGTATATATTAAGGATATGGGAGATGAAATTCCAGATACGAAACGTAAGGAAATTTATTGCAAAGTTTGTAAGCATAATATTAAGAAATTATAAGAAATTGGGGTGGGCAAAGCATTTGAGGACTAGGAAGCATAGTGAGAATGAAAAGGGAGTAGAAGAAGCTGAGAAAAAACAATGTAGAAAATGTGGATGCTGGAGAGTGCTTGAATTATACAGGGGAGAAAATGCTACATGCAATATTTGCTTGGGGTATAGGGAAAGCTGGGCTGGAAAAAATCCTGAGAAAGTTAGGGTCATGAATAGGAATTACTGGGCTGAACATAGGGAGGAGAAAAAGGTGTATAACAAGGAATATAGCCAGAGGGAGATTGAATGTGAAGTGTGTGAGTGCAAGGTTAGGAAATGTAATTGGGCAAGACATTTGGGAAGTAAGAAGCATATGTTGGGGTGCGGTGGGGAAAGTTGATGTTGATGTGGGGAGTGGGGAAGGATGAGATGAAGGGTAAGCATGTCCTACTCACTACTGTAATACAGTACCTGTACATGTTCAGACTCAGGCGCCGTTTTGTGATGCAGAACTTCAAGCATATCCCCACGAACGGGTCCTCGAATGGATCATCATCGGAAAAGCTGGAGGAGTGCCCTTCGAGCTTCCAGAGGATCTGATTCTGGATGAATCTTGATGGTGCAGTGTTGTTTTGGTTCAGACTTTGGTTTATGTGTTTTACTGGTGTCGAGGTACATTGGGCAATGTGAGCAGACTGGCTCCTGGTGCGCTGAACCTTTCAGAGACAGATGTTTGCATGAACTATAGGTTTGCCAGACTTACTGCTTTTAATCTTCATCATGTTTTTCCAGTCAGTCGGAAACATGTACAGTAATTTTACAATGGCGATTTTTGATGTGTCAGCTGGCCCAAGGGCAAGTAAAGATATGCAAGAGTTGCGAGGGATGCAAGGGATGTCAGAGGGATGCGAGAAACACGATAGGAATGCCAGAGATGCAAGACATGAGAACGTCAAGGAGAAACGGAGAAACCAGCTGATTCTAAGCACTCTTCAAACAAGTGGCCGTATTGCATGGCTTGAGAAGCTTGAAGCTGATCCCGGTGGCACCGATGTCAGATCCTTTAACCACAGCCTCATGGGAGTTCGTCAAAGCCATGGCGTTTTCCTTCTGTGCTTAACTCCTGTGGCTGGCTTCTCCAATGTTCAATGCACCGCGCCGGTGTGTCCGAAGGCGTTGCGAAGAAGTCAGAAGGGGAAATCATCCAAACATAATAGAAGCATTTGCGCGTAGTTGGGTGCTGGAGTGATTTGGAGTGAGCTACTTTGTTCGAATATGAAGGACCGACGTCCAGTGCGCAAGCTTGATGGACCAAAGATCTGGGCCTTTGGCTGTGATGTCCCTGAAGGTGCAACTTGAGACCGGACGAGGTATGAAAAACCTATCAAGACATGGAAAGCTCAAAGATTTGTAGCGATGATTATCGTATTTTCGGTTTGTGTGGTACCTACTGTTACCTATCACTCAGTTACGTAATATGCTTCTACTCTCTTCTGTAGGCCTTTCGGACCTTTTCTGTTGGACTTTTTTGTTGCCCGCAACAGTGATTGGAGGAAATGGTACATTGCACCGATGCTGTGTGGAGAAAGAAATTTGCATGCGCACTTGCGGCATGCCGTGGAAGAAATGTGGCCGGCAGTTCGAAAAATGTTTCTTGGCAAAGTTCTTTCTCCAATCCATTGACTGGCAAGGTGTTTGATGCGAGCACTGAAGAAACTGATAGTTGCGTTATATAAAGTTATATATATAGGGGATTTTAGTTGCTTGATAACCTCATTGATCAGGTTCCGAAAAGGCCTGCGATATGGATGAAGATTGCATTGCTGTAGCGGAAGGGGCAGATTTGCTCATCACCGGTGGTACTTCACACTTTACGGTCCCTTGGCGATCCTTCCTCGCGCAAGGTTTGCAGGTGCATTTGCAATCAACGCAAACCAGGAGTTGGTGGAACGTCAGAAGTCTGAACGTTTCCGCCTCCGTGCCGCATCATTTTCACTTCTATTTGCTAAAATTGTCAAATGCTGGTGTCTCAATGAAGTGCGACATGTGTTTGACACTTTCCCAACCTTGGCGGATTTCCAACTCAGGTTTGCAAAGGATACCGAGATGCCCAGCAAAAGCTCTGTGACTGTATGGTGCCAGAGGTTGCCTCAGCCAGCGCTGATGCGAGGCTCACAGACTTCTACACCAAGTATGCTCCGCAGAGGTCTGGTGGGGTAGCTGGGGTGTTTTGGGAAAATTGGGAAGTTGAGTTTGGGTGCCCAGTGCCATGATGCCAGTCAAATGACAATTTGTTTATTACTTGTGTCCCCTATTAGATTTCACAGAAGGAAAGCGGGGAGCCATGTGCAAGGGCCATGTGCCAGGTTGGTGGATGGGAAAGTCAAGGACATTGAGGAGATCTGAAGAGCTCCACTTGGTTTTTGAAGCGAATCCGTTTCACGCAACGATTCACTGCCTGGTTTCACTGCGCAACACCACGATGTCCCTTCAGGAGGTTTGGAAGAAATGGCACAATCGCGAGGCAGAACTTTTCTACGAACTTGCTCGGAAATATAAAACTGAGGCGGTCGCCACCTCAGCTTTGTTAATGCACTGGCAAGACGTCTGTAGACAGCCTTAATATATTCTGGAGATTTATGGCGGGATATGCAGCAGAAACCGGGAAAGTGGGTGCCACGAGGTTGAAATGCGCGTGCACTCAGAGGTTGATTTGGACCGTCTGCGCGACATCAACAAGCACGAATCTCAGCAAACACAGGCGAAGTTGGAGCCGGAGGCGCATCTGTCTGTTGTGAGCCAAGTTTTAAACATGTTCTCTACGATGTTTACGGATTTGTTTGTTGGTGTTGGTGCATGGAATCTGCAAAGTATAGAGCAAAGTCAAAGTCCATCGAAGGCGACCAACATGTTTGCGTGCAATACGTGAAGCATCATGAAGCAAATCTCCAAATGTAGGCCTCGGAAGCAGATCTGCAAGAGGAGAGACTCCGGCAACGACTCGCAGAGGAGGAAGCATTGGCGGAGAAGGACGGGGTGAAGCTTTCAACTATCATTCAATTGTAATAATTGTGGTCAAATCAATTTCCATTTATCCGCAGAATCGGCAATCCTTTCCAATTTTGCTTATATCTTAGGAGGTTTCAGATGCAAAATGGATGGAAACCTTTACCCCGCAGATACTCCGTGATTTGCCTGGTACACCCAAGTCCCAAGGAAATTGCTCAACGGAGAGCTCAAGTTGCCGAACTGGAGAGTGCAAAGGTAACATGAACGACACAAAAACACGAGTTGCTTCCCAATGTGGAGAATGGTGACCTATGAGCGCTATAAGACTCCCACGGAAACGCGTTTGTTTTGATGGACCATGGACCATGATGCAAAATCGATCTATTCTTGGATATATATACTATATATACCATTGATATCCAGCGATTTCGATTTAGGATTGACCCTGACTCTAAAAAGTATGACGTGCACAAACGCATTTTTTCATCACAACGTTTTTGTCAGGCTTCTGCGGTGGCAGCTGAAGACTTTCTGCGGGCCAAAGAAATGAAACGCCAACTTGATTCGCTCGCTGAGTCTGAGTTGTAAAATGTGGCTTTTTTGCAGCCCAACTTGACACTGTGAGAATACCGATTAAAGATCTGATCTTAAGATCCTCCAGGGTGTGTAGTGAACATCTCCTTTCCAGTGTCTAGAAGCATCTTAGTATCCTTTATATGATATCTTGCTGCACCGCAAGTTCAAGATATGCCAAGATGCAATGGGTGCAATCTTGTCTAATTTTGGAACGGTACCGTATTGTCCAAGATCAGTGGCAAATTCTTCAAAACTCGGCGTATTCATTCTGAATCAGCTGCAGGGATTCAGCCACAGAGGCTCCAGCTGTGCTGGGACCTTATACATTTGGGTCATTGAAATGTCATTGAAACATGCAGATTCTTCAACCAAACTGCAGATTTGTGGCTGAAATGGTGAGCTTTTGGCAGAAACTTTGCCAGAAGTTTGTGATTGAAGGTCGACAGAAGGTGGTGCAGTTGCCTGAGAATTGACTTGGCCAACTGCAACAGTATCACCATTTTCACACAACAGCCAGTAGCAACTATCAAGAGCAGCCATTTTCTCTTGTGATTTCGAGGCCAACGTTTTGTGTACGTAAGTTCGTATGAGTATAGTCTGTAGAATGATGTAGAATGTCTGTATAGTATTCTATAATCTACTGTTTCTGTTCGGTTGCACCTTGTCAAGCGTAGTGTTCTGTAGGTCAAGCGTCCTCTCGAGCAAAGTGAAAGTGATGAGGCCAACAAAAGGCCATGGATGAGGACCTGAGAGCAAGTCTATTCCAAGTCGAAGAATGAACAAGAGTTGATCTGTAGGCAAAATACAGGGACTATAACTTCAAAAAGCATGGCCCTGGCGCCCAGATGAGTAGTTTTTGCGTGTTTTTGCTGGCGATCACAACTAGTGCAAACATGGATTTGGTAAGGGCTGTGAGTTTGTTTGTCACTTTTTGGGATCCAAGGCTGCTGCTTCGAAAGCTGCATCCAAGGCGGTGGCCACAAACTATCATGAATATTTGCATAGATTGGAAGACAGAACCTAAACTGAACAATTTCTGTCAGGTGCAGATTTGCAATTCCTCAAATTGCATTTTAGGAAGAGACATATATATATATATATATATAAATGAGATAAGGGGATGGTGGAATACCATGGAATACCTAAGGGGGTTCAGAATTTTCCTTGAAGTTTCTGACGATGCCAGGCCGTAGCAAAGAGTGCTGCATAGAACCTTCAGCCACTGTGAGCTGAATCACGTCATATTAAGTTCTTTTTGGCTATGAAATGTGCTTTTGAATTTTGTTCAATACAGATTCAAGTCAGCAGTGGCAACGAAGTGTTTGTTTGCAACCATTGCTTCTTCATTGTTTGACTTGTTTTTGAATTACTTCCACTTCCGGTTCACATTGTAAGCTATGCTACTACGCTATTACCTGTCGGCAGGATCCAGCAAACATGGCAGCGAGTGGGATTGAGCCATGATCATTTGGGCAGAAACTGACATTCGGGGCATTTGGAAACTCGACAAAACAGCACATCCCTTCTCCGCAGCGTTGGCTCAAAAAGCATGCGTGGAAAAACAATGTCAGAAATAGGAATGACGCGTCCATGTTGAGGCTCTCAAAGGTCATCCTTTTTTTCTACAACCTGTGGAAGTGACTTAGATTATGCAAGAGATCTTGCTGAATCACCAGATCCTCACCTTTTCCATTTCATTCTGGTTTGGAGTTGGGAGATCTTTGCAATGTTCAGCTTGAAGCGGCAGCCCCAAAAAACGTCCAACCACCGTCAGCCCAGGCTGGTTTGACTTCTTTGTGTTGTTGTTGTTGTTGTTGTTGCTGTTGTTGTTGTTGTTGTTGTTGCTGTTGCTGTTGCTGTTGCTGTTGTTGTTGTTGTTGTTGTTGTTGTTGTTGTTGTTGTTGTTGTTGTTGTTGCTGCTGTGGCCGTCTTTGTCTGGCTGTTACTGCTGTTGTATGCCACAATATCCTTTATTCTTGAGGGTCAAATCAGCTTGTCATTGTGCAGCGGTAGTGGAATCATTTTCATCCATCATGGTCAGAGAGCTCGCGAAGGCTGGCCTTTTGGGTAACTGCTTTGGCGGTGTCTCGGCTTGAATTCAGCATGCAAGTCGTCGTTTTGTGTCCATGATGGTTTCGATGTGGCCACGAGGTCGCTTTCTACTGTGCCAACCATGTGGCAGCCGGGCAACCCCAGTGATGTTCTTCTGGTTGAGGGATTGAGGCCTTCTTTGGACGCATTCTATCCTATGATGGATGCTGAAGTAGAATGAAGAGACTGAGACTGTTACTACCATGGCAAATAGCTGAAGTTGCGAGAGTTTCTTCCCATTCGGCATTCATTCCTACATCTTTAATGATTTCTAGCCTATATATAGTATCTATCAAAATAAACATTTATGGTGGTGATGGTGCGTATTGATTTTTGCCAAACAAAGAAAAATTGAAGACAAACAAGGTGAAGGTACAAGTAGTCGTATTCGTTCTATTTGATAGATATGATATAAAGGCTTGACGTTTGCCTTTTCTGCTGGGGGAGTTGCAGTAGCGAATACATTCAACAAGCCAGGTGGGGCCTTGCTATACACAGGCCGCAAGCAAATCACACACAGAGGTGTACCCCTCAGTGCATGATGAGAGAAATATTCGTGCACTTCCAGTAGATCCTTGAGCCATAAGCAGTACTTCTCTGCCTGTTTCAAAAAAGAAAGAACAGGGGCATCACATCACCATTTCTGTGACAGGAGGTCAGCCGGAGGAGACTTGTAGCGGTTTCAGTTGCTTGGATGAAAGAGATCACTTTTTGTTCAGCTTGTGTGCTAGGAGCTGGGATGACCATGAATCAAATGTTTGGACTTGACATCCTCCAGTGCGACCTGTTCCACATCGCCATGACCCAGGCAGCTATTGCAAGTCTCCAAGAATCGCCAGCCATGGTGGGCGTCTGAGAATCAATGTCTTTAAGTTTCTGAAATTTGAGGATGAGAGAGATCATTACAATATAACAATTGCTAGACTTCGATAGATCATGCACCGCAGAGTACATGCAAATTGTTCAAAGTTTTTTGCGAGCGGAATCTTTGAACCGGTACAGCTTTGAGGCATGTGAGGCAGATAATTGCTGGATCCATTTTCATCCATTTTCGGTATGTCCTTCATATCTCCACAGAGCTGTTGAGTGTTTGCTACAGCGTTGCAGTGAACCCTCTTTGCCACAGCTGTGAAGGATCAAGCTGTAGAGTCTCATGGGTGCATGGAATCACCAGCTACCGTTTCACTGAAAATCTCAAGCATAGGTTTGCACGCAGAAAAAAAAAGAAAACGGCTACATCATCAGCCATCACAAGCCCACCTATACAAACAAATCCAAAGGTGTATGAGTTAAGATGCCTGAACTGCCCATTCGGGCCATCTCCGGAACGTCGGATTCTGAGTGGAAATGTAGCGCTGAAATGCTGATCGGATGGAATCTATAAGTGCTTTTTTAAGTTGGAATCTAAGCGGAGGCCGTTGAATATTCCTCGCGTCAGGGCCCCGGATGTTGTGCAGTTGGGGTGGAATCGTGGAATCTTGTGGTGAACAGCTGAGGTGCAGACAATGGGACAGAGCCAAGGCTACGTGTTTTTTGGTTGCAAGATCTCAGCTGTTGTGACGTTGTGAATCGTTGTGATACATTTCAGAAAAAAGCTGCAAAAGGGATTGTCCTCCAATCTGCTATATTAGAACTGACATGGACGGAAGCTTTTTATGGAGACTGGTGCATTTCGAATCATTTGGAAGCATTTCGACATGGCCATCGCTCCCGCTCAGGTTCAATGGGGGTGCATGGATTCCCACTGAAAACGTGGCTGCAATGCCTTGCCCCAACGTACCTCTGCGGCCACTTGTCCATGACAAGTGATCACATTGGTTGAAGTTTTTTTGGATGACATCCAAGAAGCAGTTTAGTGCTCAAGTTTTGCCCGGACACTTACGGACACTTATGAATCGTGAAGCAATAAGTAAACAACCACACAGTTCTTCTGTTTTAGTTCTTATAATTTATCATACTATTCTCATTCAATGTTTGATTTTCTATATGATCGGCTACTGTAAGATGT
>DF239683.1:0-95000 GCA_000507305.1 Breviolum minutum Mf 1.05b.01 | reverse complement strand
TATATGTATTTATTTTTATCATACAAACGCAAAGAGTCTGGAATCCATCTATTTGCATGCATGCTTTTTTATGTCTACAATGTTGCCCCAGATTTTGCAAGGCACCCAGATGCCGGATCTGGAATCCAAGAACAGGAAGGTTCGTCGTCTGAGCCGCCTGCTACAAGCGCCAGCCCATCCACTTCAACGACTTGCACATTTACACCCCAGCCCTTGGGTCTCAATGGCAATGGTCGGATGCGCTGCATGAGCAGACAATTTGTTTTTGATTTCCTAAACAACTATTTCAGGCCTTAGTTAAACGCATATTAATTGTGTGGTTGGCACTTCTTGATACTGGGAACATCTGTTTTTTCTTGACAAACGACAAAGTGGAGTCTGGTCCCGCTGGTCCGCTCATCATTTGCTGCTTCTGAGTCCTGCTCGAGCAAACCTCTCCTTCAACAGTGGCATGAGCAGTGGGATGTTTGTGTCTGGGTAGCATCTTAAAGGTTCAAACAAAGAGATCTTGCGGATGGAGAGCAGAGCGCTGCCCATGAAGAGCTTACAAGTTGAACGCGGTCAAATTCTCGGTATGGCATTCGCTAAGCTCTGATTCCGTTGCTTTTGCATTTCTTCCTCCGCTTGTGGCACAAGACACCTGAGATGGCTCCCAGGCGTTCGCTCCACGCCGTGATCAGTTTGGAAGTGGCTGTACAAACTTTTCAGCAACTCGGAATCAGATTTTGAAAGCCCTGAAGAGTTGCTTCTAATTAGAGGAACTGACATGCAGATCCGTTAAATCCTATCCCTAATGCCAGCACAGTCTTTGGACTTTCCAGTTGGGATGTCTTCCCAAATGTCGCGCGAAATCGTTTCAAACGTTGACAACCACAGGTACAGACCGCGCCACCGGGCAGTGCAACACCTGCCAGCGTTCGGTTTGGTGCTGGTCAGCGCAAACTGAAGCGAGCTTTGGTCGACTTCATGGGAGATGTCTTTTCTTGGTGAGCTCAAAATTTCTCGAATTATTCCCGAAAAATTCCAAAATGAATAGCGGGTTGGGAAACAAAAAACTGTTCCAATTTTTGAGTCAATTGAGGAATTTGGATTATTGGAGCATTTGTGGGAAAGAGACCTGCTCATGTGGCCGATCTTGAAACCAAATGTCAACTTTTTTTAGTCTCCAAAATTGAGCACCTGAGGACAAGAAATGGATGAAATCGTGGCGAGAAACAAGGCCAGACCACTCAGAGATATTGAAAGATATGATAGATTGCTGCGTCTCCATTCAGAAATCTTTTGTTTTGCCTTGAAACAAAAGACGTTGGAGCCTTTTCATTTGGTGATACATTCTTCTTGCCTTAGGCCCAACGAAAGGTGTTCACTTGGCTCCAGCAAAATCGTAGCTTGCCTCAAGACTCAAAATACAGACTGTCAGAGGATGCTAATCTTTCCTTGAGGCCGACTATGTGCGATTAATTTTGATTTGTTCATGGCTGGCAAACTCTTGGCCAAAAATCCCAGGATTCTCCAACGTCAATGCAGAGAGGTGGTTCTTGGGCAGGCCGTGCTTTGTTGGTTTTTCTGTCCACGTTGGCATGCACGGCTTTGTGGAAGCAACCCTCTGGGATTGAGATTGACACTTAGTTTTATGAGCAAGAACAGTGCTTGGCGAAGGGCATATTTTCCTCTCCATGCAGCGGTTCGAGAGCATCTTGGCACAATTTTTGTATGTGGCCGTCTAAACTCTCAACCAATTTGAATCACCGAAGATTTATGATTTATGATGACACCTCAGTGTCAAGGAACAATACGGAGATGGTGAAGCTGTTGCTCGAACTCAAGGCTGTTTCTAAGTTGCAGATAGGCGGCCATCCAACAGACATCTAGCATCATGGGCAACACTCTTCATTGACCAGTGATATTGGTTTGCTGGTGTCAAGGATCCAATGAAGAAGAATAGTGGAGGCCTTACACCTTTGGACTATGCACAGTCCAAGCAGAGGTCCGCAGCGCTGTAGCTGTTCTTGGGCTCTTGAAAGGAATTGGAAACTATATAATCATGTAATTAGAAAAAAAATATACGGTTACAACGATAAGTTATGTAGCAATTAAACTTTGAACGATTTTGAAATGCCGCATTGTCTTGATCCTTTCTCGTACACAAGTTTCCACAGACATGCTGCTGTACTCTGACTGGTCGTTTGCAATGGGAGCAGGTCGTCGGTGATTTGTGATATGCTTCAAGACTTTGAGTGACATGGCTGCGTTAAATGCAAACACCCAATGCATTCAGATCAGATCTGAAACATGTTTACGCTCATGACGCTTCGGAGCTTTTTTTTGTGGTAGGCAGTGGTTTGTGCCTTGTGTCAATGTGCAAAGCCGTTTGGAAGTTCCGAGGCTAACAAGGCAAGGACAACCTTGAGATTTGAGGATGAAAAAAATGGACGTTTATAATTATGATTATATAATTGGGCCGGCAAAGACCATCGCGGTGCAACCGCTTGGAGCCCGCATTTTCCCTCGCTGAACATGATCTCAGAGATCATCTTGCATCTGATTGCTCAATCACTTTGGATATCTTTGGATAGTTGATTGTAGTGGTTTGCCTATGCAGGCCTTGCTTGGCTAGTGAATTAGCCAAGCATATTTTTCATCGTTGTGCGCATGACTGGAACTTCCATGTTCCAGCTGTCTTGCGTGCAACCTTGATTCATTGCTGCTTTCTGGTGTATTCCACCACAAAATACCACAACGACATGAATGATCCTAGGTCCTAGCTGTTATCATTTTGCTGAAAAATGTCATGTTTCAGGAAACATCCAGAAACAAAAGGTCGACAAACTTGGCATTGCTCAGTGTCTTGCCACCTTGGTCCACCCTTCTGGAAATGCCTATAGGACCCTCCTGGCTTCCAGGTTTTGGTCTTGCCTCAAAGGGAGGCTGTTGTCGCTTAAAGATCAAATCCTTCCTTTGAAATGGCCCCAGTGACTTCCAAGGACCTCACCTATCCCCCTCCTCACCACGGTTGATGGTTAGCGTTAAGCTGCAATCCTACTCGTTTGTACAGGATGTTCAGATATCATGACCAAATTTATAGGAACAGATTCAAGAACATTTTGCGAACTCTCGACTCGTGAACCTGAAGTCCGGAGATACTATAGGTCAATTGTGACTTTTGGACACAAAGGGCAGCCAGGATGTTGCCACCCGTCTCCATGGAAAACCATCACGTTTCACATAGGACTCCGACTCATGTGGTAAGACATGGTGGGGAAAAAAGGAGCTGCTCACCGTCTGGGCTCGCAGAAAGAGGGCCTGGAAATTTCATCCAAATCTTCTGACTCTGTGCAATCTGCTTCATGTGCTTCACGGGGGCAAACCTGACAAACTTCAGGCAATTTTTGGTCTCTTTGAGGGACCGAATCTAGTTGCCTACACCATGTCAGAGACTTGGTTGTTTCATGTCATTTCGTCACTTGTTTTCGTTCAAAAACACCCGGGTGTCACCTGCATTCCTCGAGGCCTGGTGTTTTCAACGTATCCATGCCGCAGCTTGTCTGAGAAAGAGCATTGAAAAGAATCCAAAACAGTTTTTGAAACTTCAACTAAAGTTCCAACGTTTTTTGTTGGTTTTGTATAGGCCCGAGTACGTCTTGAAGAAGACCGCGTGCATGCCTTGGAAAACTCATCTGGAATTTCGAAAACCCATCGATCTCCGGAGGCCTGGTCTCTTGGCCTGGCAGGGTGACCGCATCCAACCGTTGGAGGTGCCAAACATAAAATGTCATAAAGTGTGAGAGACTATGAAAAAATATATAAAATGCGTGCCGAAAAAGTGACAACTTCTGTTTTTGTTGGGAATGCTTTCAACATCATTGCTTGAATCATTGAACATTTTGCTTGGGCATCTTTGGGCCAGGTGATGACGGCCAAATCCAAGGCTTGAAGCTCATGAGTGACAAATGAAATAGTCCAGGTCATGGTAGGGAAAGAGGGGAAACGATGAGGCGCTGGGGACGGTGTTTAGTGTAAACTTTTGCGCCCTT
Source organism: Breviolum minutum Mf 1.05b.01 (assembly GCA_000507305.1). Lineage (NCBI taxonomy): Eukaryota > Dinophyceae > Suessiales > Symbiodiniaceae > Breviolum > Breviolum minutum. Next base: position 90,966 of record DF239683.1, on the reverse strand, counting down.
TTTGCGACTCTTTTCGTTTCATGGTACAATCAGGATTGAAAGAACAGTAACCATCAAACCTTTGTTATCTATGATGCGATAATCAAAGATGAGTCGCTAGGGAAATCACCACAAAATACCTCTTTTCCAATGAATTCACCGTGACACTTACCGCAGCAGGCTGTACAGTTCACAAGCCTTGCAGAGGCAGGACCGTCCCTGAAATTCTGGAATCCAGCCATGTTATTTTTTGTTTGCTTGTTGATCTTTTGTGTTGCCCCTGAGTCCAGCAGTTGTTACGCATGTGTCAGCGGTATTTCATGAATCAGTGAAACCCCGAAGTGAAAAGTCATTTGAATTTGGTTTTACTGGATGTATGGAGAGTTTCACTATGCACTTTAATTTATCCGCCCTAGTTTTAGGAAAGAATGGTTGCTGCGTATGAAATTTACTGAAATATATGGTAACCCCGCGAAAATATATAACAAACAAGTATACAGTGTAAGTGCACGCAACTTGATACCTTCAGTCCCAAATGAATGGGAAATCCTTCAGATCTCCGTTGCAGAAAACAACTTTTTGGGTACATGGTTTCTAAATGGGAAAACCACAGAGCGGCTTTCAAAAGATGTCGCTAAAAAGATCCCACATCATCGATGTGAGTCCACATGTTATATGTTTGCTTGCTCCCTATTTATTCTGAAGAGTTTTCCATGTTTTCCATCAGGATTTCCCACAGAAACCAATGTCGCAGGCCCTTGGTGCCAATGCTACAGAGGTGGGTGCAACTATGGCCAAGGTCAGACCTTCAGGTGCGGCTCAAAAATTCAGCTTTTGACTTCAACTTCCAAGGCAAGTCACAAAGGATTTGTGACTCGTGCCCTCTTATGTCATTTCAGTCGATGTAGCATATTAAGATAGAGTACAAAATCGGGCTTTTGACAAGAGCTTGAAGACTTCAAACATCTCAACCTCCGCACGACCTGAGTGCGAGCACCACTTAGGGTGATCAAAACACCTAAACTCATGAATTACTGTAGAGCTAATTTACCCCTCAAAATACTGGATCAACCGTTTAGTGTAGCTGGATTTCATCATATTTTACCTATCCATAGTATCACCTGAGCTGATGATAACCTGAACATTTCAGCGATTCGCTATGATGTGGCAGATGTGGATTTGTTGGCATCCCTTTGACGAGTAGCCTACTCTTGAGCCGTGATTCATGATCTTCTCACACACTGAATCCTGGCAGTTCGTGTCAATTCCACTGTGGAAGCTACACTTGTGGAGGCGGGGCCCGGCCCCATGTTTTCATGCTTAATGGGACAGCATGATCCAACATGAGTCGTGAACCAACAGGCCTTGGTGGATCCCACGGAGACAGGCGGAAACTGCGGCGTGTTTTGATTTGCAGCTTCTCAGGGGTGCAAGTACTGGTAGCTGTGTCTAGGCCTGGATACCTATCAGTTTGAATTTGTCAGCGACTTCATCCACGAGATTGGGGCACCCAGTTTGTTAGATCATGCATTTTAACAATTGTATTAAATTAGCTAATTTGATATACATATATATACGTATATATATATATGAGATTATACACATATGCATGAATATCATTGAATATATCTTATAGGTGAGATTTGGAAACACAGAATACAAGGACTTGATGATGACCATCAAAAGTGAAGTGGCCAAAACTAACCAAGCTGAATGATTGAAGTTTTTGCAGCTCCAAGGTTGAAGCTCTATGCTTTGCTAAAAGCTGACGGCAAAAACTATTTATGTAGCGTGAGTTGAAGCCTGAATGTTTGTTGAACAGCTGAATGGTAGTAGTTATGACCTAATAGTGACTGCACATTCCCAATCTTTTGTGAAGATGAGACTCGAAGCTGGTTGCCCTGCCATGTCCACAGTTGCTTCACAAGCTTGAACTGAGATTTGAGAACACCCGCTCTATTGTGGGAAGACCGGCAGGACAGGTCTTAGGTGGTGATTGCGCAGGAAACCGACCAACAATCACAACCTATACCCGTCATTGGAGTCGCAAAATTCGAGAACCTTTACCTCCCAATGTCTCCACACCAAAGATGTCTATCCCGGCCCCGAAGGAGAAGTTCCGACAAATTATGGCAACCTTGACGCCACTGGAAGTGAAGTCCTGGCCGTTTGAGAATGAATTTTGAGAATGACAGGTTTCTGTACAAGTAGGAAGCAGTAGACGGCAGCAAAGAGGTTCTCAGGCTTTGCAGACAAGAGAGTGAAAACAATTGCGAATGATTAGAGTGATTTAAGAAGTTGTGAACACACACACACGCAAATCGTTTGAAAACACGAAAACACATGACATATCCTCCTTGGCGCGTTTGCAGTTTTGTTGGTTTTGCCTCAGCCAGGCAGCCAAATAAGACTGGCACAGTCTAGCTATTTCGCAGGCTATGGCACCATGGCACAGGCTGCATCATGCTGCAGTGTAGGAAGGGCGCAAGGTGGTGCGTATCTAAAATCCCTTCACAACACGGTTATTCGTCCGCGGAGAAGCTACCACTAGGTTCCTAAGTACATCCTATCTGTCTTGAATTTCCTGGTCGACACGTATAGGCTCTGCGGGATGTTTGAGAGCCTGAGGACAAAGTGCCAGAGTTGATCGTTTCCCGTCACAGGACCTTGCAGCCTCATTTGATTTAGTCAACAGTTCATCAATCTTAGAAATTAACGCTTCAGCCAAGCCATGCCAAGACTTTCTTTTTGTTCCGAAAGATGAGAAAACAAAGGATCTGTGGCGCATTCTTATTAAGATGGCATCCAGCCGTTTCACGTGCAATTTTCACCATCAATTTTCAGGAGTGTACAGGATCTATCGATATCATTCCAAGTCAAAGAGAGGCGACGTCAGGATTGCCAGGTTTGAGCAAGCTCAATTTTTAGGCATTGGATCGAATCGAACAGACTTTCATCAATTTTCACATGCATGAAGGAAGGACCAGTGACCAACGGGGTTCACATCATAGCATTACGTGGACACTACTTATGCATACTTATGCAACGTACTAATGTGAATGCTCTCACGGTATGAGACATGTGGTATGACGGATCACATCTCATCCATACTATCTCTTCTTGATAGCATCACTGCTGTGTTTTGCTTTCCCATCCAGTTGTAGTGTTTCAATTGGGGAAGTTAGGACCTGGATACAAGGCATAGTATACAGTTGGAACGCCTTCAGAAGGGTAGCTGGAATCTTCCTTCGAGTGACATTTTGCCATCAAAGGTTGTTTGATGTACAGCCCATCAGGGCAGACATCGTGAGACCTCAACCTAGAGCACAGAGATTAGGATTGCCTTCAGTGTGCGTAAGCAATGCTGCCTGAAGTCAGGTCCCCCTTTTGGATTTGATGTCATCAGCCACAAGCAGGTTAGCCGAAGGAAACCCGTAGAAACTCTTTGACGTGTAGCTGACCCGAGAACTGCAGCATTCCACCTTAGTCGACATTGTGTGGCCATCTCATGCTTGTTCTGGCTTTGTCAAACAGGAAGTTGACTAGGATAAAAGAACATACTAGGATCGAAAACAAAAGGTTCCCAGAGCTAGGAAGGAAGGAATGAACGAAGTAGGCCAGAAAGAAATGGAAGGAAAGGGAGAGGGAAGGACGGAAGCGAAAGGCAAAATATTTGGTGACGCTGGCACTGCATTGGCAGGCTTGGAGTGTCATTTCTTGTGGCAGGCGCTGTGTTCCGCCTGCGGCTCGCCCGCGTACAACTTGATTCAACTTAACTTGTATTTCTTCATTTTGATTTTTGAATCTTTTTGAGCTGGTTCAATATATTTTGATCCTCTACCCTGTTGAATTCATTGCACTTGTCAAACATGCTGCAATCATGGCTTGACTTGCGAGACTTGAATGCATGAGTAGAGAATCCAGGCATGCGATGAGTACAGCATGCCCTTGAATGGAATGTCTCGGAGTTGATGAAGTTTGTCACAATTTAGCAGGTTAGCTGAAGCAAACCTGTAGAAAGTCTTTGATGCGTCGCTGATCCGAGCAGCTACCGTGTTTCCTTCCATGCTCAAATGTATGTGAGATTTGGTGCCCATGTAAGCCAACGCATCTTGTGCTGCTTCAACATCAATGTCTTTATTCGGCTCATATCAATTGCAGCCCTTGCATGACTTGAGATCTTTCTACCTCGTGCTTTCAAGCTACTACAGGAGACAACAAGACAAACGACACTTGTTGCCGCAGCTTTTGGCTGGATGGCAGATGTCTAAATGCCTTACTGCTTCAATACTCTGTTGCACTCAGCATATTATTCTATATTCTCATAAAGTGTGCAGAGCAGCAGAGTCAGAGTTATCAATGTCAGAAAACAACACTGAGAGGCATGCAAAAATCAACCAGAAAAAGAAACGCCAAAAGCATCCTCAACTTCGCTGAGCGCGAAACAAGTTGATTAAGATCATTCCATGTTTGACAGAAGACGCTGGGGAATTCGTGGCTGCCGAAGGGCTTTAGCATACACTTTGTAAATGGACACTGCATAGCTGCAGTCATGAAAGGATGCCATGAGCCATACTTACAATAATTTATGAGCATCTCATCATCTCGAAACATTGCTTTCATTTGGTAACATAAATTGTGTTGAAGAAACAACATAGCAGCATAGCGGATGTTGTACAATATAGAGACGAAGTTGATATGACATTGCAGACATAGATCGTCGATGTTAGTGGCGGCCCCGCATGGCTGGTCGAAAGACCTTCAAGGCACAGAATTGCGCCCAGCGAATCGAAGCAGCGACCACCACACGGTCTCAGGCGTGAAACAAAGTGACAAACCTGATTGTCACAAGGCAAAGAAGTGAAGGTTGTCTTCCTTTTCTGTTCTTTTTAAACAGCTTTGATTTTTAGGTAGAAAACCATAATACAATATATTACAGTATATATATATATACACATAAATATATCAAAATGTATCAAACATTCTAAAACTGATTTTAAGGTGGTACTCTCTGACTTGGCTGCGGCGGACGCTGAGAATCTCTTTGCGTTGCCCGGGGCCCGGGCATTTTGAAGAAACGGGACTCCTTACCGGACGACTGAAGCGAAAGGTTCGCGAAAGCATTGCAAAAAGGCCAGTTCCTCTGAACTCTAATTTTGCCCTTAAGCTTCTAGTAATTAATTCTAGTATATATGTACGTATGTGAAGATCATTACAGTGATATGTCTTGACAACCGCTCACATGGCGTTTAGCAAAAGCCTTCGAAACACAATTTGAATGACATAGGTACTCGTAGTGCACAGATTTTTTTAATTCTGGTAGCTCAATTGATTCAGGTATGATTTCAATGGCATCTCTCTCCTACCACGTGGAGGTCTCACAGACACCTGGCCGCTTTAAATGTTGAACTTTGCATCAATGGCAGGAGCATCCCAGTCAATGTGATAGTGGGCAGGGTCAGGCTTCTAAGGTGAGTGTTTTCTCATCAAGTTGGCGAGCTGGGTGTAGCTTAAACTTTTCAACAAGAGTCTCCGAAAATGTATCGACCAAGAATTGTGTCTATGACAAATGTGACCAAATTTACGGTCCTCGGTCCCCACCTCTTCTTATTTACTTCTCCAATACCTTGGGAAGATTGGCAGACACCAGACCTTTGACAAGTCTCTGACGAACAGAAAGAAGCCTCCTCAGGAAGTCCTCCGTGACATTGGACTGGAGAAGGCAGTCCAAAGCGCAGGGGTGGCCAACTGATGAAAGATCCCAAATCTACCCCAAATCAGTTTGGAAAGGCTCTCATATGCTTTTAGGCTTCGTTGAAGCCACAAATAAAATAGGAAACTTATGGAAATAATCAGAGTCATGCGGATAAAGTGAAAATTTGTACTTGTGAAGGGATGTATTTTCTTGCTCACAATGATGTGGTGATTTTGGTGATGACCCAGCTTGCGGCTTTGACGTTGAGCCGGCAGGAGCTTGGAACTGATCTTGCAGCTTTTTCCAGAGTCGCTTTTGACTCTCACTCCGCAGACACTTGGAGACCAAAGACCCAACAATCAAAAATGAAGTCAAATCAAGATGTTGATACATGTAAATATGTATAATGTATAGGATTGTATAGGTACGCACAAGTATATATATGTGGTATACTATTATACATGCATAGATTATGATCTTCGCAATACTGCCCAGAAACTCATTCTGTTCACTGCATGGGACTTGGACGCTTTTAGCGTGCTGTTGCTCAGGACTCCCATTTCTTGGCGCCAAATGAATTCAAGCAGCTCTACTACCGTTTGATGCATCGCTATCCAACTTATTTGCCAAGGATGCGTTGCATGCTCAACTCGATGCATATTTTGTTCTCCACTACTGCATGGCAATGTGACATACCTGACTTCCTTTTTGGGCAGTGTTTGACGTTGCTTTGAAAAACATGTTTCCCAGCACACAACTGGGGTCGGTCGGGCCCTGGTACCAGGACTCCAGCCTTGCGAGTGACGGTCTACTCAGCCAAGAACTTGCCTCCGGCGGACGTGAACGGAAAAGCAGATCCCTATTGCACCATGCAACTGGCAGGACATGGGTGAACACTCAAGGGTTAGCTTGGGTTGACATGGTAGATTGATACTTTTCGGCTGCTGGTGATTTGCCAAAAAGTTGAGAAAACTTGAGATTTACCCGGAGTATGGTTTTCGTTTTCATCGATGTAAGGCCATAGATTCCACAGAGAACTTGAGAGCAAGTCACTTTGAGCCATGGAGGAAAGCCACACATAAAGACAAGGACAAGGCACCTTGAGAAGACTTTGGATCCGAGGTGCTGATGGTTTTCGCATTCGGGCAGTGCAGAAGCGATAAGCATTGAGCAATGTTCCCGGTCCTGACAGGTGGAGTGAAGAGTTAACAGGATGCTATGCCTACCAGGAGTCGAAATAGAAGTCTTAAGTGGGCATTTTCGACGAGTGAACTTGGTTCATCTTTGATTATTGTGTTCTTTTGATGACTACAGGTATACAATGTTATACATTTCAGAATATTTCATATTGCTCCTGTCAGGGCAGTTCAGACTCGCTGAACGAACAGCAAGCAAAAGAAAGCACATGCAAGACTTTTTTGTCGACTTTCACCTATAACACCTTGGTGTTGGCAGGAAGGCGACGATTTGGTCTTTGAGGTGGTAGACTATGATAAGGGCGCACAGCAGGGCGATCTCATGTGCTCTTGCGTTGTGCCAAACAAGGCAACAGCTCGGGGAGACTGCACCAAGGGGAGAAAACTGCACCACACTGTATGGTAGATACACTACTGGTACGACAATATATGAGCGATGATCTAAACCTTGGATGAAGGATTCTTCTTGTGTCTGGTCATAGGATGACAAAACCTTGTAAAGCGATGGGAAATCTCAAAACCGATACCCCCTCTTAGATTCATCTAATATGATTGTGTGGATTGTAATATGAATTGTGAATTTGTTATAAGTATTGAGTATACGAGTTAGTCTGTTCCTCACAGTATTATTCAAGCGTACTACCCTGTGCTGCAAAGTACTCCTCCAGAACTACCGTGTAGTACAAAGTGCCACACCATAGAATATCGCAGACTACGCGTCTGCTGGAGCGATGCCCAAAGCGATACCAAGCGATACCCCAAGCGATACCCAAACTACTCCAGTACTACTCCAGTACTACTCCGTACTACAAAGTACTACTCCAGTACTACTCCGTACTACAAAGTACTACTCCAGTACTACAAAGTACTACTCCAGTACTACTCCGTACTACAAAGTACTACAAAGTACTGCTCCAGTACTACTCCGTACTACAAAGTACTACTCCAGTACTACCCTGTACTACAAAGTACTACTCAGGTACTACCCTGTACTACAAAGTACTACTCCAGTACTACTCCGTACTACTAGCAGCAGTGACAGTAGCAGCTCTTCATGCACTCAGGATGAACAAGAAGCCACATGAAAAAGACTGTGAGTGCTCATGTATACAACACAATTGAACGATACCCCCAAATCCTTAAAACGCCGAAAGTTGAAAAAGCGATGGGAAATCTCAAATGTTGGATGGCATTAAGAGTTAATAGAGGTTTCGACAACAGCTCATATGACGATAAATATTCACTAAGTACAACATCTATAAATAAATATAGAGCAATAGATTATAACGTAATATTCATATGTTGTGTGCAGGGATGTGCAGAACGACAGCTTCACCGTTTCGTCAGCCAGGAGTTCCATCGTCCCGGTGGCTTCGATGGTGTGTGGCCTATGACATTGGCACCTGAACTCGCTAAGTTGAAAGGCTTCTTGGATGCCACAGTGGAATTCCAGAAAGAACATGCTTATGGCAAGTCAAATTCATGACTCATATGGAAAGATGATTCGGATACAACACATGGTTCCAAATCTGTGATCCCTGATTGTGAGCCACTGTGGATGAACTTCGGCATATGACTTGAAAGCACGGAGATACAAAAAGACTTTCTCTCTCTTTTGCAGATTCAATGCCACTAAACAAGCTAAACAAAATCAGGGCCTCCCTAGATGTCACTGCATCCATTTACCGCTGGAGGTTATAGTCCAGCCCTTCGGCTTCGTATTCAAGTGACTTCCTTCCCAGAGGCTCCACCAGGAGTGACCATTTTGATTCGTGCCTTGGAAGGAATTTTTTGATTCAAAAAATCAGGGTGAAATTTTGTGTACAAATTGTTATCATTATTTGCTTTAAAGCATTCCTTTGGATGTACCTCAGTTGTGCCAAGAGTCAAACAATTATCTGTTGATTTTGTGGGAAGGGTCCCTTATTAATTTTCACTTTCCAGTCTTAGTGACAGAGATAGTGGATACATCCAATATAGTCCTCTTTTGCAGAAGCTCAACCTTTGGCCCTTTGTTTTGTTGGATTTGTTTGCAGGTCTCGCTTTTTTTCTTGCAAGTTCATAGTTGTTCAGATTGCCAAGAGTGTTTTTGACTAGAAGTGATCGAAATTCAAATTATGAACCCTCAAGACTTCCTGGACTTTGGCACATAATACCTTTGTATATAGTATATCATATATACATATCGTAGGCTATGATCAAACGCAGTTTTTTCGTTTGCGCTAGGATAGAGCAATCAAAATCAGTAGCAACCATTTCGAAAACACTGCCAAGCAACGTGTGCAAAAAATGTGCAAAACAGAGTCGTGTGTGGAAGTTGTGCCAGGTCATGCAGAAGGCTTGCCTCCAGCAGATGCCAATGGCAAATCGGATCCCTTTGTCTCTGTACAGCTGGTGGGAAAACAGTTTTCCAGGCGGCTTTCTGACTTTGTAGTATGTACTCAAACGACTTTTGCATTCGAGGAGTTGACCCTGAAAACTGAAAAGGTGAGGTCAACCAATGAAAATAGAAGTCAGCCTGAGTCCTAGGTATCTAGGTACACATAATATATGTATATATATATATGTATATGTATAGAGAGAGAGAGAGAGAGAAAATAATATTGTGATGGAGTTTGTCGAGTTTATTCTCCTTGGACCTTTTACTGACCTTCACTGACAGCGAAGGTCTACAACCACCATCAAATCGAGAACACTTGAGCCTGTTTGGAATGAAACTCTGACAGACAAGCACCGATACGACTCTTGATTGCACCGTGAATGACACTCTGGTTGATCATGGATTCAAGCCGACGCAAGTGGATCCAATAAACACAGGTGAAGGTTTTTGTAACCATTGTGAAAGGTCCTGTTTGAACCCTGCTGTGTGTCTGCACACAATCCTTTTCTTAAAAAAAAAAGTAGGAAGCCAGTGAAGGCTGAGAGTCCTTACCTTGCTTACCGGCAAGGAACCTGGAGACAGTCTTTCCTTCAAGATCTGGGATTATGACAAGGCTGCAAACAATGACTTGCTAGCCGAAGGCATTCTAGACGGCAGCCAGTTTCACAAGCCAGGCTGGGCAACAGAACAGTTGGAAATTTTGAGCCGTTGCTTGCACACACACACACACACATATATATATATATACATATGTGTTATGTATATTATGTAAATACTAGATGTCGTGCTGTGATTAGAAAAAGTCCATCATTTATCAACAATCATGTTGCGACTCTTTTTGTGTCGCTTCGATATATCTTTGCAGCGGGGATCTTTCTGCTTTTGTTCTGGAATCTTCAACCACTCGCGGGTACGTGTACTGCAGCCCTCCCCCAGGTGGTTTTGATGGCGAGCTTCATTTGCAAACCTCTGAGACAAAGTACTCACCTGTCATAAGTATCAAGGTGCTTGTGCGTGAGGTCGAGGAGAATGAGAAGGCTGAGAAAAGAAAAGAGAAACGTCGGATGGATGGATTTCCAGATTTGCCCGCCTACATCAACACACAACTTTCAAACCTTTTTCAAGAATCAAAAAGTAGTCTTATGTTTATGAAACCCGTAAAGTTCAATCTTTTGTTTATGGATTTGGTGGGGTCAGTGGCTATGTCTAATATTCGCTGCCCGTAGGCTGCAGCTGAAGCTGCCAGAGTAGCAGCCGCTGCAACGCCAGTGGATGAGTTGCCAGAGACAACTGAGGAAGTGCCGACTGTGGCAGAGACATAGGCGTGGCGGCGTGGCCTGTGAAGTAGCACAAGATTGCAAAATATACACAGATGGAAATCGGATGGATAGGGTGTGTTGATACTATCGCTGGCAACAAGAAAGAGTGGCGTTTTGGCTTCAAGGCTCATTGGATTCATGAACCAAAATGTGTTACACACTTCGTTCATAGTCTACGACATTAGACAAACAATGTGAACCGAAGGAGCATTTGATCTTTTGATGTCAATTGATGTGAAGTGCGAAATCTGAATTCCACATATGCATTGAACAACCAAACTGAAAACCAAATGCATCAAGCCGCCATTTACCATCCAACAAATAAGTCTAATCAGAATTCCTAAGGTATCCTAAGATGTCCAACATAAAGCGGACTTCACATGATTCGCGTGTTAGCGCTCCATGGCTTTGGACAAAATGCTGAAATCTTTCAGAAACGCACCAAGGACAGGCGATTTGAAGCCGAGTCTGCGGAGTCAACATTTGATATTTGAAACATTCCTAGAACACTTTCAAAGTTCAATTCCTAGAACATCCAATCCTGAAAAAATCCAAAAGGATGACAAAAGATGAGAAGTGTCCGATCTTGAAGCAGACCTTGCCCTATTGCTTCGTAAATTCCGGTTCCCGAGATTTCTAAGGGGTGTTTGGTGGCGACTTTTTACTGACGTAAACAGCAAACGGGCATGGACTGCAAACTTCATGATATTTTGATACTTTTAGTATCGGTACTCAGTCGGTACTCTTATCTATTTTTGGGCTCCAATAATTTTGAGCCACAGCAAAATAAACGCGAATTGTTTGATGATCGCCTAGGAGCTCCATCGCAAACTCAAGTCAGTTGCTTGCATTGTTGCCGCAGAAGCTCCTCATATCCTTCCTTATGATCCCTCCCTGCGAGGTTGGTCACATGGCACTGTGTTTTTGAAATAGTTTTGGGAAAGTAAGGCTCTAGGACTAGACCATTGGAATGCCATTTGGTTCAATTTGGTAATTTCTTCTCGAAGTAGCAAACATGGGAGATCTTGACCTTGATTCACAAAGTGTGGATTTGCCGCGGTGGCTCGAACTGAGGTGGCTCTACAGGAAGGATCTCTGGGATGGCACAGCAGAGAGCATCCAATCCTTAGCTGATGATTTGCTCCAAAGATCCACCTTTGAAGCTGTTGGCCTTGATGAAAGCCTCGCATCTATCATGGAGGAGTTTTGCCTCCAACTTCGAGGGAAATCTTTGATGAAATCACAATGATTTTTGTGTCACATCTGGTTGTTGTCATGGTTGCAACGCAAACATCAGGAATGGTCCAAAGGCTATGATGCCATCCTGGGATTCTCACAAGGTGCAATTATGGCAGCTGCTCTATGTGCAGAATTACTGAAGAATGGGCAGCCACCGCGCTTTGCAATTTTGATTTCTGGCTTTGGCAAACCTATACCCGAAGGTGAGCACTCTTGGAATTGCAACTTCAAAAGCTGCCTTTTTGTTTTAATGTACGTACACTCTGACTTGCTTCTTGTTGACGTGTTTGAACGCGTTTCGTGACACAACCATGCTGTGGGTTGGTACCTCAAGAAGGCAACACTTGGAAGTGGCTTTTCTCAAAGCTTGGACGACTGCTTGAGGTTTTGCATTTCCTGAAAATCCAATGCCAATTCCAAGTCTTCATCTATGGGGAGACGCTGATGAGCACATTCCTCCTTGGGCCAGCCAACTCCTTGCGGATCGTTTCCACAGTCCACGACTGCATGCACATTCAGGACAGTTCACGCTAACGATATGGAAAGCAGATGTCAATAAGATTCAATAAGTATAATTACAGTATAACTTCAAGCATACTTCTCAATCTTCACATCATTCTCGTTTGACAGCATGAAGAACTTTCAGCGGCACATGATGGAAACCATGTAACAAAACAGGACATCATATTGTTCCGCAAAAGTCTGCGGAGATGAACATCATCCTGGCTTTCTTTCAAGAGATGTCTCAGATGGGCTCTGGGCAAGTTGCCCAGCCTAGTACCAACAAGGTGTCAAAGTGCCCAGTTGTCCCCTACGATGAGCTCGCTGGTGCGCTGTGCCGCTATGGGCGCAAGCTAAATGGAAAACCTCATGTGAATTGCCAAAAAGATCAAGAAACTCTCAAGGATGTGGAAATCATGGCATACTCAGACGAAGAACTGTCACATCCTGGACCTGGGACGTATGAGAGGCCTCAGATGTGCGTTGAAACTGCTGAGAGAAGGTTGAAAAGTTAAGAGGACGCATGACACTAGGCGATGGTTTGTTCATATTTGTGCTTGAATCCATTCATACGCTTTTAGGTGATGATGTCAGTGATGGAATTCTGATAGGTTACTGGCTCTACTGAAGGGCAAAGACTTTGCTTCAATGACCCACGGACCCTGCCGAACTTCAGAAGATGCAGTCAGAGTAAGACTCAAAGGTGGCTGGGAGGACATTGGCCACAATCGGGTGAAGATTTGAATTGGTAAGGTGCAATGAGATGTAATAAGCATCTCCACTCGGTCTTGTCAGAGTCCAGGACGTCACCCTGCACAGCGGTGCGAAGGCCATGCTGCTCAGGACTATATTTTCAATGCTGCTAGGAGCAGTGCTTCCATTCATTCTTGTTGTGACTTTTGAAATTTGATGTATTTTGATTATAATGTGCAAAAGGTGGATATCAAATGCGCATGCATTTCCTAGATAATATCTACCTATCTTTCTATCTAACCATCAATCTATCAAACTATCTATCTATCAAACTATCTATCTATCAAACTATCTATCTATCAAACTATCTATCTATCAAACGATCCATCTAACTATCTATCCATCTATCGATCTATCTATCTAGCTAGCTAGCTAGCTATCTATCAAACTATCTATCTATCAAACGATCCATCTAACTATCTATCCATCTATCGATCTATCTATCTATCTATCTAGCTAGCTATCTATCTAGCTAGCTAGCTAGCTATCTATCAACTATCTATCTATCAAACGATCCATCTAACTATCTATCCATCTATCGATCTATCTANGCTAGCTATCTATCAAACTATCTATCTATCAAACGATCCATCTAACTATCTATCCATCTATCGATCTATCTATCTATCTAGCTATCTAGCTATCTATCTATCTATCTATCTATCTATCTATCTATCTATCTATTCACTTGAACGTTTGATATCGCTTCTGATTGTTGTAAATGATTTTGTTGTTGTTTTTTTGCGTTGAAATACTACTTCATACCTCTTTTCTAAACATTTTATTTTAACTAAATGTTGTATCTCGGAGAAGTTGGTAACATTTGGGGTTATCCGGTCCTATAATTGCATTGAAAGGACTCCGAAAGGCGAATGGCTGTTGGCAGTTCTTCCTGCTGATTGCAAGCTAAGCTGGAAGAAACTTCGTGCCATCCATGGCAAGGGCACCCGAATAGCAACCGAAGAGGCCCACCATTTCGGGTCAGTTGTAGTCACAGTGAGCTGTCATCTTAGTCTTAGCAAAATCTTAATCAAGCTGTTTAATGCGTCAACATCTATCATCTACTGCGCACTGTACCCTCCGAGAAGCTGCATGACCAAAAGTGTTTGTTTTTCATATTGCATGTCCCATTGCATTGCCATCTATCGCGATGAACATGTTCATTGATTTTTTCATTCAGGAGGTTATCGAAGTCACCGGGTGCTTGCCGGGAGCCGTTCCACCAGTTGCTGCGGCTTTTGTTTCCAAGGTGGATGTGGTTTTTGTCACTAGTGAGTTTGAATCTATATGGTCATGGAAGATTCCAGGCCTTTTGAATATCATGTTTATTCTCAATTTCAAAAAGCCACGAAGAAGCACTGCAAAAAGGAAGAAACTCTAAACTCTTGAGCTTATTTTTGAATTTTGAATAGTGAATTAAGACGAACATAACATGTTTCATTGAATTTGGTGAAACAATCTCTTCAGAGTTGTGTTTTGTTCCTTTGCTTGTCAGGTGTCAGTTGCGGCAGATATGACTCTACCAGAGGTGCCGGTGTAATTTCAATGTTTGGAGTCAGCTCCTGACTTTAGATGTGAGAACGTTCGATCTTCTTGTACCCTTGTTGCTGCAAATCTTCTGTTCGGTAGGTTATCAACTTCAATTGTGGGTTGCGGACCCGGTCCATACAGCTGAGACGCAGTTGCTATGAAGCCTTGGCAGCATGAGTCAGAGTCGGAAGAAGCAACGAAGGAATTTTGCATGGTATTTTTATTGAGGTTTATCAACAGACAAAGAAGATACGTGTTGACTATAAATTTCATGAGGCATCAAAGTCTCTGGATTTGTTTTGCCAAGGAGTCTGTGCAAGAAGTGACATTTGCGGACATCATTGAGCCCAGTTGATTCTCGGGTCAAAGTTGCTCGTTGGTCAACCCGAGCCTGAAGTGAGCCTGAGACGAGTTGGAGCCTCGTGACCTGGTGAAGCTGGTGAAGCTGGTGAGGCTGAGGTTCCGGCGATGTCTGAGGCAAAAGAACATTGCGTCCAGTCGCTTGCTGATAAAAAGATGTGGGAAACTTCGGTGCAAGTTATGCAAGGATGTGCAGTTTTCCAGATGCCCTTTGTTTTTTCTAAAAAAGAACGGTAGGAATTGCATCAAAGCCAATCGGAGTTTTCAGTGCAGGTGCTTTTGCAGGAAAAATCAAACAATCTCACCCGGCGTTTGAGCCGAGCAACACTGAGTGGGCCATTTCAGCTCCAGCTTAGTCCAAGACGGATTAGTCCAAAGGTTCAAATTCAATCGAAATTCAAACCCCAACTCACCCCTTCCATCTCAAATTGTCATTTCTCAGTCGTTTCTTTTTTTCGGCAGGTGATTGAGACAGTCAAGCACTTTTAGTGTAAAAATTATTGGCCTTTGGATTGCTGGCAGATTCTAAGCCACCAAGGTGTCACATGGGCAGAGTTTTGTTAACTTTCAGTATAGTAGCATTGCCCTTTGCGTTCCTTTGTCCTCAAAATCTGCTTGTTGTTTTAAAGCTCTGTCCGTACAAGTGCAGGATCAACGTGACTTTTATCCTGCGAGTATTGAAAAGAGTTCCTTCACTCTGTGAACTCAATCGCTTCATTTCAGAAGTTTCAATAGCCATTTGGACGTGACAAGTTGTGGAACCCCACTCAGCGTGAGCCATTTGGTTCATTCAGATTTGGACAGAGTGCACGTGCTTGGAATTCTTTAAAGATCACCCGTGTAAAGATGTACCGTACCATTATGGTTGATAAACCATGGCAAACCCCACAATAGTTCGCCTTGGAAAAAGTGAAGACCATTGAAGACCAGAGTCCAGAGACACCATGTTGGTTGGAAGGAGTTGATTCTGCCAAGAGGCTTGGTATTTTTAGTTGAGCAGCTACCAACCATCCTGGGGCAGAAAAGATGCATTTGCCTGATGGACTTCGGGATGAACACTAAGTTGCCAAAGTGCGACCAAAGCATGTGGTTTCTTGCTCCGCTCCTTGTCTTTCATAGTCCAATAACCTGAACCCACCCTTGAAAAGTGATGTTGGCAATCAGCTATCACAGGATGTGTAACGAGGCGATGATGAAATTATTTCTTCGTGGATCCTGCCTGCCCCATTCCTGTGTCGCGATATCAAGGAATCTCCACAACTTCAACGATGCGTCGAGAGCAGAACGAGCGGATCGTGTACAGGACATGTCAACGGGTGAGACTTAGTACTAAAGTTACTTTGCTACACTTACTGTACTAAATTAATGAAATTTTAGGAGGCAGAGCCTGATATTGCCAGTTTCAAATGTTTGTTTTTGCAGTTTTTTTTTGCGGCGTTTGTGCGGCGCGGTCAGATTTCATGGTCATTCCCAATGATTTTTACCTCTTGTGTCCACTTTTGCGGCTCCTGTTTATACTGCTTTCTTATGACATGTATGACTTATTTGGTATGCTAACCTACGAATTCTACGAGTCTTTTTTGGTAACAACTACAGTATCATCAGTATCATCAGTTCTCAGTGTCAGTTTGCTTGGTGATTACTTCCCTCCAACGGTTTGAACGTGACATCTCAAAACTCTCCGCAGGACGGACTTTGACAAGACTCTTGACTGAAATTCCAAACGCTTGGCGTGCCGTTCTCTTTTCAAAAGTCTCGGTTTCACCTGGCCTTGAACCTTCGACAAGAGTTTCAAGGCATGCACTTTCGCTCTCAGGTATGTATTGCGCGGAGCTTAAACACTTCAAAGTTCATACTATTTGCGACCGAACTTTGAAGTGATAGAAGTATCAGTATAGCATCAGTATTCAGTCATGACAAGTCATGTTTATTTCACATCATTGATCTTGGTATTGGGTCTGTACGGCTCTCCTATGCGCCGATTGGCTTAAGCATACACGTCGTAGCATCCTTCGTTTTGGCGCTTTGAAGATGTTGCAGACATGAATCACTAGGTGGGATTCGACACCCTCATGAAAATCCTGAAAACAAGAATCTAAGAATCGAAGATGAACGTCAAAACTTGTGTCATACCTGTCAGCAGCTGGTGGCCATGTCGAGTGGTCTCTACATTCTTTGACAGGATTGAGGAGCTCTCGTCATGTTTTCTTGAGACCTGGTCTTGGATGCTTCTTTTTCCGTCAGCACGCCCGTCACAGGAAGCTTGATGCTGGCAGTTGTGTGCCCCTAAGGGTCATTTTCCTGTGTTTGAATGTATGTTTTCATGCAATCCAAGATTTGTGATTCCCATTTCCAGGTAACTTGTCTATGTCCCTTTGTGACTACGGAATTTCATGGAACTTCTATGTCTTGCATGAAGTGCATTTGCATGACGTGTCTATTGTGCAATGTCTCCGACCCTCATTTTTCTCATGATTTCTCAATGTATGTCGCGAGCTTTACAACCTTCAATTCAAACCGCTCCATCACCTCCGATTGGGCGAATTGGTGATCGCCAGGTGCCTTGGCAAAAGTTGTGTTTGCAAATGTTTTTTGTGGTTGGGAAGGACAAACAGATCCAACTTGTGAGAATGCTTCAAACATTTGAAGAAATGTGGGAGCCCATGTTGTTTCTAAGGATAGGCATGAGCATCGAAGTGACGCTCAAACTGTATCTCTCCTGCAAAGCTTCAAGCAAGACCGTCGATTAAACACGTTCTTTTTTAAGCTATTTTTCAATCATCCAAGCTGTAATGACCTCAAACACCCTAACGGCAAGTGAAGGGGAAAGCCAACTTTTCGCGTGGGGATGTTCTGATTCCGTGTTTGTGGTGGCTTTTCTGGTTCCCACATGGTCTTGGTGGTGTGTTGTTACGAAAAGGTCATTTGTTTTTGTTGTTTTGTTGCGATCTCTAGGCTGAACGGCGAAAAATTTCAGGCGCCGCGCATTCTCGCTGCAAAAATTCAGATGCAGTTTGTTACGAACTTCTCTAGTCAGCAATGAATGTGTCCCAAAGCAGCGCAGTTGCTTTCACATTGGCAATTCATTTCATGTAGCCCTGCACGTCCGGCTATGAGATGAAAGAGAACTATTCCCCAAAGCTGGCACCTTTGATTCCACCATCATGTTTCAATAGTTTTAACAAAAACACATTCCGTTTGACGGCACAAACATGTACGAATCGTGCCGACAGATCCAGCTGGTCTAGGTCCAGGCAAATCCTGAAGAGACCATTGCAGACTTAAAAGCAAAAGTCGCCCAGGAGCGGCGCCACGTGGTTTCTGTCGTGGAGATCATTGAAAATCTGTGAGTTTGAAATTGTATAGGGTATTCAGTTCAATGATGTTCAAAGTTTTTTTTGGATGATAATGATAATGGGTATCATTTGTTTCGTTTCATTTGTTTGGGGGTATTTTGAAAAATGATAATGATTATAAATGATTATTATGTCATAATTCTGGCTGGGGCACAAGGGTTTTTGCTTCAATTCACTTGAGTTGAGTGTATACTTGAAGCCAACGGTTTACTAGTGGGTTTTGGTTCAGCATCGTAGGACACCCCACTTAGAAAAGAGATGTCCATGTAAAGTGACAATATGCATATAAACATAAAAGTGGAAAAACTGAAGTATCCTTAGGAACAATTAACCAGTTGTGGATATATATATATATATGTAACTGAACTTTCTGTATCTCTAGTTGATGATATATCGATGATATGTGATCGTGCATTCAATCACTTCAAACTTCTGTGACAACTTAACCCCTTAAACTCCCCTTTTGTCCTCGAGAGATGAGTACTTCGTATCATTTATGGAGTATTATGATCGGTGTATCTGAAAGATGCATATGTTTCCGAAATTCACTTTCCAGTTGAGAGTGGATGATTGTAGCTCAAATCCAGGGAGAGGCAGAATGTGGCAGAAAAGTAGCTTGACCATGGATGTCAGGAAAGCTGAGAATTATTTGCTTCCCGACACCTAACACCTAATCTCCTTGTGTGAATGGAAGAATCTAGAGAGGCATCGTCATGACATTCGTCCAGTTCTGCATACTTTCACTCTTCCAGTGTTGTTGGAGGCTCGGCCAGAGCTCCCAGTTGAATGTTTGCGACCCGGATTTCTGGTGACGGGCAGAATCAATGGGACCACCATGGTCATGAAATGTGATGAAAACAACTACACAGTTGGCAGATATTTGCAGATTAACATTAGAAGCTTATCCTTGTGAAGTGAAGCAGTGCTGGAGGTTGAGTGACGTAGGCGCTCTGAGACTCTCAACAGATTGACAGTATTTGGGCAGCTTTCGCTGATCAAGCCGAGATCATGCATTGCTACAAGATCAAGACATAGTGACATACTGTACAATGGCAGTGACCGGAACCACAACCAGCGACAATCAGAGACAACTAAGCTCAACAATTCAACTTCCATCCGCAGATCAAAATCATACAGAGCTAGATTGACCTCTCGACATGAGAGCAGAGAAGTGAATTTTGGATTTTGCTGAAGCACTAGGCAATGAAAGATTTGAAAGGATCTGAAAGGGACCTTTTTGGAAGAATGTCCTTGTGTCAAAACAACGTCCGAGCGATGTCGTTGCTTTGATGGCAGCAAAAACCCATGAAACTTGGATGCAGAATCTCAAGTGGATGTACCTTGAGGAAAGTTTCAACTGCTGTAGTACAAGCACCGCAGCGTGTTTCCGTGATTCGTAAAATAGAAGTGGACAAGCCATTGGCTAATTAGATGTGAAAGTAAAATTCTTCAACACAATTCACAAGTTCACGACTAAATTCAGTTTTCAATCTGCATCATGCTATCCTAATGTTCTCGTTTATTCCATCCATGTCCAACGGACCAACGGAGTGTCGGCTGACATGTGGTGACATATGTTTCGAGTCTAAGGTACCGGGATCGGAGTCGATCTCGTGATCGCGTGGTACGGCCACCACCCAGTGACATGGACTGTTCACGCGGTTGACAAGCCGCTTCCATGTTGAAATATGGTGAAATGGCCTCAAATGGTGTTTAAACATGGAAGAAATCATATGAAACCTGTCTATGGAATGCAAGAACAACACAATTCTATACAATCGTTTTGATTCAAAGGGAAATGTTGGACTAGTAAAGGCAATAGACTGCTGTTTAAGAGGGTGGTGCCACCATGTGTCACCATCAAATAAGCATCAAGAGGAAAGACTGTACAGGGAGTGGCTTAGCAGTTTATTCTGTATGCCAAGGAGAAGTTTCATCAATAGCCTTTGCACTTGATATAACAACTACATCTAATGTGTTACATTCTCAGTCTTGTGATACAACCAGTTGAGATGGGCAAAAACCCGATAGAGTTTTTTGTCAAGGTACGGTAACGCAAGTGATACTGTTGATGCAAGAAATCCCGCGAACCAGTTGAGATGGACAATACTCCCCCGAACACATGCTTTTTCACCATTTCACTGGTGCGGGAGTGTTTTTCATCACCAGTATCGTAACTGTCAGGTGAAAAGCACCAGGGAACCATTTCATGCACGATGCCCATTTCGAGGCAATGTTCCTGACTGGTTGGCAGATCTTGTGCCAAGTGGAAACTCTGCAGGTTCAGAGACAGACTTTTTGCCATGCGCCAAGGGTCGCTGGAAAGATTTAATGTGACCTCGACAGACCTGTCTGTTCCCCACTTCCAAGCTCTTTTGCACTTGGCCGACGCATAGTTCTTGTAAGATTGACCCGTGGACCCATGAAGATGTGGATAAACCAAAAAATACAAAGCGTGGAATTTATGCTGAGACTAGGCAAACCATTTTCAGCAAGAATTCTGGCCTTGCCATTTCTGTTTGTTTGCTGTGCACCCGTTTTTCTTTTCCTTTTCATTCGAGTCTTGAAACTTCCGCTGGCCACGTTAGGCGGCTACGGTGCACTTCAACCTGGCAAACCTTTAGAGGCAAGGTATGGCCTGGAAAATAACGGACAGGAGATTGCTTGTGATGTGTAATTATCGGAAATGATTTGGATAGTGATAGATAGCTGTTTTTGACTTGAAGCCACTTCCAATATGAACTTGGTTCCCTCCCACTACCAGGGTCCCTTTTACGTCAAGCAATTGGTTGATACTTCATTAGTGGGGACGCTCTATTCATCCACTGATACTGCAATAATGTATTCCTTGGGGTCTTATGGGTGTCCCAGTCCCACACAATCCATTAAAAACAAATAAGAAAATAATAAGTCTTTAAAGTGGGACTGGTAAGGGACACCCAATATGCATTAATGATTGACCAAAAACACAAGATTAATTCTCAGAGATCAAGCACCGGGCATCGGATAGTAAGGTTATTGCACTATGATAGACTATAAATATCTACTGTATATTATATATTGTAGAAAGTACAGTGATGTATAACTACAGTTATGCAGTTATGCACTTATTCTACATTACATATTGATTTGGATGAATTTTAATTACATGCATATGACAAGTACTCGCACTATGATGGACTACAAGTAGAGATTTCGTCGTTGCTATTTTTCTTGGTTTGTTTGAGGTACCACAATCGCTGGTGCCGATTCTTACTGATGCGGTGGTCAAGCAGATCTCTGAGCAATCTGGTGCGAGCATCACACTACGGCAAGACACCAGGACCATGGGTCAAGTCCCGTTGAAGTGGCATTCAGGACAGACGTACATGTCTACATGTCTACATGTACATGTCTACATGTCTAAGTCTACATGTACATGTACATTGGTTACATGTACCTGTACATCATCATCATCATCATCATCATCATCATCATCATCATCATCATCATCGTCATCATCATCATCATCATCATCATCATCATCATCACCATGATCATCATCACCATCATCACCATCAGCACAATTCCACACTTCATCACTTCGTCACTTCATTAGAATTCATGATAAAGGAACATCAGAGCCTTCCAGGACATGACAAATACATACAATTACTTAATTGGATTGGAGAGATCCAATTTGCAAGAGCTTTTGTAGTGGAATCTGTGCGTAGCGAACTCATGGATTTCTATGATGATATACTCATGAAACGGGAAACTCCAGCTTCACCATGAATCTCTCAGGTTCACGGAGAACATGGAAAACACAATCCAGTTCAATATACTCATGGATCTATGTAAATAATGGTACTATTATCGATATAATTGGTTCTAATCGTACACGCACAGAACTCAGTTATTCCTATTCAGAGCATGTCATGTTGACATATCTATATACCAACTCCCACTCTAGAAATCTACTTGCTATGGTTTTTCCTTCAACTGCTAGGAACTTGGGCTACAGCCTTGTCTTGTTTTCTGGAAGCCCAGAGGCAGGGTTGCTGGATGATTCTCTTTGCCCACTGTCGCTTTGCGCAAGAATCGATGCCAGGCAACTCAGAAGGGCAGAGAAGCAGTGCAGAAATGCTGCGGTTTGACCTCTGGACACAACATTTCGTTTCTTGGAAAATGAAGTTTCCAAGATTCTTAAAAAGATGTTGCTATATCTTGCTAAAATTGTCGCCAACATGCGATCGGGGCTGTATCCCCTTTGTAAGAGAATGTTCTGAGAATGTTGTTTGATCAAAGAGGCTTCAATGATCTTGAAGGCATGCTGTTTTGCACTACTTGAGGGTTTGGCCAGGTCATTGGCAAGAAGCTTGCAACTCCCCAACTGTCATTGGTTGCTCTCAGGAAGACCCTCGAGTTGTACACATATCACTCGCGTCTCAGATGGAAAGTGATCACGTGATTGCAGGGCGCATCAGGGATAACGTCCAAGGGTTTGTTCCTTGGAATCTGAACTGGAAGGTACAAGTAAGATTCGATGGAGTGGACGGTGGACAGACGGTCTTTTGATTTACAGTAGCTGGCTTGAGGAGTGCCTTTTATGCAATGGATGAAGCCATGAAAGACTTCAAGCACAAGATTGCTGGCTTACCAATTAAGCATCTTGACGAAGACTCTAGAATTTCATGTCCAGCCTGCCAAGGTCTTTCTGTTGTTGCAAAAAGCCGCGCTTTTTCAATCTCCTTTATACGCTTGCAAGTGGTGTGCTTGTTGGTGCTGAGGATGCTGCCTCCTGAAACCTTGGGTGCTCCCTTCAAGGCGAGCCCTTCATGATGCATAGATAGGTCGGTTGGCTTCATGTGGTTTCATGTCTTCCTTTTCGTGGAGGTGCTGCAATTGTTTGCCACATGGAACACGGAAAGAGATGCTTTATTGGAGATTATTTCTACATATTTCTACACATTTCCGTCCTTCTAAGCATTTCGAACAACTGATATCTAGAATGAATCACTGCATATATTTGCAAACTTCAAATTGCTCCCCAAAACGCGATGCAGCTAAAGAGTTCTGTGTGCTGAGGTCACTATTGGACCTGGACAAGTGGCACATGTTTCTACTGCAGAAGCCATGATTCGAAAAACTCTCCGTGAAGTGGAACTGGAGCTTCACTACAAACAACGCCGAACTGTACCAGCGGAGCCGTGGTCTTTACATGACATTTCCTTGATCGATAGATAGCACACCAAAAAATATTTAAAAGAAAGTCAGTTGTGACCGAGACAGCTTCATGGATGTGTTTTATTGGACAAAAGTTGCTTACCATCAGGCATCCCGCTTTGCAAGAGGGGTTTGAAAAGGCAAGCTGCACTGGTCTTTCGAAGCTTCTGGTAAATGCTCGACTGGTCAGCAGGTTTATGCGATTTCAATATATCGCTACATCCACAAAGTCTGAGTGATTGACATTGACTTTTCATCGAGTGACGTCTCTTCATGTGTAAGGAGTTGAAGCATGCAATGCTATGCAAAAACACCAAGGACCGATGAAACCACGCAGTGTTTTGTTTTCAAAACACTTTTTGCACGGAGAAGGTACTGTAGTGGCTAGAAATGCATGGATAGAGAATGCCAGCTGTCAGGAGGGCCTTGACTGTCCCAACAAAGCTTGTCCCTTTTGTCACAGTGCAGACGAGTGGCTCGGCAGACTCTTTGCTTCGTCAACAATGCTGAAGAACATGTAACACGACGTATTTATTTGTACAGTACATCTACCATGACTTATCAACATGATTATCGATGATTATGTCAATGTTTCAAAGTTCTTTGACGTTCAGAGTTTGACGTGGCATCAGGTTGGAAATTGCAAGCCGGTGTTGCTTTGAGAACAGCATCAGCATTCCTGGAATGGCTGTGACTGGACAACTTGCAGCTGCAGTGTGTCTGGGCATGCATTGCTTGGATGTCGTGAAACAAGAGTGCCGCTTGACCACTTATGTGGCCTGTATGGCCTGTAGATCTTTTTCCTGGATTTGTTGGCATGTTCATGTTATCAGCTTGTATCCTGCATCCTTCCGTAGTAGTTTCGCATTCTTGAACGTGAATCTGGAAAGAGATTCAGAACGTCTCTGCAAGTTCCCAAAAGGATCAAAAGGACGCACTAGGGCCAAGGTGAGCCCGGAATTGCCAATAGCTCTTTGAGAGATCCAATTTGTTTTGCCTGTTTTTGAAGTCACACATGAAGCGAGAGGTGAGTGATTGCAGATCCGCTGACTTGAGCCATCTTGAGCCCTGCAAGCCCAAGGCCACAAAAGACACCAAAAAAAGCTCCACCAATTATCACTGCAGCCGCCGTGGCCATCCAAGGCGCTTTGCTTTGAAAAAAGACAAACTCTTTCATTTTCGTTGCTGTTGCAAAAACCTGAGGTGACAAACCAGCCAAAGATGAGACCAGTGGACTCTTGTAAAAACCATGCTAGAAACCTGAGCGAGAGCCAAAAAGAGGTGCTAATGCCTGCCTGTTGATCTGCCTGTTGAACTCATCATTTCTGTTGACGGAGTTCTGAGGTCAGAAACTGATCTACAGTGGCAAAATCTTGGCAGATGAGGTCCGCACTTCAAAAACATGATGCATAGCTGCATAACTATGGACTATCGACTATAGTAGACTATAACTATCTATAGATAAACGCATTTGCTCCACCCTCGCACTGTGAGTTTTGAATTCACTGCATTTGTTGGGTATGTCGCCTGTTCCTGGAGGTCACCGTCCAGGAGTCCGGCTACCAGAGCACAGGATTCATTGTGGCCATGGCTACGAAGGCTACAAAAATAGTTGTGGCTGTTGTGGACCCTGTGTCCTACAAGAGATATTCAATGATCTCCAACAAACAAGTCAAACGTTTTACTGTTGACGGCTTGAAAGGCAAAAAAGGTGGATTGACTCAATGGGCTATCAGACATGGAAATTCCACTTAAATTCTCAGTGAATTATTGGCTCTATAAAAATGGGATTGCCTACAGAGTCTTCAAATTTCAGTATCTCAGTATCTACGTCTGACATCATTTTCAGGGTTACTGGTATGTATTTGCTATTTGTGAAATTTGTGCATGCCCACTTTTCGTTTGGGAGACAAATCAGGCCAAAGCGCCAGCAAAGCCTCCCGCTGGGAAGCTCAGAGGAGAAATGGGTGATTTCAGTCCCAAACCTCCAGGGGTTATTGCCTACAAATTGATGACTTCCAAAGGAATTTGGAGGATAGATGCAACTGAGTGGGTCATATGCAAATCCATGAAAATCCATGATAATTCATGGATATTGAACATGATTTTTTGTTATGTGTATCACTGATTATCACTGTATCACTGTGTATCTCATACTTGAAAAGATGTAATACAGATAGGCATTTAAACCTCAGGCCGGATTTTGCTAACTTCAGGCTGCGACGCCGGCAGAAGCTCCAGCAGCAACACCAGCACCTACACCTACACCTGCGGTGACCACTCCAGCCTGAAACTCAGAGAACAGTCGGATTGTGCAGTTTCAGAAGATGTTTTTAACAGGAAAAAGTTTGGAGAAGAAGTGATTTGGTTGCTTGATTGACGGATGAATTGATTTGATTTGGGGATCGATTGTTTTTTTGATGTTTTTTTGAATTGATTTTTGTTGAGTTTAGTATGTATCAAATACATAAATACATCATGTGTTGTTGACTGATTTACTTGCTTTTTTGCTTGCTTTATTTTGATTGCTTTGTTCTGTCCAGCGCATTCAGCTTCCGCCTTAGCTTCCACTTCCGCCTTAGGCAGTTCCACCAGCAGATGCTCCTCTTAATGCCGTGGGCCTTAGTGAGGGTTGTTTTCAACATCCAGGTTCCGGGGTCCTTTGTGATGAACTAGATTGTCTTTCCCATTGAATCCATCAGAGTTCTGATGAGCACAATCAAACGTTCTACGAATGATTTCGTTTGGGTCGAAGAAACGTGAAACTCCTAAGTACCAAGAAGTTTTCGGTGTGTAAGTTTAAGCTTCTTCGATTGATTTGAGACTTGGCTTGAGGAAGGCCGCCAAAACAGGTCTCACATGGTCTCACATGCCACCTTTTCAACATCTGCCGCCGACCCCGTTGACAGGAAGCCTCAGTGCAAAGCCTTTGCGAAATGGGCTTCCCTCGCGATCAGGCCTCTCGAGTGGAGAGACAGATCAACGAATGAAATCTTTGGGGAACCTTAGAATTCCGGTTTTAGGTCCATGTGTCCAGGTCCCAGGTGTTTTGAATCAACAGTATATAGCTTCGGTATTTACATATGTATTTGCGTTATTGTGTTCCAACATGTTCAAACATTTTCACTCACGGTGAAGATGGTGATACTGTACAGACATATCAGGTGGAGGCTGCACTGCGAGCATCTCCTGGACAAAACACAATGATAGCAGTAGAGAATCTCGTCTTGAATTGGAGCATGTGATTCGTGCAGATGGTCGAGATTCACGGCGTTTTGGTTGCGGTGTTTTGCTTCAAGCCTCGAGGTTCCTGATGACTGGAATCCCTGAAGCAGGCCAAATGAATCACTTCGCTTCTTTCCATACCAAAAACATCTTCCACAAAACTCTCAGATGTTCGCTTGTCAAAGTGCAGCAAAAAGACTAGGTGGCGACGCTGAGATGCCAGTTGGGAGCTGATAGCTGATGATGGTCCTGAGTCCTGAGTGACTGGGACTAGATGACTAGATTTCATGTTCTTATTGAGGCTGCGCTTCCTTTTCCCTATGGGCCAGGGCCAGGTGGGCCAGGCGGACTCAGTGCATGCTTTCCTATGTTTATCCATTTCTTCTATTTTTTTTGTCGTGTTCTTAGTACTAGTACTTCACTTGTCAATGGTTCAAAAGGTCAATGATGTGGAACTGATTGGAAATGTATAGACATGAATTGAATTGACATGAAATGAAATGTGTCTTGACTACTTCCAGTGCCATATTCCTTTGCAGGAGATGGCGGAGACGAGCCAATGCCAGAGGTGCTATCCCAGCTACGAAACAACCCTCAGTTCCTCGGCCAAGCTGCCTTCCGTAACAATCTCCGATGTGTCAACGTTCGAGGTTCGGGCAGCTGGCAGCAATGATAGCACAAAACCCACAGATGCTGGCCAGCCTCTTAAGCAGAATTTTCATCAGAAAGACTTTTTAATTGTTAATGATGTTTTTTTTTGACGTCTTGGATCACTACTGGAACTAAGGACCAGGTCTTGAGAGGTGTTCAACAGACGCATCCCGAAATTGCACAGGCTTGGCTGGCTTGTTTGTGTGCTTGAGGGGACAGACTAAAAGGAGGAATTGGTTGAAACATAAAGCAAATCAAATGCTTCTATACCATTGATTGAGCTGAACGCTGGAATCGAGATACTTGGCAAACCCTTCAGTGCACTTCAGTTGAAGATGAACATGAATCAGAAGCATGCAAGCTCTTGATACAGGAGCATCCGGCAAGAAAGATACTGTAGACATCGATGCTCTGTTTGGCAATCCTCCAATTGATACATAACAGCATCAAATACAGTAATTACAGTATGCAGTCATATACAGCTACATAAAATCATATAATTCATATAATCATATTATGATTATTATGCATCCATTGTACACACCTAGCATCGAATGCATCGAGGCATTCATTCAAAATCTTGAGGCGATTCAGGAGCATCCAGACGCCTTCATGCGACTCTTGCGAGAGGCGACAGATGGCGACAGCGAGGCGATGAAATGTTCGTTTCGGTCCCGCAGAGCTGTGTTTTTAGGCCACAGGAGGAGCACTTCAGCCAGAGGCACCAGATGCTAAAAAGATGTGTTTTCCAAAGATGTGGAGACACTCGCCAGTGTGCTTATGAGAGGAAGTGGGATAATGTCGATCAATTTCATACAATTTCATAGACGATTTTGATCAATTTTGTCAAGTGGTGGGCATGTCAACCTTCATGGAAAAGCACATATTTGAATCAGTCATGACAGTCATGACATGTTTTTGCTTCTTGCAGCCTGTTGACTTGGCCTTGGCTCGAGTTCAGCCTTTTAAAGAAACTTATTTCAATGTCTGAAAGCGTTGCCAAAGTCGTATTTATCAGGCATGGGGAGAGCCAGGGCAACGCCAAAAACGTCTACACTGGCTGGGATGATACACCCTTAAGTATCAAGGGTGAGCAGGAAGCGGAGGAAGCTGGACTTTGTCTCAAAGCAAAGGGTGTGAAATTTGACATTGTATTTACGTCAGCCTTGCAGCTACTGGGACAGCAAAACCATAAACTTCAATCTTTTTGCAGTTGATGAGTCATTCAGTATTGTTGGAAGTTGCAATTTCTGTCATTTCCATCGTCATTCCTGCTCATCCCACCAATCATATCCAATCATCCCACCACACCCAGCCGCAGTTTCCAAGCCGTTTGTTGTTCAAGGCGTGCGACCAAAACGGCCGAGTTGGTGTTGAAGGTTTCGCGCAACAGCTCCGTGGAGATCGATCAAAGTTGGAAGCTCAATGCTCGACATTCGGGTGGCCTACAAGGCTTGACACAGGCCGAAGCAGTGGAACGCTATGGAGAGTCCAAGGTCACCTTGTGGAGAAGTACCTTGGGATAAAGGTCAATTTTATCAATGATTGTTTAGGATAGAATTTGAAGGATTTGAAGGTCAAGGGTTCTCTTTGAAACAAAATTCAGACAAATTTGATTCTCCAAACTCTGAGTTGTGTGACATCAGACAGTCTTGTTTGTCATGTTGTTTCCTTGTGCCTTGACAAAGGTAGCTATGATATTCCTCCTGCATGTGTTGAGCGCTCGGAATCTTGCAAAAGGGGCCGAAGTCGTGGCTAGCATCTATATACTGCATATTTGTATAGAAATGTATTATATACTTTTGTCAATACATGAGTGTACCGATGGATTCCCCAATATACCTGCATGATCATTGTTCGAAACATTTTGTCAACTTGGAACGGGTTCCTTGATTTGAAGATATTTGAAGCATGTTTCTCCACTTCCATTTGGGTGTCTCCCGAAACTTTGGCGTGTCATACGCGCAAACACACATAGACATACACATTTGAAGAAACTTGAATATATCTTGAATATAAAGTCCAAGGATCCGTGGACAAATCCTTGACTGAAATCGTCGACATTCAACTTGTTGCAAGCTTAGGACCCACGTCATCCGATCTGTGATCCCAAATATGCGGATGTGCCACCAGAGCTTCTACCTCCTGGGGGTGAGTCACTGGCATGTACAGTGAAGCGTGTGGTACCACACTGGAAGGCTGCTTGTCGACTTCTTCAAGAGCAGAATCATGAGACAAAAGCAGTAGCACAATGTGGAAAACATGGTTCAAACTTGTCAGATCCTTACAGTAACTGCCAGTTGCGTTTCTCCTTATTCTAGGTACCTGCAAGAACTTCCTAAAACACATCAGCGTTTGCATGTCTTGTGAGCCGAGGAAAAGATCGTACCTCGAATCAGGGCTGGAGATTCAGTTATGGTGGCTGCACATAAAAATTCTCTTCGAGCTTTGTGGAAGCATTTAGAGAATCTTTGCTGCAAGGAGTGAAGGCAAAATATCAAAACGAAGCATACCAAGCACGAAGCAGCAATCTCAAGAAACACAAATCTCGTTGTTCACGGGATTGTTCTCTTAAGGAATGTCCCAGATGAAGATGCACTTGATATCAAGATGATGCCTGCAAGTGCACCCTTGGTCATTGAATTCCAGATCCCACCTGTTGGTGACGACTTGATTTTCTTGAGAAAGTATAGCTTGAATGCGCCTACATTTAACCCAAAGGCCTGCGTTTGATGAGCGTTGACACATATGTTGACCATTCGTCAGAGTCATGACATGTTTTGAACCTTGTCAACTTATCCTGTTTTTTTAAAGATGGCACTTGAAGACTGCACTCTTATAGGCTCCAGTTGAAAACCGTCGCCGTCGGATCGGAACCTATTTGTCTTGTGACAGGTTCGAATTGACTCTTTGTCAAACGGTGGAGTCACCAACAAGGCCCCTTGGCGCCAGATAGCATTGAGCAGTTTTAATAGTTTTTAGCTGCTCAACTGCTCAACTGTTAAGGTCTTGAAGCATTTCTGCGGATGTCCTCCAAATTTCCCCCAGTGACATAACCTGAGCATGGTAGAGAAACGGAGATTGTGGATGTATAGCAAAATATTACAAGTTTGTATATGAGAAGAAAGTATGTATATGCTTTTATAATATATATCATATATATATATATACCTATACGTACAGTTTGTGTAAATATATACATGTTACTGTATACGTGTTGCTTCATACATGCACAGATACCATAAGTGTTCTGGGATGGCCACCTCCCAGACAAGGAACTTGGCCATGGCACACTTGATCTTAATGTCCTCAGGTCTTCTTCCTGCGGCATTCTGAAAGTCTCGGCAATGCCAAGGGCCTTTACGGCGGATGGGAAGATGCTGCCCTGAGCATGAAAGGTGAGCAGCAGTCAGTGCAGGCGTGTCCTTCCTATCCTGCAAGTCTATTCTTCTTGTTTTCACTGTTTTTGTATTGCTTTCAGAGCAAGAGGGTGAACAGTATATTAAATGTATATTAACATACATGTGTTTGCTGCAAATAGCAGAGATGGCACATGTTGCACAACCTCGTTTGTACCTCACGCTGGGATCTTCGTTCAAACGCCAGGCTGGCTTGCTCTTGAAGCAGCAAGGTGTTACGATCACCCATGTCTTTACTTCTGTGCTACAAAGAGCAGTGCCTCACTGTGAAGTGGATTCAACCTTGGGGTGAGGCGATGAAGATAGATGAAGCTAAACCCTAGATGGTTCTAGATTCTAGATGCTGATTTTAGATTGTATATACGTACACAATCGTACACATATTATCCATGTATATTTGCCGGGATTGAGACTCAGCTCTTGATGTGCCAAACATTTCTGAACATGCCATATAAAAGACCCCCGAAATTGGCTTGAACCATTCCATATTCTGCCTGTTTTCTTCAGACATGCGCTCAAGTCTGGCACCTAAGGTTCGGACGGCCGAGCTAGTTTGCAGCGCGTCCGACAACGAGGATGTGCCCATGACGCGTGCATGGGAGCTGAACCCAAGCCACTCGGGTGTCCTGCAGGCAAGGGCAGAAACGCTGATATCGAGCAACGATGGCTGTGGTGTGTATCTGCTTGTTGTAGAGCGGTGGCATCTCTAAATCATCAGTCTTCAATCCGCTAACAAATCAAGATCTGGTGACAAATCATGGTGAATGTGACAACGACAACCGCGACTACAACAAACGATGACCATGGTGGTAAACAAACACGAGAATTATAGACACTGCAACAGACGGGCGGATTATATTCACAATTACATACGTGTGAACATTGTGAACATATGAAATTTTCATGAATCTTTGTTTGAATATGACTTATAGCGTCTTAATTTCAAATCCTGTATTGTGTGCATGTGTCGATCCAGATCCAGATCTCCGGTTTTCAGGGGCTGACTGAAGTCGAAGCCATTGCAATGTATGGTGAAGACAAGGTCAAGCACTGGAGAGGAAGTGCCTCTTGGCCCAAGCTGAAGTTTGAATCGTGAGGCATTCTTTTAGACCAAGCCAAAGCAAGAACCGCAAACGAGCTGTCCTGATTCTACATGGTGCATTGGTGCATTTTTTGTTTCATGTTTTTATTCACTTCCTTTTCAATCGTATGTGGTCATGATGGTTTAGATGTTTGCTGTTGCTTACATTCGCTTACGTGTGTTTCAGGACGATGTAAAGCCTGAAAGTGTGGACCTGCAAGCCGCAGCCCCAGCGTCGTTTGTTGGCTGCTGTTGTTGTTGTTGTTGTTGTTGTTGCGGTGGTGGTGGTGGTGGTGGTGGTGGCGGTGGCGGTGGTGGTGTTTTATCAACGAATTGCAAGCAACGCCGCCAAAGGGGACAGCATGTGACATCCAGGATCCCCGACATCCCGCCAATGACAAGCTTTATGCGGAAGTACCCGCGGAAGAACTTCCCGGTGGTGAGTCACTCCATATGACAGCGGAGCCTTGGCTGTAGAGATCCTCATGAAGTATGTTGAAGTGAAACTTCATGAAATTTGTAGATTCCAGAAAAATCCCTATATGATCAATCCCAAGATTGGGATATGTTGGATTCATTGTAGAACTCTGACCGAGTATTTTCAAGATGTCCAGGGAGCAATTCTGATCCCCAAAGTTGCGCCCTGCGACACAGGCGCGAGTGATGCCATACTGGACAAAAAACATTGCTCCGATGTTGACAGGCTGGGCCCATCAAACTGTTTTACCATGTTTCACTGTTTCCAATCAAACGCGTTGATTCCCAAGATGTTAATTCACTAAAAGATGAGACTCACTGAACATCTCGTTGTTGCATGTTGTTGCTTAATAGTGTTTCGAATGTGTTTCGATCAACAGTTCGATTTCCTGATTTTTTTGTAGGTGAGCAAAACATTCTGGTGGTGGCACACCGTGATTCTTTGAGAGCTCTATTTGGACATTTGGAAGGTGTGGAAGCTGCAACTGTCTTTGATGGGACCTCTCAAACAGCTCCATTGGTTTACGAGTTCGGCACCAGCCTCAGGTGGCATTTTTCACACGAAATTCCTCAGAAACATCTATGGTATGCAGGGAGCGCAGATCGGCATACCTTGGATTCGTTTTATTGAAGTATAGAATGAATGGATTAAACAGAGTGTGGATTTGCATGGATTTACTGTGAGGCGATGACGGAAACTTTTTCAAGAAGTACAGTCTTAGTACCATGAGTCCTGAACTGGGTCTCAGTCCAAAGCATTTGGGACTTCTTCGATTTCACGATCAACCTGGCCTTCACTATGAAAAGGTTGGCCAGGTGTGGGGGTCTTGTTGAAATCTATGCGTTTTGAAGGTGTTCAAATCTGTTTATTGCTGTTTATTGCATGGTAAAACCTTGTGGGACCTTACTTTGAAGATGTTGCATTCTTGATATTAAGTAGCGTGTTTTAACTCTCGCAATATCTTATATACAATGACAATATTATTATAATTTTTATCTGGGAAGTTTACAATGTTTCTGATTCTCTGCAAATGCACCAGCATCCACAGGTGGTTTTCCTCCGTCACGGAGAAAGCGAATGCAATCTCAAAGAGCAATTCACTGGTTGGGAAGATTCTGGAATGACTCCCAAGGGGTTTGAACAAGCACGAAAAGCTGGAAGGTACTTGAAGGATCACGGTTTCAAGTTTGACATGGTCTTTACATCAGTATTGAGCAGAGCCATTGAATCGGCTGAAATTATTTGCGAAGATTCAGACAACAAAGGCATACCAATGGAGAAGGCTTGGCAACTCAATGCAAGACATCCTGGTGTACTTCAAGGTTTGACCAAGGAGGTAGCAGTGGGTCTTTATGGAAAGGAGAAAGTGAATATTTGGAGAGGCAGTTATGACATTATGCCAGAGTGTGTTGGACTTGACGACAATCGACATCCTGTCAACAGTCCGAGCCTTGGAAGAAATAAATCCATGCCACAGGAAATCACTGCTTCCCTTAGGAATCCAATGACCAAATGGCTTCAAACCATTCAAAACCAGTATACCCTGGGTCAAAATCAATTTTTGCACCCTTCTGTACCACTAGGATCCACTAGACTAGGCAATTCTTGCACGAGCATTGTTCGCTTCTACCGGGTCCTCCGGTCAGGACTGCCAACAAAAATTAGGTTAAAGGGCATTTGTCGGGTTCGTTTCCCCCCTCACAAGGCTATGTCTATTGTGCATGTGTATGCATATATCACACTAACACTACTTTATCATCATTTGTCATCTGCTAGACTCATGCTCAATGCATTAGTTTTGCACAAGGTCAGGTTCATCCATTGCTTGAGTGAAAAACTATGAAAAGTGCAACGCTACCTCGCAAGAAATTGATTGAACTTCATGACATGGGCTGCAATAAACAACATACCAGCAGCAGTGGCAACCAGTGGCTCTGGGCTCGATATGACTCGATTCTAGATAAGATATGATACGTTCAATCGCTTCTTGCAGTGCATGCCATGCAAAGTATTGGTTGGCTTTCCTCGGGCTCAGATCCTCGTTGTGCTGGGTTCAAGCATGGAGATATCACTAAGACTACAGAGTTTATCAAAGTGTGTGGAAAGTCTGAAAAGACTCAAAGCTTCTACCAAGATCCCCTCCTACCCTGTGTAAACGTACCTGGGAACAATAAGTGTTCCAAGTTTTAAGTGTTGACTTCTGTTCTTGATGCTAGCCATTTGTTTCTACTTATGTCAGAACATATTCATGCAAACCAAGACACTTGAAAGGGTCTTAATTTGTAACAGTCTTAAGTGTGCGAGCAGACCCTACCACGAGGCAAAATACAACCTTGATGGGTATTCAGTCGATAAGTTCTTCATGAGCAAGATTTTTTGGGGAACGGATTGACTCAAGAACTGAAAGGGGGCACCTGCCCCACGAGACGACATGGACTTGTTATTGCTAGCTTCATTTGATAAGCTCCGACATGTCAATGTGCCAAAGGCTTTACAGCGGCATTCCAAAGCGAGAGCTTCCTCCCGGTGGCGAGTCCTTAGCACGTACTGTGGACCGCATTGTGCCCTACTGGCGAAGGAGATCCTTGACAACAAAATTGATGGTTTTAATGGGAAAGCAGCTGTACTGATTTGTACTGCATAAAGCTGTAGTTGACAGTAATAAACGCGCAATTGCTTCCTCTGAGCATTCCTGCAGCAAAGTGACAAAGTGCCTAAGCCAGGTTTCTTTGGGTCAACAGTTCCGAATTAATGGCATTTTTCCATGTCAAGGAAACCCAATTCGGGAGCGTGAGTCCTCCCACAGGATGGTATTCCAGTGGCAATCAGATTATATAGCTGTTTCTCAAAAAGAATAATCTACATGATGGTGGATGAAACATTTTGAGGGCTAGAGTGACAATGCTTAAAGCTCCCCAAAGCATTTCACAATCCGAGCGAAACTCCATCAGATGTTCAGGAGTGCCGACTGCATCATTTTCATGCTCTCGTTTTTGTTGATTTCGTCACGACCTAGTGAGGTATCGGTCCACACATCAAAGAGGGCAAATCTGTTCTCGTCGTGGGGCACAAGAACTCCTTAAAGGCATGATGGTTATGGAACATGTGTACCCTCTCACAGTCCCAGCTTGAAGGTTTAGGAGCCACAGTTCTCAAGTTTAGTGTTTGCAATTTAGATACTCCGTGTCATTGATGAGCTCCTTCTCTTGCACCCCGTGCAGGCACTGTTCATGTACCTTGAAGATACGTCAGAGCACGATATGTTTGACGTAAAGCCAGTGTCGGCAACAGCGCCTTTAGTCATGGAATTTGGAAGGTGCAACTTCAGCGATCGCCTGTTGATTCTCAGGAAGTATTTTGTGAAACATACGACTGAGGAAGGGCTGGCATTGAGCCGTTGCAAAGATGGCTCATTCCACAAATAGCTTGAGAGCCATTGGACTCCATTGGATCGTTTGTGTTTACGATTTCCTGGTCCCGCAGCAAAAAAAAGCTCGGAAACGGCAATGCTTCCAGGCTTCCAGGCCCTCACTTCTACACGCTTATATCGCGCTTATACCTTTTCAAGTTGACGCAAAGTGTCGCACTATAAGAGTTTGGGCCAATTCAGGCGTTACGAGCCTCGTTTACAGCAGCTGTGATGCGAACCGTTTTTACTGCAACAGTGCATGAAGTCTTCCGATTTCATGACTTTGCAGCGTACAGAAGGCTCAGAGTGTCAAAAAGCAGGTTTTCTTCTTGCAATGATAACTTGCAGCTTACAAGAAGCATTGCACAAGTATTCCCTGTTCATAAATTGCCGAACTACAAGTGATGAGTTGTTTCCTTCACACTCGTGGCTTGTTTGAATGTCTTCAAACTCGGCCAGGAAGATGATGGCTTTGTTGGTCCCGGTGGAGCAACGAGGCCGAACTTTGACATGTTTTGTATTTTTGTGAGGTTTTCTGTGGATGCCTTCACTTCGAATCCTGTCCTCAGGGAGCAACTCGCTGCACTGACAGCAATGCTGCAGCAACATCCAGAAATGTCATGGACTCAGACAGTCTTAGCGATATTGCCTCGGAATCCCATGCACTTTCCCAAAAAATGATGCTCTTGACGCTTCAAAGCTTGTCCTGAGTAATTGGGGTTCAAAGGACCCACCAATATTTTCACACCTCTTGAGAGCACCTACATCCACCTACATCTAAATCAAGTACTTGTACCATGTTGTACCATTGCTATCAACCATCAACTGTTTCTAATGCCTCTGTCTTACCTGGCCTTACCCTCCTTGAGCATCCTTCTGCCAAGCTAAAGCAACCTGCTGGCCAAAGGCTTGAGCAACTTCTTCCAGATATCGAAGCTCAAGACCCACAAATGGCCGAAGTCATACGTTCGGAAACGCAGTCTGACAGGCTGCATATAATACGAAAGTGTCTCAAAATTGGGAAACCCAGATGCCCCCAAAAAATTCTTGGCAAAATTTTGAGACTTCAGATTGAACTTCTTGTGGTCGTTAATGCATTGGAAAAAGCACAAGAAAAACCAATAACTGCTCTGGAATGAAATAGTTAAGTTGCTGACAGTTTTTGGTAGCAACTCCATGCTAGTATGCCAGATCTGCCCCACCTTCCTCGATGATTTTTGAGTTTCACCTTCTGAAGCAGAGAGAAACCAAGGTCAAAATCCTCAGATACTCGGTTGCATGTTGGAAGACCGCGCGTGTTTGCTCTTTGTTTTACAGCAAAGATGAGACAAGGGTCAATCGTGTTGTCATTTTGTAGGTTGGATACAAGGAATGATAGGTGTTTAAACTTTAAATTGTCATAAACCAATTTAATCAATCCGATTGTATCCTCAATGATTTGACAATTTGTTCAACATGTCTTCTCACCCATTGTGTTTGGAAGGCGGCTAATCGACCACTTGGCCCGATTTGGACAAGGTCGAGGTACGCATCCCGAACCTCTTCACATTGGTTTTGCACTTTAAAGCTTCTTCAAAACGTGAAGCATTCCCAGTACGTCCAAGTCTAATTCTTATTCGTTCCTACTGATTCTCCATATTGGCAATCCCCAAGTTTTGCTAGGTTTGTTCAGTTCGTTGGTTCGTTTTTTTCAGGTGGAGGTGCTGCCCCTGGAATGCCCGGCATGCCGGGAGCCGGTGGAATGCCGGGAGGGGAAGTGATTCGACTCACAGAGGAGGAAAATGCAGCCGTCCCTAAGCTGAAACAAAGCGCACAGCTCCTGCGAAACGGTGGGAATGGTAGGGAACGGTGGGAAAGGCAAAGCACTTTAAGCAAGCTTTGAGCAGTTTCATGTTTTGAAACTGGAATCTTTCACCTTGACACCTGTGAGCCCATTAATAATGAATGAATATGAATTATTTCTGACTTCGACTCAAATAACTCTGACCATTTCATCAACAATTTGGGTCCAAAGAACCTTTCTCAAAATGGTTGGATTTTTGAACTCCCATGACTTCCATAAGCCTTCCCGCAAGACTTCATTTGTGGATTCGCCAAAAAAAAATCTAAGGTGGAAAGACTTGCGGCGCTGGGATTCCCCAAAGAAATGGCTGCGCAGGCTATGTCTTCTTCATTTGAAGTGGACGGTACTGAAATCCTATGCCATAGCCAATATGGGTCTGTAATGGTAGGTTCGACTTCGGCAAAACAGATCCCCGAAACATACCCCGAAACACATCTCGGAAGCATCCCGCGAAACAAACCTCCAAAACAAACCCACAAAACACACCCCACTCGATCTCCTCCTGGGCTGGACACGTAGACACTAAGACACACCCAGAATCATCCGGATCATCCCATAATTGTACGTATATATGTTCATTATTTCATTGATGTTGTTACCTTCTGCAAGGGCCTCGGTTTCCAAACCCGTTTTGTTTTAAGTGCTGCAAGGCCTACCTCGCATGTGATAAGAGCGAGGAGCTTGCAGCCAACTTTCTCTTCGACAATGCGGGCAATTGAGGTTGATCACATCCGTCAGTTGATGGACAAAAGTTCAGGAAAAATCAGTTTGGAGAGGTTTTTTTTGCGTAATTTCCATGGAATTTGCCGTATCAGCTGGTTGGCCGGATTTTGCCAGCGCCCACCTGCTGAATGTCTTGGTTGCAGGTCTTCGCCCAGTGAGAGGTAAATTCCGAAACAGCAAAAATGCAAAAAAGAGCTTCTGTTAGGAAATAGGAAAGATATGGAACATTTTTTAACGGAACATGGAAAGACAGAAAACAAGTTGCACTTCTTGTAGATGACTTGATGGAGCGCAATAAGCTTGGTGCTAAGAGTTCGGTGCTTCAGATGAAAGCCCGGTCAGACAGCAATGTACAGAAGAAATGGTTCTGTCACCGTACAGCAAACGCATTGCTTGTGACCCTTTGTAGCCAAAACCAAAAGAGATGCTGATGGGGGTGGGCGGGTGGTCAGGTCTGATGAAAGCACTTTAGGTTGGTATGTTCCAGCCATTTCCTGATTGTAGGGAGAGATCTTGCTATGTGAGGAGAATTGCTTTTGGAGCTGCCCACTTTGGCTTTTTCGTGACAGACATTGTTATATTGTTATATCAATAAGTGATATCCAAAAAAGATTGATGTTCTGATTTTTTCCTTCATACTGGATGAGTTGGGGATGCCCGCAGCACTGCCAGTGGGGGAATGCTCCTCAACAAGCGCAAAGCACTTACAATGATTCATTCATTTTGACATCTGGCAGCTGAGGTTTAGTGCAACTTCAGAGTCCTAAACACAATCGCTGATGAATTCAACGCCGTGGATGCTGTCTTAAGGAACAGCTTGTACATAGACAATGTCGGTAGAGACATAAGAATCAAGAGCTTGGAGTTGGGAAGCTGCTTGGAGTTTCTGGAGAAGAGACGCGACTACATGACCCATGCAGAAAAAAAATCTACGCCAGGAGTTTTGGAAATGCTAGAAATCATGGACAATACACACTGTATATAGGTCATTCGAGTTGCGCGTGCTTTTCTGCCGTTTTCGTTGGAATGTCACATTTGCATGCTTAGCAGCGTTGCACTTCATGTGCAGCTATGTGCAACGGCCAACTGGACATTCCCTTTGCACATCTCCCAGGATTTCGAACTTTGAACGTTTGGGATGGATCCGTTCCACTGATGAGGCACCTGCAAGTTTGCAAGTACAAACTCCAGGGTGGATTAGACAGTGATGACACGTGACGCCACCCCACAAGATGGCTTGGTGGGAGGATCCCCCCAAATGTCACAGTCCTCATCTCAGGAAATTGAAACTTGGTGAAACAACATACGGGTTCCCCAGAATGTTAACATTGACCGTTTTCCATTTACATCCATTTGGTGCACACATACTTTAGTATTTGCAATACATAATATCGCATAATAATGCATCTCTAATTAAAATTCTGTGGATATGGAATATAATACATACAAACATATCCATCCAGTGTGCTTTTCTGTGCTTTTGACTTTTCACGAAATTGCTTCACTCTTTGATCAAGTTCTGGTTTGCAAAGACCACAAGCCTTGCTGTGCTCTGCTCTCTCGTCGTTTTGAATGTGCAGGACTTCGACCTTTACTGGGCTTCTGTACATAATGTCGAATCCTTCAGTAGCCTTTCTTACAAACACTTGATCCATTGCCACATTGGAGAAGGTGCTCTTGGGAAAGTTGTGGAATCAGCGGGTTAACATGCATCGCTGCATCGTACTCTCAGGTCCGAGGGGTCTTTCATCCAGAGAACTCCTCGAAACGTCTCCGAGATGGA
The DNA here is from genome assembly GCA_000507305.1 of Breviolum minutum Mf 1.05b.01. Classification (NCBI taxonomy): domain Eukaryota; class Dinophyceae; order Suessiales; family Symbiodiniaceae; genus Breviolum; species Breviolum minutum. The sequence continues at coordinate 50,841 of DF239683.1, read as the reverse complement.
CAGGCCAAGATGGACGGGGCGTGACATCAAATCGGAACTGCTGTAGGTTGTGGTTTTGATTGTTTTATAATGAAGCCTACTTTCCACAAGCTTTCCATTTTGACAAGCAATCAGAAGGAATTGCTTGTGATGGCTCGTGGAGGTCCTTAGTTTGAGCATCCATGACAGCCATGACACTTGAAATTGGTGTTTGTATTTTTTTCCTCAAGCACAAAGCCCACAGCCCTGGATCTAAGACACGCCTATCCGCATTCTCACCATGTGGCGCTGGGCGCTCGCCATTTTCTTCCTTTTCACCGGTGCTGAGAGCAGCATTACATGTAGTGATGGTACTTCCTGTCCAGCAAAAGCTGCAGCATTGCTGCAATCCAAACCAAGTGCTTCCCAGATTGAGCTTTACAAGTTCAGCCGCTCAAAGGTCAGAATCTTGAAAGCTGTTCTAGCAGCATCGGGTTTGAAAAATGGTGCTGTTGTCAAGTTTCTCGGCCAGCGTGGTTATACACTCACCAATGATCAGATTGCAGTGTACAAGGAAGCCTTTGCCCTGTTTGATCTTGATATTGACGGAGCTATCAGTACCCATGAGCTGGGTACCGTGATGAGAAGTTTGGGCGAAATTCCAACAGAAAAGGAGCTGCAGGATATGGTCACATCAGTGGATCACATCAGTGGATCACGACGGCAATGGTCTCATTGACTTCCCAGAGTTTCTGACCCTGATGAGCCAGAAGATGACTGCAACTGCAGTTGAAGAAGAAATCAAAGAGGCATTTAGGGTTTTCGACATGGACAGGAATGGACTAATCAGTGCATCAGAACTTCGTCATGTGATGACCAATCTGGGGGAACGCCTCACAGATAAACAAGTGGACGACATGATCAAGGAAGCCGACATCGATGGTGATGGTCACATCAACTACGAAGAGTTCTTGGCTATGATGACGGCTAAGCGATGATGGCCAACTGAGCGTCAAATTCGACCAAAGCAGACCCGCATGCAGGTCTGAAGTTCTAAAAAAGAGCTGGATTGCCACTGGAAGTGTCATGCAAAGAGCTCAAAGAGATGCAGTGCAAACTTATACCGTTCACAAATTATGAGATGTCTCCAAGCTTAGTGATAGTATTCTGTGGACACCTTGGTGATGTGCTAAGATGTTCAATTGTCTTGAAACCTACACTTGGATCACTCGGTTGCTTGTTGTGAATGCCAGGTTGTGAATCATTTCCCCAACCACTACGAACTGACCAGAAAGGACTTCAGAAGCAACCAATCCATGTTGCTGTTCACAGAGCATGCAAATTCACGGTGTGTTTGAATTTGGATGTACTCTTTTTCCAATAATCATGGAAGTGGAAAATGGACCCCCGGGAGACTAAACTCATCTTCCAGTGCCCCATGTTCCATTTCCATGATTATGGGAGGAAGGGTATTTGTGAATTTTGTGGAAATGATTGGACATTGATTTGAAGGAAGCGTGCACCGAAACTGAGCTAGTGGGGGCGGATTCAGGATCTCATGGCAAGGAACATCAAGCGCTACCGGCGTGAGCGCGAGCGTCAGGCTATGAGATAGCAACTGACTGTTTGACTGAAAAGTAGCCCGAAGTGTTGAGAGCCAATTTGGGATGAGTTTCATAATATGAAAATTGGATAAAGTTGGTGACAAAACCATTGACACTTGAGACTTAGAAGCTGACGCGCTGCAATCCTTGCATCATTTCTTGTTGCCAGGAGCAGGTAGCAGAGGAGCCGCATTTTGACTTCATCGAAGTCTCAACATAGCCTTGCTTTGCACGGTCTTGCTTGTGGTAGAGCTTTTGCTGTGAATCCGCCTGCACTTGCTTTTTGAATGAAAGTCAATCCAATTCACCTCCAAAACCCATGAACTGATGCAATACGCAATATCGTACCACATGGTGCCATAGAAACTGATGGAATTTGGAGTCCAGGATTTGAATGGAAGTGCCAAGAAGAAAGGTCAATCTGAGCCCAACTTGGCAGCTCCAGTCACTTTGGCAATTTTATTTCAGGATGAAAAATTGGGGGTTGGGGGTTGGGGACGAGCCTGTGCAAAAAAAGGGGTGTTTAATGGAGTTGGACAGACTTTGCACCTACGGACGTGGAGCTAAGGATCGATTGCCACCAGAGTGGGTGCCAGCGTCACCCGTCTTTTTGGGTTGCTTAAATTTTGAAGATGCAGCGACAATGTGACTATTGTCACTGGCAGTTTGCTATCTCAATCCTAGGACCTATTCATTGCCGAATGATTATGCTATATTTGTAGAGGCCTGTGGTGTTCTTGTAAACCTGCCTTATGCATTTTGTATTATTTTGTGACATCGAGTTTTCTACCAGATCTAGCAGAACAACCCTGCTCTTCGAATTGAATGTTGTGAATCTTGTAGGAGTTTCGCAAGAGTCCCAACTCCACATGGATCGCAAAGCCGACAGGTGCCATATGTCGTGCGAAAGTTGAGTTTTGCCATTGGAATTTTCCTGTTTTTTTGTCAGAAAGTCTTGCTGGCAAATGCTGAGTTGGAATCCAGAAAAAAAATCTGAAGGCAAGGCACAGGGCCGTGGAATTTTCTTGGTCTCCAAACTGCCACAGCCTTGGTTCACGTCATACATCCATGTTTCGACCTCGTTTGATTATTTTGATTCCTGTTGCGATCTAGGAACCAGCTCAAGAGATGGTCAAATCCTGCACAGAAGGACCCCAACAACTGAAAATGTTGTGACAAATGCGCACTGTTGGCGAAGCTGCCCTTGATTCAATGCAGGAGAAAAATCAACAGGGTCAGCCGCTTCCCTTCCGTGAGCCATACATCATCTCACGCCTGAATCACAGTATCTCGCAGTAAAGGTCCTGCAAAGACATGTTGACACAGCCAATCATGTTTGTGCAAAACACTGTGCGATCCCTTTGCTTCAGGCTACATCAGCAATCCATTGCTAGTGGGTGGCAAAAAGTTTGACATGAGGTTGGATTCCATTTCGTTGCAGAATAGCTCCGAAACAGCAAAAAGTACAGCTTTTGGACATGCCGAGTACGCAAGGCTGTACGTTCTGGTCACCAACTACAAGCCGTTGAAGGTGCAAAACCTTCTCGCAGTCATTTAATCGCTGAAGTGCATGATATTTGGGTGCTCTCCTTCACTGCACTGTACATTTCTTAGGTATGTGATGTGTGCCTTTTTTTGGTGGGGTACCATGGATGCCAGCAACTAAAAACAATGACTTCTTCGGATACTTCCGTGTCTACTTTCCTTATTCTTTTGCAGCAATTTCTAGCACGAGTGCATTGAGATGCACTCCCGTTCCGCCCGATGATGCGAAAGTGAGACACAATTCATCGCAGCGGCTAGACATGCGATTTGAAGCAGTGGGCCTGTCGGTTTGCTTGCGACCATGAAGTATGAAAAAACGATATAAAACGATAAAAAACGTGCTTTATCCTTGAACGTGCTCTGGCCTTTAGTGTGTGTTAGAAGGCTGAAAGCATGCTTCAACATGCTTGAACTATCTTCCATCCAGGATAACTTTCTGGACATTTCAACGGGATTGAGAATGTGTGTATGAACATTTCCAAAAATTTGTCATGATTCTTGACAATTTGTGATGCCGTGTTTGACTTCCAGGATTCCAGTGAACCAGAATGCATTGCTTTGCTAAGGAATATGGAGCAGCTTGCACCGCCTCTTGATTGCAAGAAATTGAGCAAATGTTTTGAATCATGTCTAATCATGTCTGAGATGCAACCAAACACCAGCTGTGACCCCAAGAGTATACCCCAGCCTAGCTACGTTCGTGAGTCCCATGTGCAGAGCCCTGTTGACTGAGGCTCGCTGTGTTCTTTGTGGCGCAGAGTGTTTGCCCGAAGGCAGCATTGCCTCGGGAATTCAAACATGGAAAGCCAAAACAATAGATTTTGGTATTTGGTGTCGTTTTTGAAATGGAGAGACGAATGAAAGCAGATGTGCCATGATGAAGTCTCCTATATGGTTTCCTATTTGGTTACCTGATACCTTCAAGGGATGAGCATCCCTGAATCCTGCAAGGTTTTGCAAGGTATTGTTCCTGAGTCGACTCCTTACAGGATCCGCATGGATCATTTTCGCAGCAACAGAAAATGTTGAGATGTATAAGTTGTAAATCTGGAACCCCGGCCTGATGATTTGCAAAAAGAGACTTGGATCAGTTTGATGATTTGATGCGATTTCAATATGGTTTGCATTGTTTGCACGTCTCCCAACTCACTTTGAAGCTGAGTTCGATTTTGAGTTTCATGCCTCTCATTCTGACGGGGCTCACCTTCCTTATCCTGCCTCCGCCTGAGTTGGGATTTCATCTACTTGTATGTAATGGCTTCTGTCACAGCAATGCGAAAGATGACAGAGTAATGCAGGATTCGTGAGACAGCACTGCGGCCAGGAAGCAAGTGAGTGACGCTCGAACAGCAGCAGCCTCCGCTGCTCTCATTGGACAAGAGGCTCGGGACATCTTTGCCGGCATATCTTCAATGCTTCAATCTTTGGGCCACCTCCGATTTGTAGGTCCGGACTGGCCTGCCGATTCGGCTTTGGTGAGATTTGTATGTAGGTTGATGAAAAGGGCCAGTATCAATCATATTTAATCATGAATACAATTTAAGTTGATCAAATCAAATAGTTTGGCCAGATATGAGATTTCACCCAGGGACGCACCGGTTGCTAGTTTGCCATGTTCCTAGGCGCCTGACTTTGAGATCCAAGATGAATCAGGCGGATTTCATGACTCTTAAAGTTTTGGTGCAAATCAATGCGTCAATTTGTTATCAAATATCTATGGTTCCAATATGGTTCCAATGTAGAAGAGGAAAACATAGGAAAACACTTGAAATTTCAGATCCCTTTGAGACAGATTTGTCCTCCACAACCTGGCCACCTCCCCCAGTTAAACTCATTGCACCTTTTGTGAGGTTCGCAAAGCTTAAAGGCAGGTTGTCAGTTTTGCAACACTTGCACACACCAAAGCCAGACAATTGCGAGTCCAGCTGTTTCCTTTACAGGAGTTCTTGCAGAAGAACAAGAAGCCAACTGCCGGAGACCTTAGCATGTGAGTTTCACATGGCTTCACTCTTCAACGGTACGTCAAGCCCATGCATGCTGCAAACGATTGAGAAAATTAGACCTGTGAATCGAAAGGATGATCACCATCAGGTCATTGACTTCTACCAGAATTTTTGTCCGGCTTGTGTGCCAGCAGTCAGACACCAAGATGACACATGAATACATATGAGTCGCTGCTGTTGGCTCTAAAAACAAGCCCTGAGGCAAAGCAAATTGAAGAGCTTGCTGGCGATGCAAAGTACAAAGACAAGGCCAGATGACTCCACTTGGGCCAATCGGGCCATTTGCCTTTTCCCGATACACCGTACTTTCACAGGTGAAAAGGCAGCCAAGCTCAACGATATGATTTGAATCTGCAGATTGATGTTGTTTTTACAGCGCACTCGCAGGTCAAGTTCATGCTTGTAAATCTGGGGTCGCTGGAGGAAGCGCAAAAGCAGCTGGCTCAAGTCACCAAGTCGCTATCAACACAGAAGTTCAGCAATGTTTAATCACTCGGCCTTAACAGTTTCATTTCTCCCCCCAAGTTTCAACTGTTTGGAGATGCAATTTTGCTGTTGTTTAGGGCTTCATACTCTTGTACGTGTTGGCTTTGCGAGCCCCAAGGTACGCCAAAGAGCGTGAGCTACCAGGAATCTCGCAGTTCAACAAGATTTAAACTGTTTGTTTTGTTCAGACCTATAGTTTTCAAGGACTTGGGATGTGACAATACTGAGTTCAGTGAGTTCTCTTCACAATTGAGTGCTTCATAGCTGATGAAGACATGAATTTCACTAGAAATGGTTGTGCTGAATCCACACTTCACATGTGTGGCTGGTTTGACCTGAAAAACGCAGGAAATGCTTGGCATGGAACTGGAAAACCTCATGACGACTACGGCCTCAAGTGAGCCTTGAGTTTGCGATCATGTCTGCATGGGTGATGGAATGATGTTTGAGAGGTACATCCCACACAAGGACGGGAGTGCAACTTTCTGACAAAGGAGTAAACTCATTGTCATGTGTGTGTGTGGTTTAGTGTGTTCCCTACGTTTCCAACGTTTTTCTTCTAAGGGGCTAGATTGTAGCAGGTTCTCATTGACTCTGATGGCAAGATTGTGAAGAACTTCTCGGTGAAGTTGTTTTTCAGCAGCAAGTTGGTTTTTTGGGGCTTCACTTTCACTGCACTTCTCATGAAGTTCTCAAGGCTAGAGGTTTTGCTAGATGTGTTGATGAATGTTACTGTTTGATCTGAAGGTACTCATTGATGTGTGATGTGATTTTCGTTTATATCTTCGATGCTTGTCATACTCTTGTCATGGTCAAATATGCCCTGCAGATGTTCCATGTCCAAGGCCAGGAGATTTGGATGAACTGCTTGATGGAAGCAAGAAGACATCATAGGGAAAAATATCATTGTGAAACATTCTGAAACCTTGGTTTCCGCTAAAGAAAGATGTGTTTTCAACCTGTTTTGATATTGACCACTTCCTAAAATGTGTTTAATCTTCAAGGACTGATATTGAAACTAATTACCAGAAAGGATATGCGTTCCGAAAGTTGGAGACTGCCGTGCTCACAGTGCTGGAGCTGCTCCAAGCCGTTATGAGTTGTGAGGGTCAAGTGCCTTCGAACGGTATGCGTTGCAAAACGGCATCGTTACACTCTCTTGCGCTGTTGAATACTTCACAGCATAGGTTTTGACTTTCAAAGCTTTCAGGCGTGATTGCTATGGAACGAGATTGCAATCCACGGGCCAGGTGTATTTGTACCGCGGCGGGTTTTGCCGCTTTTGTGCCGTGGCCCAAGGAGAATAAGGTTCTTGCCTCCTTCCCAGTAGACAAAGGAGATGACATGCCCAAGCCGAGGTGGAGCAGTACAGCACAGATGTCGCGGAGATTGACAACATCTTCGTGTGCCCTGGCGGTGATGGTGCCTGCGGGCATGGAGGCAAATATATACAATCATATTACCTGTATCATACACAAACGTGCATCAACTCTTTATAAGGTGTTATGATTCATGATATCATTATACAGTCTTATGTATGGCTTCCATTTTTGCAACGATATTTGAAGCCCTTTGGGCGTCAAGGCAACCAAAAGTTTGGCCAGCGTCTGTTTTTTCAAATCAGGCACCTGACCAATGTTGCCATTCAAAAGCAAGCAGAGGACCTGCCTTGCACAAAAGCAGGCAACCAATTTGAGCCGATTTGTTGTGCTCACATGTTTCCAGTGACAGGAGAATTTAACGCCGACTTCATTGACTTGATATCATAAGATCACCAACTTGTAAGGTTTACAGCCATTCGGGAGGGTTAAAATTGGGGTCCCCACATCTCAGGGCTTCTGTTATTTTTCAGGACTACAATGAACAACATGGAGGGAAATGGGCCTACGGCCTAGTTCAAGATGGCCGGCAAGACGGGATCACTAGGTAGTTTGAGATTGATTGTGTTCAGTGAAATTCCATGAAATTCCTATGCTTGCCACATCTTGTCACGGATTGCAAGCACATCAATCTAAAAGGCAATCAGCGACCTGATGCTCTTCATCGAAAGCACCAGAGGAAAAGTAGCGAGTCTATTAGCTGCACATTCAGAGAGTGCTTGAAAGCATTCATCGTGTGGTCGGCTTCTTTTGGCATGTGACAGCTCACTTAATCCCCATCTGCATAGGCTATGTTCGTTTGTGTGAGGTCATGACTGACTGTAGATCACAGTAGTTGACTTGCCACGATAGACATTAAGATGTTGAAACCTCCGTCTGGCCAGATTGACTTTGATCAGAGGTGAAAAGCTTGCCTCAGATATGGAACAGATCATAGCATCTCGGCACATTTTGGCCAGAAGAGCTCTTTCAAGACTAGCTGACTAGCCCCACATTCCCATGCGTACCATTGTTTTTGTATCCCTTTTGTGGCTGCTTACGAACTTTGAATACATCGGAAGCCATCTCTTTCCACAGCCGATGTCACTGGCTTCATCCGAGGTCCATTCTTTGAAGGTGGGGATTGGTATGCCTGGCATGCCGTTGTTTGCCAGGTTTGTCCTCCAAAATCCTACCAGGCGGTCCAAAACGTCATCGTCAATGACAAGCACAGTTTCGAGCTGTATGGCGCGAGGGTCGTCCTGGTTGACAGGGGGAATCAAAAGCTATTCAAGAGATAGGTTCAAGCAGATCTCATCTTGGCACATGCGGTGAGGCTTTGACGTTTTGATCGACAAGGATTTGAGGCGGGAAAGATGAAAGCTGCTTATGAGGTAGGAAAGATGAGCAACATCGGTAATTCAAGCATAATAGCATGATCTATCATGATCTTAAATTTGGCCAATACGTACATGTATCGTACATGTAATATAATATCATGTAATTAGTAATTATACATGTGGTAGTAGCCGTTTCTGGACTAGTAACTTGATATTCTCTTTTTGTTCACCTTATATCCAGGATGCTCGCTCCCCCAATTCCCTATCATTGTCTAGAAGATCCAACTCCATAATTTTCATTTCCCATCCCAACAGAGCGATGACCCATTTTGGCAGTGCTTAAGGAAGCTTAAGGAATCCTATAAGCAGACAATCACGCTAGAACCCATTGTAGCAGAAGAACCTTGGCACCTGGATGTTTATCATCCTACAGTTGTTCTATTTGGACACAATCCCCACCACAACTGCCTGTGAGGCAAGGACTGTGTTTGCTCACTGCAGCATGCCTTTCCCTTCATGGACTGTGGTACATGTCCCCAAAAGAACCGGCCCCAGAATGCACCCGAAGGGCCCTGTTTTAACATAAAGCATTCCTGCAGATTCCAACCACGTCATAAACCTATGACAGTATGACAGAGAGATTCGGGATACGTAGCATCAGAGATCCTTCAAAGGATCGCCGTAGTGCTCAGGCCGCTTGGGACTCCGTAGATGGTGCCCTCAAGATCACCCCAAAATGTGCAACTAATATCTATAAAATATTAAAAATTGAATCAAACACCGATTCCTAAACTGCAAAATGCTACAAAGGTTTTTTTCTTCACGATCAGGCCGTGGTTGCTAGAAGTGAACGCCTCGCCGGGCTGCCAAGATGGGGGGGCACAAGGGTTCGAAACATTGAGCAGCCTGCACCGAAATCGGATCTTGAAATAAGGGGATGAATCGATTACATGGGTCAATCATGGTCAATCATGGTCAATCGTTCAAGCTGGTCGTCGTGTATGTTGCTTGCATTTGATTTGCTACTATTTTCTGGCTTGATTATAATCTTACAATGCAAATTATCCGCCACAACGGAAGCAGCCAATGGTACGCCAGATACGAATCATGCCGCATAATGGTTAAGGATGGTTAACGTGTTGGTGATTAGGATCACTCAAATGTCAGAAGGCTCAAGGTTTTTTGACAGGCGAATGTTTGCCACAAGCCCTAAGCCTCATTGTTTCAGCTTTTGAAATTTAGTTCTTAGCCTGGGCTTATTCACCTGTCAGTCAATGCAAGGTCTGGGTGAATATTTTTATGTTGATGCCATATTTGTTCAATGTCATTTCATGATATTTCATGGATGTATTCTAAGACTTCCCAAGGGTTGAATACTTGTGATAAAGAAAGCCGGAATACCGGAATGAAAGACGCGGAAAAAAACATATCAAAAGCGAGGAGTTCGGCAGGAAAAAGTGCTTCAGCAGAATTGCAGTTGCTGGGCTTGAGGCCTTCGATGACAACCACTACCGAGGCGTTACTCGAAGTTGCTAGTTCTGCTTGTGGAAACCCAAAATTTTGAAGCATGGACAGGATGACCGCTTGCTGAAGCCGACGCCTTAGTGTTGACATGTGATGCAAAAAATCCTGCACCGGTTCGACAGCCTTTGACAAGGCTGCGGCTCATCAATGATTCTCTCAACATTGTGCGGTTGCCACAGTGGCTCATCAATGGTCTCACACTAGGTGGTGGTTTCAAATATTTTTTTTTTAAGCCCTATTTGGGGAAGATTCCCATTTTGACTGATATTTTTCAGATGGGTTGAAACCATCAACCAGCACATCGTTTTGCCAACATTTTGGGAATCTCAGGCCATGCAAGAGAAACGAGGACAGCTGGAAGGTGGGGGTCCCAAACACGAGGCCCTTGGGACCTAACGGATGGGGGGGGGAGTATATATAGAACTCTTTTAGAATTGCGAGCTCAAGAGCTTTATTCCTTGCTTATCCTTTTTTAACCAAACCAAGTTCCTAATCACATTTTACTCATTTTACTCTGTACAAAGGGAATTTCCCCTCCATGAAATTGTTACGAAGTCCAAATTTGTCATCCTTGCATCGCATCCAAAATCGATCTGAGGCATAGAAGATGATCTGCTGGGAGAATTTGCATCATTCCAAGTTTGTTTGCTATCACAAAGAGCGGTCTGCAGCGGAAAATCAATACGGAAAATCAACAAGTGTTCCTGAAAAGAGCAGAAGTGTATGTTACATCGAAAGGAGATTTTGGTTGCACGTTTTCTTTGAGGCATGTATATTTGACGAGAAGCAAAAGCCTGATAGACGTCCTCCTCCACGTCGTTTTCTCAGAGACATGGACATGTTCGCGGTCCGTCCACAATCATTTTGGACTGGCACTTCTTCGTTGTTGCTCAGTGAAACCGACCACATGCTAGTTAGTTCGCCGCAGCTGGCATCTCTCAAGCAGTACCATGGAAAGGCTGCGAAAAGAATCAAAAGACAACATAAGACATAACACAACAGTCAGAGTGCAAACCAACAATCTCTACCTTGCCACCGATGTGATTCACGTGTAGCAAACATTATTTGATTCAATGAAATTCCCATCCTGTTGAAGTTTTGGGTAAATGTTGGACTCAGAAGTTTGAGACAGATGCAGAAACGCAAACAACATCAAACAACACAAGAACAAAAAAGATGATACTATGATACAAGAAAAAAAGAGCGGACACCAGTGGTGTGTTGTGATGAGCCATTTGTCTTCAGTGAGGGATGTGGAGGAGCCTTGAGAGAAGTTGACTGTTCAAACTCATCAAACTCTTCACTGCTGAAATTCTGTATTCCAAATCCAGGAATGCGACTCTCGTTCGGCCAATTTGCTGTCCGGGCTTGGCCTTCAGACTTCAGACTGACATCTCCAGATTCATTTCGTAGAACCATTCAATGAGCTGTGATATTTGTGATTAATGGCATATTTTGGGCTTGGATGTTGAGATTTTCGCTGATGGATGTTAGAATAAAACTGATTAAGTTGGAACTGTTTTTATATGGTTTACCTGGCCACTTTGGAGTGATCGGTGTGCAGGGGCAGCAGGCGATGCATTTTTCAGGCTTGGGCAACTCGGTTCGAAACGTGCTCCAAAAGGGTGGTTGCAACCTTTTGAAACTTGAGCCACTGGCTCCCCACTGTCCTACTTTTAACTCCCGCCGATTGAATGCCTTTGCGGCATTGCCTCCAAAATGTCGAGTGATGTGGAAAAGACATGAAAAGCTTTGCCAAGGCTCTTCCAACATGGACGAGCATACCTTCTGAAGTAGGTCAGGACAGCCCGATGCATCTTGGCCAGAAACTAATTTGATGGTTTCCGATCGCAGTGTTGTTGGTTGTGGTTGTTTGTGGCTGGTTTTGGTTGTTGGCTGAATACATATTTTTTTGATGGTGGTGGCGGTGGCCATGTGTATGAAACATGTTTGCAACATCCAAACGAGGGAAACGGTGGACACGGACACACCATCTCATGATTCAGGTGGCTGCAAGGACTAGGGAAGCGTCATTGTTGCAGATCACTGATCCTGATGGTTGCTTGGCAAACAGCGTTTTGCTGCAATGGATTTGTTGCATGCAACCAGAAGATCCACAAAAATTGGAAAACGAGCAACACTTGAAACTTCGAAAAGTTGATTGAAAAAATGGTTCCGAGGTGGTTATTGCAAGCATTGCTGTCTTTGTTTTCTTGCTTGACGATACCAAAGTGAGATGGAAGCTTGGCAGCTTTGGGAACCTTATTTGGAAACTTCCTGAAACTTAACTTGGAACCATCCCCTTCCCAACACCTACTACTACTACTGGGGTCGTGACCTTTCTCGTGCCGCAGCACGTGAATTCGTGCCACAGAAGCTGTGCCTATGGGGGTAGGTATCCACACACATGTCAGTATCCACACTTCCGGTAGTGTGGGGTGAGAAAGGGCTAACGCTTATAGCTTGGAACCTCGCTGGAACCCCCTGGAACCCGAAGCCTGGAACCCCAAGACCCCCGGGAATCGGCAGATTTGAATTGATTTGATGACTATGAGACGATGCCTGCACTGCTGTGAAGGATCCACAAGAATCATTTTTGCCACACAGTGAATGCAGTGGGATGCACTGAAGGGTATCAGTTCGGCCAAACTCCAAGGACTTGCGCGCAAGCGCTACACGTCTTATCTTTGTGGTCACTCCGCAGCTTGGCCAGGAATCAGAATGGCGGAAGGTCCAAGAAGTGACTTTGCAATTTGCAGTGTCTTTGTGATTTTGAAAATCCAGTGGTATCCGCACAGCATTTGTCGTTCAACTTTGCAACAGTTTGTTGGACATGCAAAGAACGTCAAAGAGCATGAAGGAGATGTGTCAAACATGCTCATACTATCTCAAGCTGCGGTTTCTGTTCCCTTTTCTTGTTGACAACAGTAACAAAAAAACATCAAAAAACCCTTGTGATGCCTGATGTCACAGCTTGCCCTGAGGTCACATTCATGGAGATCAACAAATAGAAAGAAACACGGAATGTGCTTTGGACACCCTCATTGGCACTGCCTATCTGGCGAGAGGCAGTTTAGTGGTGCACTTAGAGATTTCCGAGTCAATATCACACCAGATTGTCGGTGTGAATATCACGCCAGATTGTCAATGTGATACTTCGTTTTCATCGCCGAATATCGCATATCTATCATATCTCCAGAAACCTCCAGTTTTTAGCAATTTTGCCAACAACATGTGATTGAATGATTGTTGCAACTCTTGGGATTTGAGGAAACTGGCTTGGCAACACAAGAATGTGGAGAGATCAAGAAGCTCACGAGAGAGCTGTGGAAAGAGCTGGCAAAACTCAATGAAAAAAAGCGCAGGTTGAACCTTCCTTTCCCAAAGGACTCGATTGGTTATCAAATTGCACGGTGCTACCTTGTTGAAGCTTAGGCATTTTTTCTGAGATATCATGAAGTAATCACAAGTCAGCACAAGCGATGCAGACGTTCGCAGGAAATGTTCAACGAGCACAGTAGTTCGAAGAATGCCTCTGATAAGGTGACGGCTGGGAAGCCAACATGATCCGACATGTAACATCATGTAACTATTGAAACTATTGGATGTCCCAGCCCGCGGAATTGCCTTTCATAGATGCGATTTGTTAGAACTCCCTGAAAAGGCGAGTTTCGAGTCTTGTTTTGGAATCAGAAAGCGTAACAGATGCTATGTTGGGTTTCGCGGAAGGAAGTATCGCTTGCATGGTTTCCTCGTTTTTTCACTTCCTGTGACTGTTGTTGTCCTTATTCTTTCAGGTGGAGCATGCTTATGGCAGAGCGAAGCACACATTGAGCACATTGCACTTGAGCCTTGCACATGACTGCCAAAGACTTTCTACTGGTGAGGTGTGTTTGAAGAAAATCTGATCTTTGAAGCTCTTAGCAGAGCCCAGATATACAGGCATCGGCATTGGTGCTTAACTAGATGGTACTGGGTTGCAGAAAGTGTGGCTATACAAGCGACGCATATGGCGAGACATGTTCTATCTCTGCCACGCTTACCCCACTTGATTCATCTTGATTCGGTGGGTTCCCAGGAAGCATGTCCTCAACAGTTCTGCTACTGGTGGTCTTACGGTCCATGATTCTTGATAGCAACACAGAAAGGAAAGGAAAAGAAAAGCTTCATATTGCTTCATCAGGCGTCAAACGATAGGGACACCAAATTGACATCATCCCAAGATATTTATCCACAATCACAGATCATCCCAGTATACTGTAATTATATGTAATTATGTATGCTGTAGAATCATAGTACTTCCATGATCTTCCATGTACTTCCACTTTTTTGAGGATTCCCTGTTTTTCTCAATCAGATTTCATTGCCTGAATCTGTTAAATCCAGCACCCAAGCAACTTGCGGATTGTACGGGTAAGGCGATCAACTCCAGCTCAAGCCGACTTCGACAACTTTCAGAAGAGGAAGGTGGAGAAATTGCTGAGGCCAAGTCGTTGATACCCAGAGTCATGAAAAGTGGAGGAATTTCAAATCCTATCAGGAAAGTTTGGCTGGCAGTCCAAAGAAGCCTGATTTGAGTCAGAATCGTGAAGGTACGATGGATCGTGAAGAAGCGACGAGTCATTCAATCAATGTGCTACTTGGCTGATTTCCAACACTATTTACCCCATGGTTTCTTGTCCCAACACTACCAAACGAGGCGGAGTAGAAGTTGCTGGTTTGATTGCATCCTTTGCTTGGGTGTCTGCATATATAGCGGCAGCCGCCACCGAATGCACCAGTACTTTGTATCTCGACCGGTACTGTGCCTCAGACATTTCCAGGCGGATCCTCGTGATTTCTTGGAAAGTTGAGGATGATCCGCCATGTCAAAAGCGAAGAAATGGACAATAGGAACATATAGGAACGTTCCTCAAAAGTTTCCACTTAGCATCCTTTTTACCATAGCTGCTACATAGCTGATGTGCAGCTGGTGCAAGCTGTTGTGTTTTGTTCCATTTATGTTGCTTGACATGTTATTGCAGCACACTTGATGGTTCTCAGTTGCTCGTGTCAGGGTGGTTGCCGCGATAGGAGATATTGCTCAAGCTTCCAATGGGATGTACACCTCCTGTACCAGTGTCACTGGGTAGCCATTCAGTGTAACAGATGCAACATGGTGCAACAGTAATGGATTGCCGTCAGCACAGGGGATTCGCGGCAATTCAGATCCAACTGAATATGATTCAAAGTTACCGGTTTCAAGACTCAGCATTTATTCCATTTGTTTGACAGGTTGTCTATTGCTGGATCGAAGAAGACACCGCTGGTTCATAATTTGTTCTCTAGTATATGATCCAAATTTTGTGAACTTCTAGATTTTCAATGACATATTGTTAAATTATGGTAATAGATTTCATGTCAAGGAAGTTTTTTATCTGAGGACCGCGTCTTTCGCAGGGATAAACCTCGCAAACTCAGCAAGCTCCCTGCAGATCCTTTCGTAGCAGATGAGTCACTGGGCAAGGGGCAAGAAGACGGCTGCATTATTCTTCCAATATATTCTATAGATTAAATTGTTGCAGTCAGTGCAATAAATGCATACAGTATCCCCATGTTTGATGATTTGAGATGTGGGAACATGGTTGCTGTATTGCTTTCAAGGCCACTTGAAGAGGAAGAGGAAGGAGAAGAAGAAGAAGAAGAAGACGAGAAAATTGGTACAGTCAAAAAGAATTTGCTGCAAGCAGAGTGTGGAGTCAATGCTGCGCAGGTGGGTACAGGGTGGCACAGCACCTCAAAACATTCAAAAAATCTCTCCCACAAATGAATAGAAATGAATACAAATGAAAGATCAAGACAGGACAACGAAGATCATCCCACCTCCCAACAGGGTGCTTTATTCATTGGTCGTGCTGCTACGGAGCTTGTTGGTGTTTTTCACCATTGTGCACAAGATGAACACTGGGATTTCTATGAAACGATCCGGTGTCATCCTTGGACTGTGCCAAAATCCTGTGCCACATTTTGTGAAGAATTCTACCAAAAATAGAGCCTATAACAGTTTGTAACAGAATGACACATGCTATTGTACATAATTATAATCATATCAATCATATTGTGAATTTATATAATTCTGTATACAATGTCATGAACATATATATATATATACATATATAATTGTATATGTACACATGTTGACATGATACAGGTACATTATACGGGTAAATTTGTTATTTTCCCATTCCATGCTGATCATTAAGAGGTGATCCCAAACCTCGCGCCAAGGTGTGCTGCTTCAGCTCAAGGAAGCCTTGCAGCCTTCGCGGTTGCAAGCACCTTCCATGGCAATTTAGAGAGCAATGAGGCTCAAAATCATTGATTAATGTTTGCCATCTTGAAATCTTAGTTTTGAAATGCCGTTAGCTCTTGAACATTCAAAGGTTTGGAGCACGGATTCATTCACAGATATCTCACAGCTGAGGCCACGTTTTTGCTGAATCAGTCGCTCAATGCGAGGACAATCAGTTTGCTTGTATCGTCGAACCTGCCAGACGCCGGAGGTATATTGTAACCTGGATATACTGCAAATATCCTCAGATGATGTCGGAAAATCAATTCCTGCTTGGCTCATAGTCTTCGTTTCTAACAGCTCTGTCTCAGCTTTCTAAGTGAAACAATTTCTGGGACTCATATTGATTACGGGACCTCGTGTCAGGAGAGCGTTGACAAATTGAATCTCGATGCTTATTGTGCAGCTGCTGTGAGCCAAATTGTCCATGCTACATTGGAGCTATCAGCGGCTCTGACACTTTTGGCGGACTTTTGCACCTTGATGAAGAGATATCCATATGGTCGACCAGAAGACATTGATAAAGACGGCATGCCGTACTCAAACATTTTCCATAGATAGGAGCCGGCAGGTTGATCTTTTCGCATATTTTGTGCGCTCAATGCATTTCCAAGCAGTGCAAAGTGCACCTGCTTCTTTTTAGCTAGCTAGATCAGGATACACGGATACCCTCAAGCTACAAGCTCTGAAAGGAGTTTGACGAAATCGGCGGACCTGAAATCAAAGGATTCAGTTGCTTCCGATGAAAGTGCTACCAAGTATTTGCCTGGAGAAAAACTTGCAGGGTGCTCATGCTTACTCATTGTGATTTTTTTTAGCTCATGGGAGATTTTGGGTTGACAAGCGTTCCCTGATGTACTCTCAAGGAGAGGAACGCAGCTCCAGCAGACCCAGGTCAGCTCACCGCAGGTTGCACTTTGTGTGTGTCAGATGAAAGAGTAACCTGCCAGACGTAAGATGATGTAAGCTCCAGGAGAAGCACGTCTTTTTCACGGAGTGGCTACTGGCGGTGAGGGCAAGCACTGAGCACTGAGATCACTTCCACTAAACTGGTCGACTGGGTGAGAAGGTTGTTGAGCTTCTTCAAGGTCATCAAGAAGATGTCCATGTACAAAGGTGTCAAGATGCAGGTTGATAAGGACTCTTGAGGCGGCGGAGTTCCAATTTCGGATTCAAAATGTATGCATGCGTGCTTCGAAGCACCACATCGGGATAGGTGGCAGCAACTGGTTTTCAGACACAGATGTGGGATGATTTGACATTTGGATGTGTCTCCAACTGCATAAAGGTCCCAAAAACCACTGGTCTCCTACCAAAGCCAACCGCTTCTGGAGGGATTTTGAGGGGTCCTTAATTTTGAGACACTGATGAATCCCTGCTTTCTGTTGTTTACATGAACTCCTTTCAGGTCAGAGTCTCGACGTGAGAAAGAATCAGCACGCCTTTTGGCTCATAGTTCACGGTATGTTCACAGCGGCAGACCAATTGCCAAGTGGAAGCAAATCCAATGGGTACCCACATATTCTTTTTGAGGGCTGCCTGCAGCATTTGCAAACTCAATGACACTTTCTTGGATTATCCACAGCTTCGAAAACTCTTCAATGTGTTGAATGCTTGTTTTCTTTGTGCTATGGCTTTGGCTGATTGGATTCAGTACCTCCGAGTCTGTTGGAGAACTTCATTGTTGGCTCTTTCCTGTCCGAACGTGTCGTTCAGAGCCAAGTTGGTTGAAAGGAACACCTCGGATCCTTGATGCTACTTCATTAGCAGATGCTGTGCAGCAGGGTCAGACTGCTGCTGAAAGATGCTGGCAGGAAGCTAGAGAAGCCTGGATCAACTGTCAAAATGCTGGCATCGAAGCATTGGATTTTGCATTGGCTCCCATCATGAAGCTTAGAATCCGTTCAGTGCGGAGTTTGGTGAAGATTGGGACAAGCTCTGAAAGCTTATATCTACATCTTGAGTGTGAGTGTGTGCTTCTTATTATTAGATTGTATGGTATATGATAGAGAGTGTGTTTGACTTGGATTCCACATAAGATCCAAGCACCTGCCGAAATACATGACATACGCCTGATAAATCTACGTATTGAAATCTCAAAGCATGTTATCCACAAGAAAGGCATGCACGTTATGGGTTCTCAAGTTGTGCGTTCAGTTGTTTCCAGTGCTCAATTGGGGCTAAGGAATGTCTCAAGGAGCCCTGATGAACCAATTCCAAATATCAGCGGAATGGCATACACTGGTGTTTGCCTTAGAATCTTTTGATGATTCTGCCAAGGTTGAGAATTGAAGTAGCGATTCATATTCTCTGGAAGCCAATCGCTATTTTCAAGATGATCCCTGCACTTCCAAGGTGCTCTTTTCTACCTCCTACATAAATGTCGCTGTTATTCCCCAAAATGATAAAGCACACATCATTTTTCAATTGTTTCCCTGAGGTTCGTATCCATCTATGGGTACCCAGGGTTTGCTACAGCAGCTTGAGGATGATCCCTCAATGGCTTCGTTCTTCAATTACCAGGTCTCCTTTTGGTGGGCAAACAAGGCAACTCAGTGCTGTCAAAACGTGGAAGAAGAGCCAAGTTTTTTGGGATAGAAGCATGATAAGAACAATGGTTTCGATATGTTTCGATATGTTTCCATGATGAAACTTATTTCACTTGTTTGATACGGTCCACGTAGGACCTAGACTCGACCAAGAATTATATGATTAATATACCGGCATCAAGTTGAAAAAAAACAGATCTGATGTGACTGCGGATTTCACTGCGAGACCAGGGATTGCAAGCGTGACATCAGATGCATCAGATAGACTTCAATTTGACAGGAAATGACCGAGTTTTCGGATATTGACCTCAGCAAACCAGCGTGCAATAACTTGTGGAAGCCAGTGAAGGAAAAGGCAAACTTGATTGCTGCCACTCATGACAGCCGTTTCTGTGGCTCTTGCACTGAGCAACTGGAAGACACTCGCCATGTCTATGTTTGATTCGAATACCTTGCCACAGCTTGAGTGTTTTTCGGGATTCGAGTCAGTTGCATTCGATGCTGAAACAAGTTCTACATTGCTTCAATTTGTTACACATTCCCTTTGCACATCATCAGAACTGTAGGGCTGTTTGTATTGCAAAGAATGGTATGGATATGTTTACAGATCCCGCTTTGAGGATATGTGGACGCAAGCGGGCAGTAACGTGGACTTTGCGGGTTTCCCCTTTAGTGCGGCACAGGCAGCATGGGCCGTAATGGTTGGATTGGTTGGGTTTATAGTTTAGTTGTGTGTTGACATTGAATAGTGAATGATGGAATGCGATGATACTTAGAAGTGAAGGAAGGCTATTGTGCCTGAAGATTCAAGATGCACAAAGACAAAGTGACAAGTGCATGCAACGTGCATGAGCAATACAGCAATGCCTTTTGATGCTTTTGTTGGATTATGTTTGATTTATTATATATATACGTATATGTACCCGGTACTGTATAGCAATTTGATTTATAATGATCTATATATATATATATGTTTAAAATTTATTGTTGCTACTTTCACTATCGCGACGAATACTGTATCTTGATCGTGGCCAGTATCACTGTCAAGGTTATCAGTCATCATTCTGAGTAGGCTACAGTTATAATTATTGTGCATCAATTGTGACAACATGTTATGACGACATTTGACACACACGTGTACAGTATCTTGATTTCCTTAGCGTCACAATGTCCATTGTCAGCGGATTATTAGTTGCTGGTTTAGGTTGGTGCGGGCTAAGGATACCCTCATTCGTATCTGTTGTCTGAGGGGATTTCCAAAATGCGGAAAGCCAAACCAGTAGATGATCGTGATCCTGCACTAAACACCTGGTCCGACTGCAGCTTTGCTAGGCAGATTGCTTCCTGGGACTAGTCACCCTGACATTGACCGAGCTTATTTGTGTTCATTCCTGCGCTCCATTCGCGAACGACCAAGATGTTCCTGATTGGGACATTCACACCCTGCTTTGGAAGAAGGTGGGAGTTAGGTGTTTGCTAAAATTTGCCAAACTACACATGGTCGATTTGTATGGACACGAGACATGTACGAATACTGTAGCAAGTGTGTCGAATGGATTCGAATGGGATATTGGGTGTTGCCATTGGTTGCCATCATTGAGGTCCTTAACAACTCCCAAGCAGCCAAAGGCTTGAGGACCCCAAAGATTAAGAAAGAAAGTTTCCATCCATCATTTTCATAGATTCCATCATATTCCATCTATATCGTTTCACCCCACAGAAATTTGACATTGATTCTTAAAAGTGCAGTTTTCATTTCAGATTTGGACGGTTCAGCGCCAAGATGGATTTGTTTTCAGGTTCAGCTCGAGCTGGAAGGATTGCTCTTCTTTTTTGATTTTCCTGTGGCTCTCTTAGCCTCTTCTGGCTGGCCGATTCTCACACTGCTACGTCGTTTGGGTGTAGCTTTTCACAACAACTTTGGCAATGTGATTCCGAATGATTGCGACTTACTGGACGGGAAGAGGCTGGAGTATGTTGGAGTCTTGCGAACTGACACATTCGAGGTTTGAAAAACGATTAGATCGATTTTGATCAGCTATGGATAGCACTATGGAAAACACGGCGTTTTCGATTTGACACTCTTGTTGTGTCTCTCCGGGTAGGTCTGACGAGCTTTTCTCAGAAGTACAGCTCTTGTTGGAGGACAACGTGCTTGAACTGCAGCAGATTCGCAAAATTGCAGACACTGCAAGCGGCTTTTTGAATGAGGTATATAACGCATGCCCCTTTGCTATGGGAACAGCACTTCTCGCTTTGTGCAGAACTGCACAACTGTCGAGTTCTGTTCAAGTTTCTGACGCAGATTTTTCATATCTCACCATGGACGCGATCAAGACCTGGGATGCCATGAGTGGAGATCGCGTTGGACTGAAGAGACACTTCTTTTATGATCTTCTAACCACGAGATGGCCTTGGATGTCGCTCCTTGACCTGAATCACCCTGAGCGAATCTTTATTTCTTGTTTAAAGAAAGACCTGCGTGTATTTTTGTTGCATTCTGCGTCGTGTCTGGAGAATCAGCAAGGTTAGTGGAGCAAGTGAATCTCTCACGCAAGTCTTGGCTGACACGGATTTGGCCAGTAAACGAAGAAGATGTGCAGGAGGAAGCACTTTTACCAACATGTCGGGATCGTGTGATGGCATCAAGAGAAACCTGGGAATGGCATTGGACAGCTTCACCTTTTCAGGCAAGGGATGAACATGCTTTCAGTTCAAAGATAGGGAGTATTGGAGTATTGACTTTGAAAATGGTTCGTGGTTGAGTAGTAAATTGGTGGCTTTGGTAACCCCGAGGTTGTAAACGCTTGTAAACCAAAGGATCACCCAGTAGTGCACTTTAAGTGTATTTGTGTCAGGCCTATGGCAAAAAGCTGGAGGTTCCAGCAAGCTTCTCAGTAGTTGCTGAGCGTTTATGTAGCTTGGAAAAGACCGAAGTGCTTTTTCTCAGTGGCACATCATCTGGCTACAAGTGGGGATCCTACACTGTCCGTGGTAGACAAGTTGCGAGAGGCTTGCGCCGTTTGTTGCCCATGGGTCCAGAGATACGAGCTCGGGCTTGGAATCAAGATTGCACCAAATGGTGCCGTGATTGGCAGCACTACGGACGAAACTGGTCAAATCCCCAAGTCATTGTACATGTGAAGTATGCATGCAAATGTGCCGTGGAGCTGCTTTCAAACATTTCAAACCACTCTATCCATTCAACTTGGCCTTCGGATCCTTTGCACGTTTACGATCAAGTGGATGTATTATCGCTGGTCCCTGATGGAATGGAAGTCTTTCTGGCTCAGACGTCATTGGGTGCACAAGACTTTTCAACGCATCCACCGGTGCTTGTTTCTGGCATGCAGGTTTTTTGGCATCCATTGCATCATTCAAACTCAGATGGTTACAGAGTCCCTTGGCGGGACAAGGTAGAGATGATTGGTACGCACACGGTTCACAACGACACCGAATTGTACAGTGCGATGAATCTTTTGGCCTCAAATTTGGGAGTTCAATTTTCACATATTGATCCGACAGCTCGATTTGCAAGTACGGCTGGTTTGGTCATCACTCCGCAACAGACGCAAGAAGTTTATGCTCAGTTTGGCGAAATGGACATTACTGTCATGCGACATTCTGGTTGTATGGCTCATCTCAATTGTTTCTATGGCTGCAAGAGCTCCAAACACGTTTGCATTTTGTTTTGTCCAGGCATTTCATGATATTTCATAATACTGTATTTCAATGTATTTCATTCATTTCCTAGTGAATTCCCCGTTCTATTCAAGCTTTGAGATGTTGCCGTTGTAAGTATGACTAGGTCCTTTTTGGGGGGGGCCAGTACTGTGTGGTACTATCTTGTCAAACTCTAAGGTAGTGCCACTCGAAGTTGGCTGTGCGATCGTTACAAGACAGGGCAACGCTTGGAGCCTTGGATGATAACGTTGTTTCCGAAGGCGCAGTTTTTACATGGTGGAAAGTTCGTCACTTGAAAAGTTCACAAAATAGAAATGTCAAAAGGCCTCGTGTTACACCCTGGAAATTCGACCCATTGACTCACTGTACGTTGGATTTTTGGATATTTTTGGCACTTGCTCTAAAGTTTGGAGACCCAGACAGAGAAACACAGTTGAGGTCAATGCTTTTGCAGTGGGTTTGCCTGCGGTTTTTTGGTACCAGCAAGGTTTCCTTGATGTGGCTGGAACGGACTATCCAACGATTGCCAAAAGTATCTATATGAAGCATTATGTCTGGGTTTGGAGGCCCCAGAAGATGGTTACGGTTTGCATTTCTAACTTCCTTGGCTTTGGGAGAGTATGATGTGTTGTCATGAAGTCTTTTTTGATGGAAGGGAATTACTAGCAAGACGGCCAAGATGCCCTCGGTTCACCGGATATTCGCAAAACAGTTGATGGCTGAAACGGGATCTTGACTGCCCTTGAATTTATTGAACTTTGGCATCGATGACGTGCTGGAATGAAAAGTGCAAACCTGTGGCTGTGAATTGATGAAATTGTGCCACACGATTGATTTTCATAAAGATCAAGGGGAGAACATCTTACACAATGCAGACATATGTGATTCATGGTGGTGCTAAGTTCCCTTAAGCTACCTCAATTAGTCCCTCCCAGTCTCTAAGATGTCTCTGAGGCATGGACGAAGTTTTGCATTGGAGTACTGAGCTGGTCACAAATTCCAGCCTCCGCTGGCAGCTTCGTGAGAAGGGTCTGAAACTTGCTGAATCCTACTCCTTGGAACGCCTTAGCCAGCGCCTTGCGCTGATCTTGGCACAGGTCATGGATGAAAAGATTGACATCATTGATATCCCGTTGAGGCATGTTGAGGCTATTCAGATGCGCAATCCGTGGCATGACACAGGGCAGAACTTGAGTGCCAAGCACAATTTCAAAACAAATGGTCACAACTCGCAACCATTTGCAGCTCAAACCTAAGTAGTGCAAAGACATTGCTACATCAGTGCTACATCATTGCATCAGGACATCAGGTCACACAAGAGTACCTCAAGATGGCATCCTCTGCGTGAAAAACACATTGTGCCCACAACAACAATGTTGTTCTCGTCATTTTCGAATATCAAAAACAAACTCCGCGAGATTAGATCGGAAAGATGCCGCAACTCCCCGAGACGCCGCAATCTCCAACCATTGAGATGTCGTCCGGTGATGGGTCCGCGACTGAGTTGTCTACTGCACATCCGAAACCGATTGTGCAAAAGACATGAAAAGACACGAAAAGCTTTGCCTGGTTCTGTTGGGGTTGTGTTTTAAGTGTTTTAATGCGAAATAATTTTCATGATCTATTTTTTAAGTTCAATCCTTGCTACACACTTCCAGCGAGATACAGGTTGATGATAGACAAATTAATTCCGAGCAATGCTGAAACGCTGGAAGTACAACCAGTGACTGCCATGAAAGACTGCATAGCGAAGCCAAAATCCATTCAGGAACGAGTCATTTGTGAGCGTGCAGTCCTCCCCAAGCTTTTCTGAGGAGGTTGATATTGAGGAGAGCTTCACATGATTTCACGTAGAATCCGATTATTTGAGACAGTAGCAGGGTTTGTCAGCAAACGTCCTGGCAGGCAATGCGAAAAGATATGGGCACAGGAGTTTGCAGAGTCCTGAGCTGTCCTGCGCTGGAGAAATAAGAAAGGTGTTTGACGGTGTTTGTGTGTTTGTATTTTGGTAGAGACTACACTGCTTTCAGGTAGAGAGTATTCAGCTGCTGGTCAGATGCCAAGAGAAATAAGTTTGCCTATAGTGTCAGCAAAGTCTGTCAACAGTTGACGGAAAACGGCAGATTGATCGGTGTAGAGTGTAGAATGAGTTGATACTTAAGTATGCAGCTTGCTTCCTGCATATATATAAATCATATTGATTGACAAATTATGGGCACAGTACCTTTGGGAGACATGCCACCGATATATGCGTGCGGTATCATTATGTAAGAGACTTATATTATGTATATATATATATTATATATATGAGTAGCCGACAAAATTATTGGATGAACAGGGTTCAAGTTTCATAGTTTCACCCACTGGGTTCATCTGTTCATAGGTGCCTATAGTAAGTGTATATAAGCAAGATGAACGAGATTCATACTGTTTTTTTGCATAACAGTGACCCATAGATGTGTAGATGATGCGAGTTGCAATCGGGAGTTAAGATTCCCAAAATCTCCAAGGTCAGAACCTGAATTTGTTTTTCACTGCAGGTTTGTGCTTCGTTTGGCCTGGATTTGTTTTTGGTGGAGTCTTTCTACTTTGCGCATTGTTGGCACCAAAGCCTCTTGGAAAGCATCATTGCATGATTTGTATACATGACAAGCTAGGCAGGCCAGTGCGCTCAAATGCCCTCGCGGATGTCTCTCTCTAAGGACGTGCCATCTATCGGTTGTGCATGCTTTGAGGGATCTGGGGATTTTGTCTTCCGGCAGCAGGTTTGTTTGGCTTCAGGACAAGTGGATTATCATGAAAGTGGTTGAACATCTTGGTTCATTGGACCACTTCCCTGTTGCTTCATGTGTCGGTTGAGGTACATTGCTATGACCCTCTCATGCTGTTGCATCATCCTTCTCTTTGCAAGTCAGGCAGGCAGTTCCCGATGCACTAGACGGTCTCGTTGCTGTTTGCTTTGCTCCCCAAGAGCAGAAGCTATGGGGCGGGTTCCCAACGTGCTCCGGAGAAGGTTCCGCAAAAAGGTTCAGGAGTAAGTTTGCGGAAAAAGTCCAACAAAGGTTCCAAGGAAGGTGCCAGGCGAGGTTGCCAAGACGGTTCCGGAAAATTCAGGGTAAGGTCGCAAGTGGAAGACCAAATGAATCGTATAACATACTGCTCTTGCTGTTGGGGATATTGCCTGAGATTGTTTTTTCTTCGTGGAGATGAGTGCAACAAGGATAATGTGTCATGAGGTGTGTGTGTGTGTATACTATACAGTCTTCACTGCGTTTGGAGGTCGGAAGACTGGTCGGTTTTAGGTTTGCAGCCATCAAGTACAGGGACCGTGCTTTGTCGTTTCGAGTTTCATTGGAGCGTTGAAATGATGGTTTTTTCATGAACGCTGTGCAATTCTGTGCAGTACAAACCTATCTGAAATGCTGTGCAACAAAGGAGCAACTACAAGAAAGGCAGCAGCAAGAAGCAGAGCTGTTGTCTTCCAATGTTGAGAAGAGGAGATTTGTGGACGATTGTGTGGATGACATGAGCAAGAGACTTCAAGATCGGAACAATTGACACAATCAACTTGAAGTTCGTATGCAACTAAACCATGATTGCATATCTACTTCTTGTCTAGGGGGGTTGTGTGGGAGTGTGCATCATGTGTATGCTGCCATATCAACTTTGCATTTTATCCTGTTCGCAAATAGATATCCTCCGCTTGATTCGTTCGTACGGCGTCGCAGGATGGGGATTACAAAATCATGCGCACTTTTGGGTGCTGCAATGTTTATTGTCCTCACGGTGGTGCTTTGGATATGGGGCACCTTGATTTGACTCTACTGAATATCTTTTCTCACCTCCCACAGCTTCTTCCAACCACTCTCGCACTAGGTCCTTCCATCTTCCAGTGTTTTGCCTCAAGGAGGATAAGGTTGGGTGGTTGGGTGACTCAGGCATTTTATCCATCCATTCCTCTCCAAAGTGTGGGTGGGCTCATGGGGCCTTTTGGAGCTCCTCAACTGCATTTTTGTTGTGGGCGAGATGGGTCAACTGATTTGTTTCGTTGTGTTTGGATGTGTTTGGCAGTGTTTCAAGTGCAAAATGCCAAAAGGTTCCACAGTTCCAGTTTCGAATGATTGCACCTTGAGCACCAAATGCGTCTGTCTTATCGTGTCAGGTTTATTTGTTGTGTCATTCACCTCACTGGCTGTCTTCACCTTTATACTTTGTAGATATCACGACAGGATCGAGATAAGCTGATGGGAAAAAAGACGCAGCCGCCAACAGCAATTTAGCCATCAGTTCCTTGTGGATTGCCTAGTTTACAACTGCAGCAAAGCTAGATTCTACTGGCTTTGCTTGATTCTGCAAGTGATAGGTTATGTTCTATTTGAGTGTATACACTTGTGCATCTTCATCAACGTGTCGGTGGGAGAAATTCAGCTCAAAACTCAGGAAAATGCAAACCTCACAGCCACATCTCCTTAAGACTTGCACAACCTTTGTGTAATTGACATTAATTCACAATTATAATTAACACAAAGATATGGACAGCATGTGCAAGCTAGAAAGCTAAATGAGACCACTTCGGAGCCAAAGTCAGAGGAATTCGCTGAACACTCGTAGCAGAAGCAAGTCAAATGAAGCAAGTCAAAAGATTTCTTTCGGCGGACACCTTGGCGTGCCATGGATTTCGAAGAACTGAATGCTCTCATGGAGCCCACTTCTAGGCTCAACGCACCTTGGCCAGACAGTTGAAAGAATGCCATTTTGATACATTTGAATTTTGATGATTCTTAATTTTTGATGTTTTGGGTCCTGATTCGTTCCTGAATGTTTCTATGTGCAAGGTTGCTGTATGGCATCCATGGAGCAATACATTCTTTACACATCTCAGATGGTTCACGAGACCATCTCATTTCCCGCTTGGTAGATGCGCAGCAACGGTGTCCACGCTTCCGAGTTCTGGATGTGGGTGCTGCAATGAACCCATGGACACAGAATGTTATGAGTGCTGTGGCAGATAGAACTCCGGATGTTGTGGAGGATTGCTTCAAGCAACCTTGGTTCTCTGGATCAGTGGCACGCTTTTGCTGCCGCTCTGGCCCTATGACCATTTTGAAGTCCAAAGAAATGGCCTTGCACACGCAAAACATCAGCTGCTTTACACCTGATTTTGCATATCAAAGATGCTGTCGAAATGGTGAACCTCAAAAACTACTTCGTTTTGCTCTGGATGTCAACAAAGAGTCAGCATGGGAGCCTTTGTTGCAGCATGTTGAACAGGCTGGCAAATTTGAGTATGCAGTTGCTTCTCACATCGTAGAAGACGTGATGAATCCCGAGATCCTATTGCAGATGCTTCCCCGAGTAGCACAGCGCGGCTTCATCTCCATGCCATCAAAATTTACGGAACTCAAACGAGGAGTCGAAGGGTTTGGACCACACCGAGGACATATTCATCATAGATGGATTGGTACTGTCCAAACCAATCGTTTGCTGTTGCTTCCAAAGTTATCATTTTTGGAAACGCTGGAGAGCTCCGTGGAAGTCGTTGGAAATGCACTAACGGCTGACTCCATAGATATGAGCTTCGAGTGGGATACTTGGACGGGGACGCCTTGCAATGTTTTATTGTCTTCACATTGCTATTTTTTGTTTGCATTCCAAAGTCCGCTTTTGCGGTTCGGCAGTTCAGACATGAAGGAGAACTGAAACTTGCAAAACTAATCAAGTCAAACGATATACGCTTGTCAGGAACAGGACCTTCCCTTCTCCATCCTGAATGAGGGATTTGTTGGTCCTACACCTATTCACGTGATCCAGATGTACTTGGACGTCTTTGGTACATCCGATGACGCTTCTCGGCCGAAAAAAACATGAGACGAAGGAAACGAAGCTCTCTGGAACTGCACGCCCGACTCAGAGATCTTCCCGACTCTACTCAGGTCGATGAGGCCTACATTTCCCG
Source organism: Breviolum minutum Mf 1.05b.01 (assembly GCA_000507305.1). Lineage (NCBI taxonomy): Eukaryota > Dinophyceae > Suessiales > Symbiodiniaceae > Breviolum > Breviolum minutum. The sequence goes on along the minus strand of DF239683.1, from coordinate 22,503 downwards.
AATTTCCGGACAGCACAAACCAGTGCAAGTCTTGCCTTGCGATGCCAGGTGAGATGAGATGAAGGGTTCAACAGAGACATTCAATGAACTTAAGTTCAACATTGTCTGCCAGCATTTGCAGACCATGCATTAAAACTCTTTAAAATTGTGTCTTTTGCTATGTTCTCATGGGAATTCAATGAGCTTGCGTTGGAAGAATTGAACGGCGACTAAGCTTTCTGACCTGTTTCTTTTTGTGGCATAAGCTGCATGTACTCAATCCTGAAGCCACTTTGCAGTTGAATACCTTCAAACAGACGGCAAAGCTCAGTCGATTTGAGGCCAAAGCAAAATCTTGTTGAATCTCCCGAAATTGCAGAGAATCCAATGTTGACAAGTGTCCAGGACTTACAGTAGGGTGCGGTGATAGTTGATGCAACGCAGCAACTGCGCTGCTTTGACTTTGAGATGACAGGGCACACGTTTCTTAAAGAACAGCTGATTGCTACAAGGATTTGTTGTGCTGCTGATATGATCAAATCTGATCAAAACACATCAAAGCAATGATAGACTATGTGTACAAGGGAACAGGTGCTTTGATTTTGAACGCCGTGCCAAGGCCCAGTTTTGCTCCCTCAGTGTCCTCGAAGCATTTTAGATTGAACATGCTTGAAGAGACTTCTAGGCGCTAGGCGATGTGATTCAAAAAAGGAGCAAACTGAGAGATTCGCTTAGATAGCAACTTTGGATTGTGTCGGATTGTGTATTGAAAGATGAAAATCCAAGACAGCATGACATCATGGCCAAATGCATCCAAGCGAGGCAGTTTTGAAGGCCTTTCCAAGCAGCTTGCTGCTCAATTGGGTGCAACAGGGGAAGCTTGTTTTCACCAAGAGCTGGAGGACTGGTGAAGATCCAGGATTTGAAAAAAAAAATAGAAAAATTGGTCATTCAGTCCTGAAAAAGTCATACATGACGTGAGGATTGAGGTCACCCTTCCTTCGTTCTTCCAAGCACGTTTTGGAAAACGAAATGTCCTCGTCTTGGTTCGGGACCCATTTTCCACTGAAGCATTGGAAGAAGGGTACTACTGGTAGTATATGTATACAGATGTATACACAGGAGTGCAATATGATGCAATATGATTCCTCCAAGCGTCATTGATTATTTCCTGTATATTCAAACAGGGATCCTCAAAGTCGCCTTACTTGAAGGGGGAGATTTAAAAAAACAGCCTGCAGCATGACTTTTTGTGTGTGTGTGTGTTGTGTGAAGATGATCAACCACAAATTGTGCATCTTCCAACGGGTTGAAGACCTGAGTTCCTGTGCAGGAAGTGCGACGACGCTGCTTAACAGCAATGAAGGCCGTAGCTAGCATGGTGAACAGCTGCTTCCATTTGTTACTCTCTTTCTCTTACACTCGCAATATCTCGCAATTTATGTTATGTTATATGTCAGAACAACCTGATCAAAGCAAGGTTGCTTTTTTCTGAATGCTATTTGTGTGGTTTGCTTCAAGTACATGTTTCAGGCGGTGGAAGCAGCGATGATGTGTCTTTGCTCAAAATACCTGGTCCTTGGGCCTGTGTATTATACAAAACACCAGCTGCAAAGAATCGTGACTTTCGATCTTTTGTATAACTTTCATTCTTCGCTTGCAACCCTTTCTTGTTCTCCATGTTTATGGGTGGTGACCTCTATGATGAATCCACGGAAAAAACATGGTTTCGGTAGATATTGAGGATCTATCACAGTTGTGCAGCAACGGATCTCGACACTGACTCCAAGCGCAGGGCGACCTGCCAGGCGCCATGAATCAGTAGGAATCGGAACGTGCCCTGATTTTTAATGAAAAACATTGGAAACACTGAAAGGAAGCAGCCAATCTGGCCAATCTGAACACGAAGAATTCCTCAGCAGTTGTATCTGCTTGCATGCATGAAGAGGCGCGTGAATTTTCTAGATAGATAGCTGTTGACTGTGTGTGTGTGTGTGAGTTCTGGCAATGTACCTTCCAGTACAATAATTACATGTTTTGATTGCAATCTCTGTGTGGTATGTTGTCTGCGAAGGTTTCAAGGATTTTGTCCCGGGTCAGCAACATCCTTGAAAGTCTCTTAGTCACTTTATGTCATTTGTGGCCAAGCAAAATCCATCTGTTGTGACTTTGTTCCGCCAGGGCCCAGATGCGACAGCTGCCATGCAGACGGTCATCGCAGCAGCGGGAGCAGAAGCTGGCATCATTGATCCGAAGGCAAACGCTGATGGATCAAACATGTTCAAAGAAAAAAATACAAATGGAAGCTTGGGAATATTGTGAGGTTACCTTGGAGATCGTAATGCGCAAACTGATCCTTCGGCAAAACCACCCAACTTTAACTCAAGGAATCTCAAGGATACTGTTGATTTTTGTTGATGGAAGAAGTCCTGTAACATTTGAGATGCATGAAACTCTGGCAAAAATAGGAGATTCTCTATATGGCCTGGTTAGACACCCGCGTGCGGTACAATCTTTGCTTTGAATTGTCCGTTAATATGGCCATGCAACACTACTTCGAGGTGCTGACAACAAGGGCAATACATCTACGATGTGCTCGTGCAGCTGCACTAATGAGGTGGATTCAACAAAATGTTGACTTGATTTTCAGTACTTTCTTTACATGATTCCAAACATATTCAATCATATTCATCATATTCAAACTCTGGTGATCCAAAAACGCATCTTGTGTTTGAAAAGCAGTTTCGTTTGCGAAGAAAATGGATATTCAACGAGCATCGTGGCAAAATTGTGGCGCATTGCCGTTGTGAGGCCTCCAGAAAACAGTCTTCCAATGGAAGTGCCTTTGGAGTGCCTCTCACACCCTTTCAAGGCATCTCGGCATCTCGAGTTGCGAGCATCAAGACAGAAACTCCTGGTGGTTGAAAATTGAAAGTTGAAAGGAAGGATTGAGATAACTTAAAAAATCGGGGGGGGATTCACTGTTTGTGATGATTCAATTCTCTTGTTTAGAGTTTAGAGTGATTGGTTATCATGATACGTTACAGTTCCTTTGAGCTACTGGTGGTCAAGGCAATCATGTTCCTTGTGGGCATGCTTGTCACCCTCACAAACCCTTTTGGCTGGCCTTGAGTGGCCGTGTTTCAGTAATTAAGTTGATACATGATACAAGCAGTGATGCACACAACAGCATTTACCGGACAAAACGAATTGTTTGTAGATGTTTGTAGTTTACAGTGAAGGCATCTATGGAATATGTAACATATAGAGATTATTTCACTCTTGCTTCTATTGCAAGATATACATGTAGTCATCAAAAAATTCAGGTACCTAAAATAGACGTACTCACCTATGTAAGCTCTATGCAAGGCTTATGTAAGGGAAGCCCCACCCCCAAAACAGCCTTATAAGGTACATTATCTCCATTTTTGGTAGCTGGAACTTTTGGTGACGTCGTACAGATTATCATTTGTTGCCAATGTAAATCAACCAGCGATGGTTGGTTTGTGAGTAAGATTGATGTTTTTTATCCATTCTAGGAATCTTCCTTGTGGAAATCCCAACATCAGAGCCTTCCTGGAATAGGCTTAGCAACTGACCTAAACCAAGAACTACCCACTGACAAAAGCCCGAAGCCATCTTGCCAAGACAAAGTGCCAATAGAGGCGATGTTCTACAGCGACCTTACTCGGCACTTTGCAGAGCTGCCGTGGATTAGCTTGAGGAGCCAAGCAGCCAAGATATAAGTGCGGCTGATGCACCAGGATGACTGATTAAAACACTCTAATTGATAGGATAGATACTACGTGAACTCCTGCTGGATTTCGTCCATCAAGAGTTTGGAAGGACCCACCAAATCCGCAAAAATGCTCCTTCTTCATAGGAAACTGATGGACTTGGTGTCTATACAATTTTGAGACAGGCTTCAAGCCGAATCGTTGTCATGCACGATGTGAACATGGGATCTTACGCAGGCATCCGTTCTTGCCATACTACGACAGATCTGTCTTTGTAGATTTTGTTCCCTGGCCAGCAATAGAGAGATTGCAATGACTTGGCAGAATGTGGCATGCTCTTGCATGTGCTTTGCTGGACCCTTGACAAGATTGAACTTGTATCACCAACTAGTTGAGGCACAGTCCATTCCAACGTGGGTGTCCTGGTTATTTGAGTTTCTTGGTGCAGATTTCATGGAAAATTGATGAATCACAAGACGTAGATTGTAATACTCGTTGTATGTTTCATGAATTTTCATTTTTTTCGAAGAAAAGATCTGTCAGGTTTTGGTACTTCTATGACAATATCTTCTTACCCATGTTTCGTCGCTCGTCAGACATTGTGAGTGCAGCCATGTAGCCGTGCTATGCCCCAGATGCCTAAGGAGCTGAACATGCCTGGGGCTCACAGCTGGCACCCCTATTCCGGCTACCACCTTGGGCTGTACCACGTGGTGTGGACAGACGCCAGGTAGGGAGCTCGCCTAGCTTAGGAAATGAGTGACTAGACCTCATGACACCATAGGAATCCATATGAAACCTTGTGTGTTTCATTTGGACTCAGTTGGTTGTGGAGCACCTCGTCGAAATGCTTGCAGCGAGCAGGCGGATCTGAAGTAAAAGAGCAATGAAACACAATGAAAAGTACGACGTAGATTTGGCAAAGAGCTTCACTGAGCTTCACCCTTCAGTTTTTCTAGGATGGGCTTTTTTCCTCATGGCTGAGGATTCGTGATTGATTTTTATTGTCATCCGATCAGCCGCGAAGTCAATGACAGGCCAGACTCCAAGCGAGTCGCTATGGCAGAGGCTGAACGGCTGGACTTCCAAAAACTGCCAAAAAAACATGGCAGCAATTTCCAATGATTTCCAATGCAATGCATGCAATGCTTTACAGATCTTTACAGTTCCAACATCCTTTCTGTCATTCTGCACCATCCCCACCTTTCGTATCTTGGGTTTCTTCGCTAGGTGGGAGTTTTTATGGGCGATACCTCCGCAGCTCTCCTGACGAAAAGGTTGCCATTGGAAGCAGCCATCGGCTTAACGTCTTACATAACTGCGGGGCATTGCACTACGACACTTTCAAACAAACAGAAAGTGTTTAACCCCTCAACAGTGTCCAGCGGATGTTTTTGAAAATCGAATCATACTCTACATATAATCTTATGAATATATTTCAGAGGATGCTTGCTTACGTTCCAAACTGCTTCGAAAAATGCCATACTGTTGAAAGACATGCAAGATGCTGAGGTTCATTTGGTTGACCCATGGGACAGCAATCCGGTCTTTCAGGCAGGTCAAAGTTGTGATCACCCCATGGAATGTAGAATACTTTGGTTAGATCAGGGGTTATAAACCCAGAGAGTCGCTATAATCAGGGGTTCAACATATTTGAATTTTCACTGTTAATCCAAGGCGTCAATTTTGAGAAATGCAAAATCATCTGCCATGTCCTCCGAATGCCTACCGTGACCTGCTACAAGAGGCTAGTCTGAACGAAAGACGTCATTTGGGTGATGTGACTGCCGCAGAGGCTGGATGGAGCCAGTTGGAGTCACCAAAAAAAATGGACCTGACCGGTTGGTTGGTTTATATACATATAGTCATATAGGGGTGAAAGTTCACCTTTTTTTTGAGGGATTCTGAAGGCCCTCTATGAGAATCCTGGAAAATCACAGAGAATCATCGATTTCTGCATAGCTCCTGCAGGCGAGGAAACGAGTTGAACAGCGCTTTGCTCCCCTGGCAGCGCCGCCACCTGAGGGCTGAAATTCAAACGGCTTAGACAAGTTGAATCGCGCATTGTAATGAGACTATCGCAGCAACAAGAACATCAACAAAGAAGAAGGCTACGCGATGTCAGTACTGAGTAGTGACCGTAAGAGTAGGAGCAGTAACAGTACTGAATCAACATTGGAAAAGAATAAGCTTACCTCGCTGACCCCTTTTCATTCTGCTGCCAGAGAGGTGATAGTGCCGCTGCAGCATCGAAATGTGTTGTCATTGCAAATGGCAGTGTTCTTCGTTGCTTTACATATTGAAGCAACAAAGTACTATACTATACAAGTCAGCTTTCTCCTTACAACCCCCAGGGACATGCGGCCATGTATGTATGTTTTTAATTGTTTTTTGTGCTTTTTTAGTTTACTGCCGCTGCAGCTGTGGTGTAAGACCGAATCAAGTCCGCGCGTGTTTTTAGCTGATGCATCATGAGCACTGGAGTCATGCCCATTGTTTGTCACCTCTATGGTGCATTGATCTGAGGACTTATTGTTTTGATGGGCGCACAGGAGCTCATCGTGAATACCAGGCTTGGAGAGGTAGTTTGAAAATCTTTGAAATCGATCAAACCGTCCATTTCGCCCTTGCTGTCTTTTGATGCAAGAGCAAGTGAAATGATCGAGTGTTCTGTTATATTTCATGCTGTGTAGTTGTTCAGAGCAACATAAAGTAAGTACAAACAATAAGTAGTAAGTAGATGTAAGTAGTATCTCAGCATCGTTTACTTTCTCCATCCTGAAACGTTTCTGTTTAATGTTCATGTCGTGTCGAGCTCTCAGCTTCCAGGGCACAGCTGTTCCTCGAAACGGTCCATGGTTTGCAGAGCGATGTGGTAACCTGGAGGAGTTCAAGTGGAGCTTGATTTTCATCTTGGATGCGTTGTTATAATAGTGATCTTGTTTTTGATCATGAATCATGGTTGTTTCGTCAAGGACTCCGTGTTTTTTTCCTACGCAGGACAAGCCGGGTACTCCAAGAGTTTCTCAGCTGGAAGAGGATGATTTGATGTGTTAACCTTCAAAGTCAAGCTCCCCAGGATAAACCTTAAGGTCTTGTGATCTCTGGGGTCAGTGCTTCGCATCTAAGAATCCAAGGTGGGCATACATGCCACCAGATCGGTTCCAGCCAGCAAACGCTCGAGACTTATTTAGATTCATAAACGATCCACATGGTACATCAGTTGTTTTGATACACTTTTGATTGAAAAGAAGCAAGGCATTTTGAGTGCATCTCTGGATCTTGTCTTTATTGACGGCGCTCATGACTATGAGTCAGTCTCAGAGGACCAGCTCAAGCTTCTGAGTTTGCAGAGGATGCAACACAAGTGAAGGTGGAACGCTTGAGACTGATTGCTATCTGATTGCTTGCCAAATTTTAACCTCAAGGTCACTAAGACCTCTCAGTTGCCAACGCTAAGACATGCACCAAGAGATGGCTAGCCTAGTGTTTTACAAAATAAGCTAAAAGGATGTTGAAACGAAATGACAGGACACCCATGGCTCCTTCTAATGGAAAGACAAAGGATGGCAATCCATATACATCAAGATATATCATGATATATCAAGTACCTGCTTCAAGTGCAACGTTCCCAGCATGTTCCTGCTATGCGCTTGAAGGCCCGTCGAGGCGTGCAGATTCTTTTCCTTTTGGCTTTGAGCCTTCCAAATCTTCCGTTTCAACGAAACTTTGCCCTCTGGAAAAGCAACAATTCAATGAGATCTCCCTTTCATCGATGCTTCCGTCGACCTTCCCCTCGGCGGTACAAGGGTAGGTATCGGATCATACCATGTGCGGCTCTGCCAGATGCACCAATTGAAAAGGGCATGGGAGTCAAAGATGGTGTGGCGGTTATTGCTGGCAGTGCTCTTGGTGGAGGTTTCTTAGCACTTCCTTTGGTGACAGCAGATATGGGTATATTACCGTCCATTGTTGGCATGGGGATGGCATGGATCTTTCTTGCAGCATTATGCACAGTCTATGCAGAAGTCTCGGCACAAACCTTGAAAGATAAGGCCTCAGAAGCCGAGCCAAAACTTGCCACAAATCGCATGTTGATTGAAGATGAAGGAGTGTCGGTTGTGTCTGTGGCACAACGACGACTTGGAGATACTGCTGCAGTGATTTGTTCAGTTGCCTTCCTCTTTCAAATGCTAGCAGTTGTCACTGCTCAGGTTGCAAAGTCTGGAGAGTTGCTTGAAAGTTTGTTTGGTCTTCCTTATGCAGCAGGTTGTATTCTTCCCAGTATTCTCATTGGTGTATTTTCTTTTACTATGCCAGTGAAGCGTGTGGAACAAACCAATACTTACCTGACAGCCTCAATGGTCATTGGCTTCATCCTTTTGATTGTAAGTGCGTTCATGACGATCAATCTCTCAGACCTTCCAGAACTTGTCAGCAGTTTGCCAAGAGAAAATTGGAGCTCATTAATGCCCACAGCTGGCACAAGAACATGGGTTCTGCCGATCTTCTTCAACTTGCTTTGCTATGGACAGTCAGTTCCACTTGTTGTCGAGCGGATGGGTGCTGAGAAATCATCCAAGATACGGAAGACCATCTTGATTGGATCAAGTATACCTTTGATGCTCGGCATTGTTTGGGTCTTTGTCGCAGCATTGTTGGGTTCCGAATTAGATATTATGGGAGCGGAAGATCCTGTGATCAAGCTGGTTCATGGTCCTGTGACTATTGCCTTTCCAGTGCTTTTGCTGGCCGGTGGTGCCATAGGCACTACCCTCATTGCATCATACCTGGCTTTGGGACAATTTGCAGCTGATGCCTTTTGCGCAGCTACAGGATCTTGTTCCTTGGAGGACAATGAACGAGCCAAAGTTGCCTCAGTCATGATACCAGCACTCACAGCTTGTGTCGGACCTGAGCTTTATTTGCCACTTTTGTCTTTCGCTGGTGCCTTTCCATCCGTGCTCTTGTATGGCATTTTACCACCAGTAGCCTTGCTCCTCACTCGGACATCGAAGAAGTTTGCAGGTTCGGTTTGGGCTGATTCGGGTGGCTTTCGTTAAAATATGCTACTTTGCTTTGTCAGATCGTTTCGGATTGTCACGAATTTCCAACATTATCGCAAGTCGCAAATTATATAAGACATATTATGTTGATCTCGCTTTGCAGACATTATTCCAGACACATTGACATGTTTTCCTTGTGATGTGGAGGCAAAGAGCCAGCGCTTCTCCTATTGGCAGCCACTGCCATTCTGTTCCCTGCCTGCAAGAGGTGACTTTTATGAGAGATTTGATGGGAGTCCATGCCAGAGGTGAAGGGGTAGCTCTTAATCTTTTTATGATGCAGAAAATGAACTTGTAGTACGAGGTTTTACATTATATTTATTGTTCGTGATATTCAGATATGTTGAGACCTAGAGGACACAGTGATGCTTCTGCAAGCAACACTTGCGAAAATGGTTTGGGTTGTTGAGGTTTCTGCTAATCAACCTGTGGCTTTGGCTGTCACCGTGATTCTATTCAAACGATCCTATCTAAATTCATCGTGCTGCACTCAGCTAGTGGCAAATACCATTTGAGTCACCTATGCTGTCTCTTCCGCATCCCAAGCACGGGGATTGCTTGGTTCGACATACAAAAGTTTCAATCACTAGATCCTAAGCTTTGCAAGCCTAGCATGCAAAGATCTGTTTCAGTACGAATTGCCAATCGCCACTATGCGAAAAGGCATGTTGTTTTATTAATAGTTGACATCCTCCTAATATGTGCATGCAGAGATGCCCAGTGCACCCAAGTCCGACGAGGCAAAAATAGGTGTGCCTTAATAGAAGTTTGCAGCATTCGGTTCAACTTCTAAGTTACAATGTTACAGACTTGATGTGCTTTGTGGCAGCAGTCGAGAGTCGTTGCGCAAGGATGTGACTGTGAGACTTTCTGCAGGAATTTGGGGTTCCTATGTTGTATGATCCACCATATATCTCCTTCAAGTGCATTGACATGTGTTTACTCATCCTCATGTATGTTATATGATCCATGCATGTTTCCGCAGACAGAACTTCCAGTAGCCAAACGTGTGTTTTAATTTCTCGGGTTCTGATAGAGAAACAACCATTAGATTTGGTAGTAACATCCGTGAGAACTAGGTACCACATTAGGCACCTTGAGAAACCTGTTGAGAATAACAGTTTGGCAGGATTTGAAGGCCTGGTGGCCAAAGATTCGAGCTGGTGGTGTGATGGCAGGACATGGTGTCTTGAGGGAGTCAGCAACGAAACGTCATGGCGCTTGCCTGGAGGACATGATTTTTCCATGTCGTTCCCAGGTCTTATGCGACTGAGCCTCAGGTGATTTCATTGTGATTTGAGGAAGGTTGAACGATTGGTTGAATGATGTCTTTCTTGTCTTTCTTGAAGTGCTACTAAGCTACTACTACCAAGTAGGAAATGAGAATTGTGGAAAGCTGTTGATTTATCTTGGAGTTACTGATTATTTTGTTAGCTTTTCTGGGAGTCGCCCTGGAAATACCCAGAAAGACTGGCAAAAATCTCAGGAGCTGTGTTGGAGTTTGTCTCCTTACTCCCAGGGCGGACGGAGGCTGTGGTAAACTCACAAAGCTTCAGCTGGGAGAGAACATGCCGGGAGGTCTACCTGGATGCTGACTATAGTTTTTGGTTCTTCAAGCCAGAGGAGGTCAGCAAATGGCATGCGCCGGGGTCTTAGCAAAATGCTTTGAGTGTCCAGACTCGACAAGAAAATATACGTACAATAGAATACAATAGAGATCAATGACTGTAGTTTCTGTTGAAGTGGAACACAAAGAAGCAAACATTTGGCAAGGGCAAAAACTCCGTTGAGTCATCAGGCTCTTTAGTGTTCTTCTGTATCTTCGATATCTTTAATTATCTTTAGCTATCTTCGCTTTGCTCTTTTCTTGGATGGACTGGATGAATCCCAGGTCTTGGAGACCGCGATTGGAGGGGGGAACTCGAGGCCGCAAAGCCCGAGCTCGAGTTTCTTGAGAGAAAGTTGACGTTATCCGTCATAGATTGATGATGCCAACAAAGAAATGATAGAAAATGTATATGAAACGTGCGAAACTGCACTGAATCAGCATCGCTTCACTTCTTCACGGTGAGCTGGCAAGTTGTGGCTCGTGTTATGGTTGGCAAAGTCTCATGTGGTTGAAAAAGTCAGGGATGACAGCGATGTCACACTTCGATGATGTACCAGATATTGACGAATGTAATGTGTCATGTGTCACACAAAGCAGAGCTGTGTCTAGCTTCTCAAGGCTTGTGCAGCTGGTTTTGTTTTTTTGTTACACCGTCACTGTATTGAAAGGTAGATGGTGGCACTGATTGCACCATGATTGCGCCATTGGTTTCTTACCTGCTCCCTTTGCTCAAATAAGCAGGTCCGGATAAACAACAAGATCGTTCAAGAGTGCTGGAGAAGCACCTGAAATGTCTAGCCACAATCATGGGCACTAAAACTTGAGCAGGAGATGACACACAGCACCAGCAGAGTCAATGAAGTGCAAGTCAAGTTTGTTTGGCGCATCTCAACGAACACGGCCAACCCAACACTTTAAAAGACTTCGTAGGCGAGGCTATCACCAGAAAATATTGAGTTTCACTTTGATTCCTTTTCTGCAACTGAACAGCCACATCGGTGCAGACATTCCAGGACATGCCGCGCTTTGCAGACTTTGTAGAGGAGCTTGCCTCGGAGGATGAGGTGTGGCAACATGATGGAAGTTCTTTCGTTCTTTCACCGACCATTGAAACATATTGAAACCAAGTCGTGAAAAGAACGTGGCATCGCTTTGCGATGGTCATTGAGATGGCAGCAATTGAAACCATCAACCCAGAAACCATGGAGAGGGCAAACATTCATTTCTTGGAAGGAAACTGCCGAAAGCGACAAGGCTAACAGGCTCGAAAGTGTTTGGTGGTGCATTGGGGTCTGTTGCTGCACTTGAAGGACGTCATAGCCTGTTGCTGTACGTGTGAAAGTGAAATCACATGTCTATGAAGTGCCTGTCTCTGTTTTACTCATCAGCTTTCCAACATTGCACACACCAAAAGCGATGGAATGACCAGGAAAACAGGAACACTACAAACCTTGTCGGTGCAATTTCACATTTTTCCACAGTGTCTGCAATCCCATCAGCTTGCTACAGGGTACCCGTCAGCAGTTGGGATCTCAATTTCAACAACTTTGCATCCTGTTTCCAGTTGCATCCAGACAGCAGAGATGTCATCCAAATCTTCTCAAGATTGCCCTGTTTGATATCTCCAAAGTCTCGAAACATATCGAAACTCGAAACATCCAAGGTACTTGTACTCCTTCGGTTGGTTCGGCTCCACGAGCACGGGGACAACCTTTGACCCAAGAGGTCATCGCCTTCTCGACCAATGTGTGGCTCTCAGATATCAACGACCTCAGGCAGTTGTTTTTTGCGTTGTACACCGTGGTACTGACATAGTTTTTTTTTGTTGTGTAAAAGGTCGCACATGGTTGCATTTTTTGTTCTTTCTCTGGAATCTGCAAATTCAAGTTGTTTGCAAATGTTGTGTTCTTAAAGGGAAAAAAATGGGTCTGTTCAAATCGCGTTTCACTGTCTACCGAGGTGAACAGAGGGAACCTCAGTCAGGAGGTGCCGCCAGGATAGGGCAAAAGTTGATGTCCAGTGAAAATCAGCCAGGCCTTCAACCAGAAACTGACACATTTGCAGATTCAAAGTCCGGTCCCTCAGTTTGACCACTCATGTTTGGTAAGGTTATCGTTGAAGTTAAGTTCATTCTGTTTGTTGATGATCAGCAGCAGTTTGTTCTGTGTGTGGTTAGTCTGGAATCTCGGAATGTCCTGGAAATTCTTTTGGGACTCGCGATTCCACTATTTTCCGGATCGTTTAAAGGATGTCAGTTCCTTCAGTCCCTCACGCTAAGACAAGCGAATTGGAGACCTCGAAGGCTTGCGACTGGTACCTGCTGTCTATGTCCTGTGCTCCCGACAGATGAATGGAGTAGCCTGGCTTCTCTCAGCTGTGGGAAGCCAGGTACGCCTATGACAACCTGATCTCCAACCTTTCTGGCATTCAGAATTTGAGGTCTGAGTCAGCAATGGTAGGGCTCAAGGAAACGGTGCAGAATGCAGAACTTCAAAATGAGTGTCATATTGACTGGAGAAGCCGTTCATTTTGCCTTTTTGTGTTGTTGTTTTCGAGTTTGTGCTTCCGCGTTTATGTGTTGGGTGATGCTGTGCGTGAGTTCATAATGTAATTTCATAGGACCTACCAGAGTACCAGAGCCTCACAGTCACACTGTGCAAGGAAGATATAGGAAGTGTTTCGTGTGTTTTCATTATATTTAAAAAATTATGTGTCATATGTGTCAATTTCAACTAAGTTTCAATAAAGGCTTGGTTTGCTTGACCTTTTGCATTCTGCCATGATTCTCCAGGCGTTTGCAGCAGTTGTATTTGCAGAACAATCGGATCACTTCAATGGCAGGGCTGGAGGCCAATAAACCAGCAAATACTCATGGAATGCAAAGATCTTATGACGGTGTTATATAGTGTGTTTGTGTAGAGTTCGTTGTGCTCAACCTGTTATTTGCATCCAATGCTCTTGGTCCATGAATCCCCATGGAACTATGTTGAAAACCTGACCCGGCGATCCTTGATGCCAAATGCTGCAGTTTTTTTCCTTGATCTGGACCGTCCTTCAATGCTTTCAATTCTTGCTTCTGCGGACCGTGGCCATTGCAGCTTTTTTTGAGACGGGCAGTCGGGGGCCACGGCCGGAGGCTTCTAAGGACCGCAAGTTTTTTGGAGGCCTAGTTCACTGGTCATCTCTGTTTGAGGGTCAGGTAAAAAAAAGGGTTTTTTCAGATGTTTGAAGGGCTTTTTGAGGGTTTTTGAATTGTTAATTTTTTGTTGCACCACAAATCACCCCCCAGGAGCGATGTTCACCACCGAAACCAATAGCGGCGGCGGTTTAGCTCCCCCGGATGCGTCGGGAGCTTGCAAATTCCAAAACGCGCACAACGTGACAAGTGGCACTTGTCTCATGATAAATCGAGGAAGAACCCCGTTTCTGGTGTCTCAAAGTCAATAGTGCACCACAACTTAGATGCTCCCTTTGTATCCAGAGACATGCCTAACAGGGGACCGAACAGAACATGCACCTATAACAATATAAGCATGCATAAGCGTTAAGTTTAGCGATGTAGAATGGCTATCGATTGCTGTACTTGTGTTATCTTGTATTTCTTCTTATTTGTATTTTTGTTTGCTCCATTTTGTGCCCGTATTTGTTTTGAGGATGGATTCGCAGAACCTCGGCCTTGTTGGAGGGCAGGCGACTACACAGAGTGTTCGTAGAGATTTGATTTTCAATAGCTCTGAATTCGAAGCTGGCAGGGAGTTGCTGGCATCGCAAAGACCATGAAATGGAAGTTGTTCTTCTTTATAGGCAGGGCAACACAACTTTTGTCAAGTCACTGAAAGTCTTGTCAGAAGTTTGCAGTGTCCAGGATCTCTGATCGTTCTGGTGACCGGGTTTTCTTGCACCTTGTTCTGGACTGCTTGCATCGTCTAAGTCTCTTGCTCACATACTTGTCATGGGCATTCCTGGGCACCTTTACGTTTTACACGGCATTTCCTTGCAGGATTCTTCATGTCCAATGGGTCACGCTCTCATTTCTAAAGACTGTAGCCCTGAAGGAGCCCAGTCATAGTTCCACTTCTCAGAAATTCGCACAACACTTGATACACATTGCTAGATGTCAAATACATTGGAAATGCACATTGCCAAGGCTCCGGCTCAGTTCATGACTACCTTGTTTCTTTTGCTCTTCGGTGTTTTGATGGTGGTTTCGGGTCTCAGTTGTATGTAGGCAGAAAATGGCAGACATTCAGATCACGTTGCTTGTTGCTTGTGCTTGACAGAACCACGAGTTGTCCTGCTCCATGGGCTAATCTTGGCTCAAGATCAACGGAGCTTGGCTCGTAGTTATGGCAAGCAAACCAAAGGTCAGCTTTAAGATCACCTTGGCTTCGGAGAAGACGCAGCCATACAAGGCCCACAGTGAGAGATGTCGAATCGGGACAAGCCGTGGAACCCATGCATGAAGTGCTCATGCAGGAAACCATAGAGAACCAAGTTGATTGATGCTACACTATGCTACAGGTCCTATAATATATATTCCTATAAAATTCTGCATATCTGAGTATTGATTTGTTTCATCACGTTTCATTGACAATCTTTGCGGACAATTTTGCTTTGAAGTATGGACTTGAAATAGCATTTGTTTGATGTGGTGACATGTTAATCCTTTCATGCTCCAGGTGATTACCGTCCCAGAAGAAGCTCCTTTTCTTGCCGTCGTGAAATTCTCTGCCGAGGAGTTCAAGGTGCAGATATTTCATTCTATTTGATTCTGTTTGCGTGATTTTAGGGATGCTCCAACTGGCTGTCGTCTTCGCATTCAGGTCAACCCATCGACGAGTGCAGTCATCACAAATGATGGAGTGGGCTTAAACCCGAATCAAACCGCTGGAGCTGTGTTCCTGAAGCATGGAGCCGATTTGAAACTCATCCCACGAGATCGCGTTGGAACAGTCTCACCATAGCTCACTCAAAAACTGGGGGCGCAGATTGCAAGTCGCCTGATTCGGAAAAATGAGGTAGAACATGTCATGGAAATGCAGTGATTTGATGTATATGTTTGCATTTTGAATCATTTTGATGCATTTTGTATTGACTGAAAATCGTTGGGATGTCATTGCGGGTGTGTAGCTGAACATGTTTCACCGAGGTCCTGGACTTTCCCATCCCAAACCCGACGCAACGGGATTGGCCGCAGATGCCTTAAGCTGTTGCTGAAGTTTGCTGACCATGTTGACATGACACCATAGGATGTCATGACCATTTATTTGATATACATGAATCATGATATTGAGATATATAAAGATATAAAGGTATGTGAGTGATTGTATCATTGAAGTGTGATGTAGAAGATTGTTGAAATTCCAAGGACCTTGGTCAGCATCAGAGACCATTGCTACAAGTTTGTCCTTTTCATGCCAGTGCCTTAAACAGGACACAGAAACCAAAACCACAAGACCTCAAGGCAAGGGTGCAATGTCCATGCCATGATTAAGGACTCGATTCATGGGACGAGGCGGGAGTTTTAACCAACTTATCCAACTCATAAAGCCAACTGCGAGATTTGCTGAGAAGCACCCATCATATCCAGATGCGTAATATGTTCCTTGCTCAGGTATGTGGTATCTTTTCTTGGCAACCATGGCCCCAGACCTGGAATCAATATGGAATTCCACAGCAATCACACGGAAGATGGAAAGGCAAAATGCCTCCAAAGTCATCAAACCAGAAGGGCTAAAGCTGCAGTTGTTGTTACGTTGATGAAATATTCAGTTTGACTGCTGACGTGTTGTCACTTTGATGAACTTTGTACTTTTGAGAGCTTCCTTTTCTTGACCGAAGTCTGCGGCGTGAGTATAGTGATGACCAACTGGAGATCCATTCAAGAAATTTAGCAAACACAGTTCTTTGAGCTGAGGTGTTTGCTGCTTTGTGGGACACCAACATCAGCTGGTTTTTTGGAGGAGTGAACCTGCCAAAAGAAAAATCAGCCAATGAATCTCACAAGATGTATCGTGCTCCCAGAATCTCGCAGGACTCTTTACCCTTTATCTGGTTGTGTGTGAAACCTAGAAAACTCCAAAGAACACAAGTGAACTTTCCAAAATAGCATTGCATGTTTGTGTTGCAATCCCAAAATTCACAAGATTCGGCTGTGAGGTTGGGTGCTGTAGCTTTGTGGAAAGGCCGGAGCAGTTGCAGACTTGCAGCTTTTAGACACGGGACCAGCCAAGGGTGGATATTGCCACCAGCGTTCCCCAGATTCAGTTGTTTTTTAATGTTTTTTTTCAAGGCTTCTGTTCTCGAGTGATTACCAACATTTCCTCACTCCTATTGGAATCCTTTTCCTGGGATGCGAAACAGGATGGTTGATCAGCGTGCAGCTGGACAAAGCCAGAAACATCCTCCTCAGAGAGAAAGGCTGGAACTATGGGTTTTCGGTGCAACATACTTATACAGTATATATATATATATTACATATATATTGGCTTCTTTCTAGCAGAGACTGACTGTACAACTTCTACTATGACTTCATTGTTGGCCGCCCTTGTGGTGGCGCCTACCGTCGACCAGTTTTCAGGTGTTTTTTCATTATGTTACCAGTATTCTCTAAGATCATTGTTGCTTCTTAAGATTGCCAGAAACTGGTGGGAGCTTGGATCACTACATTGCTCCAACCCAAGCAGGCAGGGCCCGTGGCCTGAAATCATTTTCATGGAACATGAGGCTTTGACACGTCTTTGACAATCCCAAAGCTCAAATCATGTTCTTGGATCGTCTACGTCAGGCTTGAACAAGGTTCAGTTCAAGGCTGGGTGTCTCTTAGTTGCTCCTCTTTTTGTTTCTCGTATAGAGAGCTGCAAAACAGTTCAAGAAAACGAATCACAGACTGAACTCAGCAGGAGTTCCTTAGAGCATTGATAGCCCAAAACTGGCCGGAAAAATCATCAAAAAATCACCAGACGTGTTCTGTTTTGTTGTGAGGCGCTGCTCAAGACAGTTACAAACGAGGAGACATCGTAAGCGGAAACGACTAAACGACTAAACGACGGTGGGGGTCATGAGCAGATACAAGTAGCAGTTGGCAGCAGGAAAATGCAGTATGAATGCAGTTGCGACATGAGGCTATGCCGATGCTAGTCTGATCTAGTGTGTAAATTAGTTTCCTCGGTCTCAACTTCTCTTATTCCGACATCCACACCTGTGATGATGCCAAACAAGCAGGAGATGTTTTCTTTCGATGATCTTGACTACGTCATGAATGCACTGTGTGGGGCTTGGAAAGTCAAGAGCCTGATTCTCTTAGAATCACCTGAGTTCAGTGCTGGATATCAATGTCTTAGCGTAGCATGTGCATTTCGTAAGGAGCTTTGTGCCCTCAAGTGATGGCATTGTGAGCCGGGAGGACTCAACCTTGAGCAGACGGCCATGGGCAACGGTAGTCATGATCAGACATGATCGGTCATGGGCCATTTTTTGCACATTTTTCTGATGAATTTGTCAGGAGTTCAACTACTGGGTCACCCCTGGCCTCATGCTGATGGTATGAATCCACAAGGCAGTGTGTCATTCGCCATGCCTACCGTGTCGGATGTTGTGAAATTGATATTGAAATGTGATGTACCGAATCCACTGTGAGCGTGGAGTCAGGACAGCGAATTCAAGAGGACGGCTCAGTGTCGCATGCAGTGCTTTACGCTTGATCAAGCCACTTTCACCGCAATTGATTCAGCTAGAGCCTTGGCATTCAGGACAGCATGGTCTTTTCGAGTGCATGAGCTAAAGCTGACTGCAGCAGCTTTATGGATGCAATTGAACACCGGATTCATCGGATACTTGTTTGATGATCAAAAACCAAAGAGGCCAAAGAGTAAATACCGGGAAGTGTTATGATTTTTAGGTTGCGATGATAGTGTGTGCGAAGACGGGAAGACTGCTGCAGTTCAGATGTAGAGATAGGACTCAATTAGGACTCAGCTGCAGCCATAGGTGTATCAGCTGCAATTTCTCTCCGTTTCACGATGGACCCGCAGCGGAAGGACTGTGGATGAACATCCCTTAATTTGCAAAACGAGGTTCTTCCAGGTTGCTGTGGATGTTTGAAAGTCTGTGAAATTTGATGAAATATGTACCATGGTTGAAAATGTTGAAAATGTTGAAAGCTGTTCAACTCATTCAACACTCTTTGTAGCTGAAGAACCTCAGAGGTTAGAAACTCAGACGCAGTTGCACAAAAAGCGAAAAGTTGCGGAAGTTGCAAGTTGTTTTGTCCATACTGAAATGCTTAGTGTTGACAGATCAGGGCGGGCAGATTTTTTGTTACCTTTTGATTGACAGGGCCTGAGTGTATTGCAAAAGTTGCATCTGGGACATAACAGGCAGGAAGTTGAGAAAGTCAGACAGGAAGGGACGCGATACCCGATGAATTCGTTTGTCTTGGAAACAATCGATGCCATTGGGGGATTTTAGCACCTTGATGACGAAATGGGTTTCCAATGGGAAAGTTCAGAAAAGATTCGCAGTACCATTTGATATATATGGTTGTTTTGTTTGCATGAAGGTGTATATTAGTACATCATTTGAGGATCTTTGCACCATGAAGTGGATAGCTTTGGTTTCAGGTAGTGTTATCACTTTGAAGAAATTTGAATACTCGTGTGCTGTGGGATATTGGTACAGAGGAAGCTGGACGCTGCAATGTGCTGCAAAAGGTAACTGACTCTGTTGAACAGACTGTGTTTCAGCAGTTTTCTGTTGCAGGTTGGCACGTATTGACTCCCTCGAAAGCTGCACACAACTCGAGGAGAAGATGCGCTTTCCTTTGCCATGGCACACCCTTGCGGCTATTGCAGCATGACTCGTGCGATGAGTGCAAACAATTGATTTGCAGGAACTTACAGTGTCACATCAGCAACCACCAGTTGAAGCACCACTACAGGCTCCTCATTTCTCCGCTTTTGACTCCGGCTCTTCCAAGCCATCTATTCATATGTATTCCGTCTTTTAGTTGGCGCAAGGAGGGCTAGTGTTTTGTTGGCCTTGACTTGTGATGACGTGATGATGACATGTAATTTGATGTAGTTTGTATCGCTTTTGTCGTGTGCCCAGTTCTGCCCCGCATCAATTGCGGCCATTGCTCCAACTCTGGTTGTCCTCAATACAGCAGGGAATCGACTCGAGGACTGGTACAATATCTTCGCTGTTTGTTCGGTACTGTTGGGGACTGGACGGGTTTCCCTTTGATCTTGTAGTAGTAGGTTTTGAACGATTTTGATGCAACAGACAATTTGCACGACTCCATCAAGTATGAAGTTGCACGAGTTTGCCGGGATTTTGCTTTCACTAGATTTTCAAACTGCGATTTAAGCATGTAAACTGTACAAGACGCTTCTATACAGTTTCCATGTTTATCCATTTTGGACTCCAAAAGAATCATCTCTTTGCATCAGGACTTGCAGGAGTTGACCCCTCTACGATTGACGACCTTAGATTTGTCCGACAACAAGATACCACAGGCGAATCCCGCAAATGACATTTGATTTTATGGATCCATCAAGGTGATCCATTGGCATGATCCTGGGATGCCATGCACCCAACAAATACTCTCATTCAGTGCCAAGCAACTTTGGCATGCTTGCAGTTGATTATGCCAAGCCAATCCGTACTATGGCAATGTGCAGAATCTTATAATCCTATAAGCCATAGACACTCGACAAAAATAAGAATCTGCAAAATAATTGGTTGTTGGTCCAAGAAGTCCTGCACTGACATAGAGCCAATGAGATCATGCGATTGCAGTCCAGAATTTCACTATATTTCACTTGTCCTGTTTTTTGTCCGGACAGAACCGTCCTGTTTTTTAGATCGAATATTGCAAAGCTTCAACTTTTAGATTCAGATTTCCCTTGATGCTTCTGCTGTCCGACGTGACCAGGTTGGAGAGCTTAGAGATTTGATCTCAGGACACTGAATTCCGAATCGAAGTGGTGGCAAGTTCACAGTTCTGTGCAAATGCGTACTGTAGCTATTTATGCATGTGCTTCATAATACATCAAAATGAATTTATAGAAAATATATGAAAATATGATTGCATAATTGAATATGCCATCTTTGGGGCCCTGTTTGATTTTTTGCAAGATATTTCAACAGCTTAAATCGGAAATTGGTGTTGTTGTTTTTGCTGGTGAGTTTTCTCACGATCCGAGTTGAAGCCTGGTTATTAGCTGATTACTTGCTTGGAATGAAAATTGTAATCCTGGAATCCTGACTGTTTCGGGAACCCGAACAAGCTTAAGATCAAATAGACTACATTAGTTGGTGGTTAATAATATGTTCAATCTCTTTGGTATTCCCTTTCCGGCCCTACCAAGTCAATTCCTCATCCATAGGAGACGTTCTACGCCGCGTACATTTGGTTGGGTGCCAGCACTTAGTTTCTCTGTATCATGTGTTGATGTGTTAGCAGGTGGAAAGGACATGCTTGAAAGAATCTGAAAGTCTGAGTCGCATAGCTGAAACATGCATGCAAAGAGGGTAAAAGATTTTGAGGAACCCCTTTGCCTTCCATGAACGACGTTATCGTACTGCTGTCTTTGCCCTAGCTTTGCCAAAGCATGTGTCACCTGCTACAAGTAGATGAATTTGGTCTCGTTGGTCTTAGTGCTACCATCAGGTTGTCCTTTGCAGTACTGCCATCGAGGCTCTTGGCTGGGAGATACTGTTGTTGAATGGCCTTATGCCATGATGGTGAAGTTGTCGATCTTTTGTAAAGTCCCAAAGCCACGATCTTTGCGAAAACTTCATAATTGTGATGGCTTGGGTGTATCCCTCTCAGAAGACTCAATAGTTTGTTCGTTTTAAGTAAGGGTCCCCTACTACTCTTTACTATTTGTTTGGACCTGCCTCGATGCAGCTAACATGGCTGCTAAGAAGAGAATCGGAAAAAAGAACCAACTGTCAGTGGGACCTGGATACACCAATTGGATTATAGAATCCTGATGAATCCTGTGGTTTTTGCTGGAAACTGCTCAGGTTAATGGTATGAGTTCAATCCTCCCAACATGTCAGATCATTCATGATGTGCTTTGATCGCCTCCTCAGATGTGGGGCCATGTTGGTATTCGTGATGAGATACACCTCAAAGAAGAGATGGTTCAAACATTTGTATTGTAGGATTCTGCACCTTTAAACTAACATGCACCAGCCGCGCACGCCCTTTCATATCACGAAACAGCGCATCGAAGCTTCAAAATGCCTAGGAATGCCACCCCTTGTCCATCCTTGTCCCTACGAGTAGATTATTTCGGGT
The DNA here is from genome assembly GCA_000507305.1 of Breviolum minutum Mf 1.05b.01. NCBI lineage: Eukaryota > Dinophyceae > Suessiales > Symbiodiniaceae > Breviolum > Breviolum minutum. The sequence continues at coordinate 804 of DF239683.1, read as the reverse complement.
ATGCCTTCAAAAAATGGTCCACATGGTCGAAGTGAGAAAGTAGGTCCTTTTCGTCCTTGTGTTGTCTGTGGATTGCACTCAGATCTAAAGCCTGCAGGAGATTGATGGTCGAGAGGTCTTACCACAGGAGAGGGTGGTCGTCACAGGTTTCGACCAAAGAGATGGAAGGAATGAAGGAGAAATACGATGAAATATGCACCTGACAGGAACTGGAACGCTCAGGTATGAGCTTCCAACATGTTTGGTTGCTGGCACACCTTGAACTTCTTCAGCCTAGGAGAGAGACTTTGTACGACGTTTGGACGAACAGAAACGCAAGTTGAACGCCGTGGCCTCAAGAAGCTTCAAGCTGAATCTGGTTTTCCCATGGGTTTTCCATACTTGGGAGAACTTCCAGCAAGGCACAGCGCAAACGACACTTGAATCGAGCAGCTACTGATGGACGACCCAGAGTTCTTAGTATGCCAGACAAGGCGCTCCGGCGCTTTCATGTTTTTTCAAAGTACATCTACTATCATCTAACTTAGACTGCAAAGAGTGCAAGTTTGGATCCTGGCTGTGAGTTTCTCGCATTTCGTCGGAGATGCAGCAATTGCAGAAGCCAATGAAGGCTATTTATTGGCTAAAGAATGCTAAAGAAGGTTCCACATGTTGATGTCGATGGATTGAGAATGATTTTTTCCCGAAAGCGGCCGCGAAGGGTTCTTTCAAAAAAAGCGCTGTCATTAAACATTGTTTTCAAACATTGCCTAAAGTTCTGCTGAAGTGATGGCTGTCTTGAAAGATTGTCATCAAAGACTGCCT